>JBCFYV010000888.1:0-59806 GCA_039000515.1 Timema cristinae | reverse complement strand
CGTGCAAATGCTTCTGTGATTTTCTTTTTAAATTTTTAAAAAATTTGAAGGGAAAATGGAAAAAAATGAATGTTGAAAAAATTTAAATCAAGTGATTTTTGGCCCCCTCTTGGGAATGATTAAAAACAACTTCTTTATATAATTTTTAAAGGAAAATCAATGATTATTTACCAGGAAATGGTTGTTAAGAACAGTGTACAGGGGGAAAACAATGAATGTCGACGCAATTGTATGAGAAATCAATTAATGTCAACGTGGTTTAATCTAATACTTTTAATATTAAGGGTATTTTAAAAACTATATCAAAAATTAAGTATTTATTTGAAAAGGTTATTTTTCCTTTTTAGTAGTGGTGAACAAAACTTAAATTTACTGATTTTGTTTTTTTTGTGTTTTCAAAAACCCTTTGTCTCATTCCTTAGATTTAGCTCAGGTTGTTTGATTTAATATAGTAATGTAGGCACTTTAAATCTTGTTTTGTGACTGATTGTACAATAATGCTCTTTTGATTGTTAGCTCTATAATCTTTGTGGTTATACTTTTAATTATGAGTGACTGGACAAAAATTGTGAATTTCAAACAAAAACCTAAAAAAGATTCCACGGCTGTACTGAATAATCTATTAATTTGATGTAACCTTGATACGTACCCTTGAGAGATGCATTGGAAATCACGTGATAAATGTATATTTGTCCGTATACCCCCCGAAGGATGCCGATGCATCCTCTTCACGTCCTTGGATCCAAGGATGGAAGCCACACGTCGTAATCGTCCAAGCTAATCTAGGTACAGAGTTTGACCGACATTATTATATTATTGTCTTATTTGACTGTCAATTGTCAAAAATAAAGAAAATGGTTGTTTTCATTCATGCTCATGATTCTGAGCTTCAATCATTGTCATTAATTAAAAAATTGTTTGATTTGTAGAATTTAAATAATTAATCTAATCTAATTTTTAAAATATTGCAAAATATATCAAATTTTTTCGGCATGATCTTCAGTAAACAAATGTTGCAAAGATAATATCAAAATGAAATGGTGCTAGTTTTAAGACAAAAAATTTAAAACGCCAGTTTTTAGTACGCTGAAATAGTTTTTTTTTAGGGATAAAAGATGGCCCTTACATAATTTCTAAGATATTTTAAAGACAGCATCACTTTTGGACCCATGGATGAAATAAGGTCGTTGGCGTGCGAATATTTTAATGTAGTCTTCGTTTGGGAATTGCGTGGGGGAAATGTGAATTAACAGACTGCATCTCATGGATCCTTGACAAGGATCCTTGGGCTATTCGGGTACAGCCCACGTTTCAACTTGCTAGAGTAAACCAAACTTAACTTTTCCTTACAAATTATTTATATAAAATTAATAATATGTATGTAATGGAAAAAAGCTTAAACAGATAGCTAAAAAATCATAGCCTAAGCTTGATAAAAAAATCTTTGAAAAATATAATAACTAGATAATAAAAAGTGTTCTGATGTATTATCCTCAGCGCAAGATTCGGATGGTCACCTACTATATAAGAATGTAAAATGTATAGAGCCTTTTTCTCTGAAAATATACATAGTAACAACATGTGATTTTTGTATTATATTAAACATTTAAATTAAAATGTATATATTAATGAAAAAGTTACAAGTTTTTATTAATTTTTTTACAATAGGACTTAATTTCAAATTTAAAATTTAAAAAAAAATGAAGTTATCATATTATTATAGAGAATAAGATATGTTCTTCATTCACGACGAATATTTATAATACAATAATTTTTCAAAATTTGATATTTTCAAACTAAAACACGTCTAAATTGTTGAAAAAGTTCAGTAGCTTGCTGGGAGATTTCTCTGTCTACGGAAGCACCTCTCCCTCTCTTCTCCCCCAACCTTTTTTGGCATTCACTATCTTTCTATGTTTTATTTCGTAAACCCCCCGCTACTACCCCTTCCCTCTACCCCCATATAAAGGTTAAAATAAAACCCTTTTTGGGGTCTTTGTCTGTCACCTCCAAATTTTTAGCTATTGAAAATGTTCCGATTATGGGGGTGGGTTTTTTTGCTTAAAAAAATTTTTTGTCCTTTTTTTTTTGGGTTGATGGCTTCTTTTTGTTTTTAAAACGCACCTGTGGCCCCATGGTGTTAGGTGTTGGGGGTTTTTTGTGCTTTTTTTGGGGTTGGGGCGTGGGGTGTGAATTTGGCGATTTGGTTTGACAAGGTCTTGGGTTTGGGTCGGTTCCTTGGGTGGGTAAAAAATTCTTTTCCCTTTTTTTTTTTTTGGTGGGTTGTAGCAAAAAATTTGTTGTTGTTTTTTAAAAATTTAAAAATGTTGTTGGTGTTTTTCCCTGGGATTGGATGGGTCCCTATTTGAAATGTTTTTTGGGGCCTTTTTCTCTGTTTTTTGTGTTTTTGTTTTTTTTTTTTTTTGTTTTTTAATGGTTGTTTTTTTTAAATTTTTTTTAAAATTGGGGGTTTTTTTAAAATTTTGAAGTTTTTTTTTGGGGGGGTTTTGTTTTCCTTCCGGTTTTTATTCTTTTTTCAAATTTGATATTTTTGTTAAATTTGTTGGTTGAGCTTGCGGTAGTTTTTGTTAAAAAACCCTTTTTTCCTAAATTTTTTGGTTTATTTTATGTTTTTTTGCCCCGTTATTTCCCGTTGTTTTTGTTGGTCCCTTGGGCAATTGTTGCCCCTTTGGCTTTGTTTTTTGTTGTTTGTTTTTTTTGTTTGTGGTTTTTGGTGATTGTTGTGTACCCTATTATTATTTGTGTTTCTTGTTGCAATTTTAAAACTTTGGTTTTTGGGGGGTGGGTTTTTTTAAATTTTTGTTTTTTTTTTTTGGGCTAAAAGTTTTTGTTTGGGTTAATTTGGTTTAAGTTCTGGCTTTCTAGTGGGGGGGGTGGGGTTTATAGCATTTTTTCCACCCCCTAAAAATATTCCCAAAAAAATTTTAGTGAAATTCATTTTTTTTTAAAAAAAATTTAAACACCACACGGTTATAAGGTTTTTTTAAAAAATTTGGTTCAAAATTTTATTTTAATTATTTACATAGCCTCATTTGTCTAAAGTTGGTAAATTTAAAAAATAATAAAATAATAATAATAATAATAATTTAAAAAGCGTCTTAGAAATTTAGGACCACACACCTATACATAGAGATAAAAAATTTGGTATTTTAGTAATACAAAATACATGATACGCTGAAAACCAAAAATTTTATCTACTTTTATCTTGAAATAGACATTTACTAAAAATTGTTAAGATCTGTGACTTAACAATATCTATACTTTTTTGGAAACAGTGACCAAAAATCATAAATGAAATAATGTACACTGTTACTTACTTATGAAAGGGAAAGGCTGAATTGTGTGCGACCCAGGTGGCTGTCCGTGCGCCGGGTTTAAGGGGGGCCAACAGAGTAGACATGACTTAACGTAGCCTGGGGGGGGAATAAAAATAATTCTCAAACCAAATTTAACCCGGGGGAGTATATGAATAGCCCCCAAACCCTAACGTAGACAGGGCGTGATAGGGGAAAATCTTAGCTTAACAAAATTCCATTTTTGATACTAACATAAAATTCTTACAATTAAAAAAAAATTTTTGGGGTGATAAAAAAAAAATAATAGCCATTTTAAAAAAATTTATTTTCTTTCTCACTTGAAATAATGTCCCTTAAATTTTTTTTGCAATTTTCGACCCTTTTCAAAATGTCAAAGTGTTTGTTAACGTATGAAAAAATAGAAAAGGATTGTCTAAAAAGGGGTCCCTACAGTTTTTTTTTAATTAAAGTTTTTGTACTTTTAAAAAGTGGTAAATGATTTTAATTATTTTATTCCCTTTAGTTGTGTCTAAAATTTGGGAAACTCAAATAATAATAATAATATATAATAAAATAATAAAAATAATAATAATAATAAAAAAAAGTGTCTTAGAAATTATAGGACCAAAAACCTTTTCACATATACTATGGGAAAAATTTGTTTTTAGTAAAAAAAAAATATATGTACGCTGAAACCAGAAATTTTTTATCCACTTTTATTTGAAATGACATTTATAAAAACTTGTTAAATCTGTGACAGAACTATAGGTCTATACTTTGTTGTAAAACACGTGCCCAAAAATCATAAATGAAAAAATATAAACGTTATTATTTATGCAGGGGGGGTTTAAAAGGCTGTAGGCGGTGGCTGTCCTGGCGCCGGGTTTAAGGGGGGCCCAAAAAGCTAGATTTCCCTAAGTACCTACTGGATTAAAATAATCCTAAACCTAATTAACCTGGGGGGATATGAAACTAGCCCCCCAAACCAAAATTAAAGGCGTGATTGGGGAAAATGCTAAGCTTAAAAAAAAAGCCCCCCTTTTTTGATACTAGAGAAATCTTAAAAATTAGAAAAAAATTTTGTGGTGGAAAAATAAAATATATAGCCCTCTTAAACTTTTAAATTTCTTTTCCCAGCTTGAAAAAAAAGTCCCTTAAACTTTGTTTGCAATTATAGCGTAGCCTTTTTCATATGTAAAAAGTGTTTTTAAACGTATGAAAAAAAAAATAGATAAGGACTTGTCTACAAAATGGGTCCCTATATTTTTTTTTAAACCAAAAAAGGTTTTTTCAATCCAATGAAACTTTTTAGTGTATTTTTAAAACTTTTCTTGATTTTCCCCTTAATACTTCCAAACACGAAAGACGTTAGGTTTGAAGTTTTAGGTTTGGATTTTATTTTACGATTCCCCCCAGGCTAGGTTAATTTTGGGTTTTGCTGGGTTTTGGGGGATTTTTTTTCTTTTTTCCCAAGATACAATCACTATGAAAATGTGGTACTGAAAGCTGCAAAAATTTTAAGAAATCCAAAAGAAAAAAAAAATTAAACCAAATTTTTTATAAGTTTTGACTGCCAAAAGTGACAATATCATAATTTTTTTTGTTATATGATTATTTTTTAAAAACAATTTTTTCCCAGCCATGTTTAATTATTTTTTTTCGGTTGTATTTATGACGCTTAGGTATTTTATTTGATTTTAATAATTACAAAACAAAAAAAGAAGATACACGTAGTATGAAAAAGATTAGAAGAGTTAATCCTTAATTTTTTTCGTTCCTAAAATAATTTTTTTGGGTTTAAAAATACAGGACAGTCTTTGGGATATCAACATTAAATTGCTTAATTCTGAAATTCGAAATTTTTTTTGGATCATATTCTTGAGTGGGGGTTGTGACATTATTTAATTTAGACAAGGATGCATAAAATTTCTGCCTTTTTGCATTTGATTCTTCCCAAGAATTTGTATCTTTTAATTTGGATTGGGTTTAAGTTTCACATCGAAAATAATGTTTAAATTACCTGTATTTTAGTAAGTTTGTTTTAATTTTTTTCTGTTGATGCCAAAGTTGAGTACTTCATTTAAAAATTATGTTAAAAATATTAAATAATCAATCGCTTGTGCATGTATTTATTTGTAAATTATATCTTTGAAACAAAACAATAGAAAAATTCTTCATACTTCTATACAAATTTGGGAACTCAATTTTCTGAAAAGGGGGTTGTTTGAAAGAAACCCTTGAGCTTAGTGTCCTAGCGAAAGAAAAGGGGGGGGGAAAACTACAAAGAACTGTAACTAAGAAACTTCCAAAACAGCCCCAAAAGGATTTTTGGGCGGGTGTAATTTTAAACAACAAAAACAAACTTTTTAAAAAAACATAAATTGGGTGAACATTGCTTTTAACCGCGAATTATATTAAAATTTAAATATTGAATGTTTATTTTACAGTCATTAAATTCAATCTAGTTATTTTTTAGCGGCACTTTAACAATAGAATATCATCTCCCCGATAAGTTATTAAATGGCGGTCTATCTTGGCGGCAATTAAAAACGAGGTTTTCTGATATTCTAAAAATTTTTTTTTCTTTTTAAAGCAATTTTTTTAAACATAGTTTTTATTGGTTGTCTTGAGGGAAAATTTCAGATTATTTTATTTTTTATTGTTTATTTAAATGAAATTCAACACAATAGCGTGGTACGAATGTTAGCTAAAAAAAAGAGTTCAATTTTTTATCTTATGAAATTGAAACATCATGGCCGGGGACCAATGTTTTGAGTTGATTGAGTGAGAGGTTAATTTTTGATGGGGGTAAGAACGGGGTGAGATCTACCTGATGCTGAAGATTCGGGGGTTGCAGTAAACCAGTGGCCTCCCTGGGGCTGTAAAGGGATGATTTGAGGATTTTGATCGTCGCACAGTTGAAGTTATGAGAAATGGGTTATTTATTTAAGTGTGCAAACCAGAAAAAAACCGAAGGTTGACCATGGTTAACGTACGTTTCCCTTTGAGGAAAAACATTTTGCACAAACAGGGAAACGCGCGTAAACATCAAAAAGCAATTTTTACCACCCTTACAAAAAATAATTATTAAAAAAAGGGCGGGAGACCAAAAAAAAGTTTAAGTTTTTTAATTAATAAGAAATAAAAATATTTAAATTACGTAAACAAAAATGAAATGTATAATAAATAATTAAAATATAAAGAAATAAATACTAAACATCAATACTTGGGCCTAATTTTTTGTTTTAAATGTTATAAACTCCCGGATCTAAATTAAACAAAACCTTGTTTCGTTTAGTTGTTGCGTTTGTCCATGGCATATGGGTTTCCTTCGAATCTCGGGTGGGTGAAATAGGGGGGTTTTCCCCTCTCTCCTACCCAAAACCCTGCTTACTTCCTCTAAAAGGGCCCCCTTTCTTTTTTATAACCACTAGTACTTAAGGTTTTCCCCAAATTTTGGTGTAAAAAGATGTGGTAAATAAAAAAATTAAAAAGTGTCAAGTTTTAATAATTTTTCTAGATTACATAATTACGTCATTTTCTTAGAAAGAGAAAATTTTATATGTTATAGGATGTTTGATGGTTTGCCCCAACCGCAAATTATTTTTTGGAAATTTACATAATCCCTTTTCACATCCCAAAATTTTAAAAATTGATATCCATTTCCTTATTTAAACTAATTTTTTTTGCCTTCTTCCTTCCGTTATAAATATTAATATTAGGGTCTGTCAGAATTAAAAAGGACCATATAAGTTTAATTAATATTCAGAGTAAGCTTTATATCCCGAATTGTATTTAATTTAAAGAATTATTATATCTTTTACATTTTTATCGGGGATATTTATGGAGGTTTTATTCTCCATCAATGCAAAAGTGGGAAAAACTTCCTCTAATCTCAATTGAGAACCCCTTTTGAATATTTTGAAAATAAAAAAGTTTTTGGGTTTTAAATTTTTTAAATTAATTTTGCTACCCCCATCTTACATTTAAAGAAAAAAAAATTCACCGGGCTCAAATCTGTTACTTAAGTTCGGCGCTGGTGGAGAGGTGAAGGATTAAAATAAAACCCCGGCAAAATCCACGGCCTCAAATATCCAAAGAAGGATTATCCCCAGGGCCCGTTAGGATTCTGGGGGAAATATCCCCCCACTCAAAAACTTAGAAAAATTTGATGTGAAATAATCCCCATAATTGGAAACCCCAGTTGTATAAGCAGAAAAAGGGATGGGGGTCTTCGTCAGGAATCCACTCTTCAAGGCCAGCACTGAACTCCAAAAGAAACTTTCCCCTCAGAATCTGACCTGCCCCATATTTACACGCGAAGCGTGGAGTTTTGCGCACCAAACGTATTGAATCAAATCCAAGCGATTCAGAAAAGAGTACTCAGATGTATACTTAGTGTAACCAAAAAACAAAAAAGGCGTTTCCCTGCAGAGCTGGGACCAAAGGCCCTTTAAAAAACTATACTAAACGAGAGGTAAGCTTCTACAGCAAGCCCCTACTGCTGGAGGGAAAAGATTAAAAAAAAAACTTTGGGGGTACAACCCCCCGGGAACCCCGGAAATACAAAAATCCAAGACGGGGTAGAAGGTTCCTCCCCCTCCCCAAAAACCCCCAATTAGCTGTCCCAGTTTCCCATACCTATGTCCTTAGCTAACCCCTACACTCTATCAATTGAAAAGGAAGCAATCATTTTTTTAAAAAATCGAAAAAATATTCATTCCCCACACACATTTCCCGGAATCCTTGACATGGGTCCTTTTTTTTACATCCTGGTGACGCCAAAGTGGATAGTAGACATTTTTAAAATTTCGAGGGTTTAGCTGTTGCTTTCCACACGAATTTGGGGGCGGATTTCGGTCGATTCCTGGCCCTTTACGACGACACTAAAAATCGTTGTTGAACGGCTTCGTAATTAGAAAAATTGGCCCCGAAAGGGCAAAAGATTTTACGTTTTTAAAAAAGAAATTTGAAAATTAAAGGGTTCAAAAAACCCGACCGGTAAAAGATCGCTGGGAACCCCGGAAAATCACTCAACTTCCCTTAAAAAAGGGTTCGGGAAAAACTGTAATTGTCGGGGTTGAAAAACACCATGCACACAAACCTAATGGGGGCGAGTTGTAGAGAAAAACCCAAAAAAGAATGTTAAAGTCACTCCCTATTGGTATTAAACTGTGGGCTAATCTATAACGAAAAATTTTTTCCATACATTTCCCGTCAACATTTGACCTAAACCCTTCCACGCTCCTAAAGTGACCCCATACAAATAATGGGAATTAAATCCTGGCTGTTGGGGAAACCCTTAAAAAAGGGTTTTATATTTTAATCTACTTGCTTTTTTGTTATTACCCCTATTGAATAAAATGTTTTGGGAAAAGGTCCCCCTTAAAATTTTTAAAAAATTTCTAATAAAATATAATTACTATGGAACCCACAGACTTGTCCTGCCGAACGGTGGTTTTTGTTTGGGGGCATAATTGATTTATAATAAAACAAAAACATGTGATCATTCAAATTTCACATCACAATGAACTTAAATTTTGAGTTACCAATTTTTACAAATTCAGGGGTTTTTCAAAAAAACATACAAAAATAAAAATATTTTTCTTTCCCAAAAACAACTTTTGAGACATTTAATTACAAATAATTTTTTTTTCCCTAAATTTTCAATGCTTTTCCCCTTTCGTCTTCTGTTTCTTTCCAAAAAAATTTTACTTAAATAAATGCTAAAACTTTTACACATGGTATAATTATTGAAAATAAAAATATATGGAAAAGTGATCCCTACAATTTTTGGAATTTCCCCAATCTCCCCCAAATATCACGGTTCAAAAAAAATTTGGAAACTTTCTTACAAATTAAGCGGGTAAGCTAATTTTTTTTATTGACGACTTCAAATATAACAAAAATTTTAAAATTTCTTTTTTTTGTTTCTATTTTCATAGGCCAAACTATACTGTTTTGGGGCCTGAACCTTTACGGGCTTTAACAACAAAAAATTACCCATATACTACCATGTTAAGTATGTACTTGTTGATAAAGAATACTATTTCGATGATACGTACAGTCAGTGATAGAAACACACCCCCGTTATACCTAAGGTTGTAAAAATAAAAAATTGTCCGACAAAATCAATAAAGTTTTTTTTGTTTTTATCTTAATGATTGATGAACAATGTATTTCGTCAATCCTGAGGTGTATAAATAACAAACTTGATGGTTTGCCAATTTCGAGAACACGCAAATACAATTGACCCTGTGAAAGACGATTTTCTAGATCCAACCCCCCAAATGGGAAATTTTTTTGGGCTTGTGACTTATTAAAAAGTTTGCGAACGCCCAAACGAATTGGGAAATTTCAATCATTGAATGGAAGGGGGGAGTCTGAAGGGTCATTGGGATCCGTGGCAGGAGGGCAACCTAAACCCTTTAAACTTTCCGTTCAAAATGTTGCTTCAAGAAAATTTGCCCTAATTTTTTTGAACAATCGCGTGCCATTGCATAGCAGGTGCATTTAAATTCTGAACAAAATGATTGGTAAACAATTTTTAAACGCAAGCTATGTGGGATTCCGGTAAATCCGAGAATTCAAAAAAAATTTAACAGGGTAATTGATGCTTTTGTCGGGTCTTTAACACGTTCATGCCAGGCAATGATGTTGTATTTTTAAATTAATGGTCAAAATCGATATTTTTTTTTCTAAATTGCTCGATCAAGTACCAAGCGATTAAAGTAATTTTTGGCAAAACTGGGGAAAATTTTTCAACAAAGCACTTCGTGGCTCCATGTTCAAAAATTGTTGGCAATCTTATGCATTGTGATTTCAATGCCCAATAGAATTTTTCCCTTGCCCAAAGTTTTACCAAATTTTTCGGGAGAATTAAGTGCCGGATCGTTTTGCGTTTAAAACCCTATATTTTTGTTAAGGCGTAATGTATTAATTTCGCCAAAGGGATGATTTTTTCCAACATGCTTTTAAATTCTCCCCATTTAGCGGGAATGATGGAATGTCTGCTAAAATCACCGGAAAAGCGTAGTAGAGCGCACCGAAAAGTCTGGTATTATCGTTGAGATCTTTCATCGCTCTATCGAGGGCTTCAAGTGAATGCTTGTGGCTATAGTGCATTCATCCCAGATAATAATTTTGCATTTTTGCAAAACTTTTGCCATGCCGGAATGCTTCTTTATGTTGCACATTGCGTCTGGATTTATGTGAACGTTTCAATGGCAACTTGAGTGCTGAATGTGCAGTCCATCCACCATCGAGCAAAGTCGCTGCAATGCCTGATGAAGCAATTGCCAACGCAATATGATTTTGTGATCGCGTTTTGCGCTAGTATTAGTGATATGAGTATGAGTATGAGATATGAGTAGCCACCTGGTGCTCAAAAAAAAAAAGAATCCATTTGTTGTTCTGCAATTGACAAATTAATTCGATCGTATATGTTCTTATGTTCAGCAGTGAGCAATTGCTCATTATTTGCAAAGAAAGTAATCAAAGAGGCCGCATCGAACTGTTGTTCGCACAGAATATCACTGTTGATGATGTCTGTTGCTGGGCGGTTAGGCGATGGCATACCGAAATGAATGAGTGGCATATTAGAAATGAGAATGCTAATATCCTCAATCTTTAATTAATGACTCGTTATATTTCAGGCGAAAAATCGATATGGGGATCTTGATCACGGTCCGAATGCGATCAGAATGTCGTCGCCATGGAATCTTTATATTTATCTAGAGAACAGAAGCTTGCGACGGAAAACATGTGGTCAATAATATTGCGAATGATTGGAGAATTTTGATGAGGAGAGAAACTCAGTACTGCTTCTGCAAGTGTGAGATCCCAATGGTTGTTATCTTCCAGCAAATGCAATTCGTGACATGCATCGTGGTACGTGTCATACAAAATACCATTGACATTTCGCAAGTATTGGAAGACGTAGGTCCAGGAACGTTAACCAACAACAATCGCAAGAAGAAGCATTCGCATTGCTTGGATGGACTGTGTATAATCGGCATAATGTGTTTCCCATAAATTTCCATCGTATCTTTAGACTGAAAGGCCTCACTTTCGTGGGTCCCACTTTTTTTGACTGATTGTTCCACGTGAAAAATCGTGCACATCAGTATACATTAATGTATTTGCGAATCGACCGAAAATACCGGTTGGTTGCATAGTTATAAAAACTCAGATAGTGTGGTTTTTGGGGCAGTTAATGCTCGTTGTAGAGCAGTCTCTTCTGTGAAATAAACACGCTGTCCATTTTCAAGGTGCAAGGCCAAATGTATAACAGCAGGGTCTTTTTCGTGTATGGGAAAACTCAAAATGTGCTAAACTGCTTCTTGCTGCTAATATAGTTGGCTCACTTGATAGCGTGTTATTTCGTTGTTATCATTTACATTTTGAACAGAAAATACAGCCATATCGCTCCCTTATGAACGTTTTTGCAAATGTATTTTTATGGACTTCACTGAACTGCAAAACCAAATTTTAAATTGAGCTATGTAATTTTGCACGCAATGGCAAATTACGGAACCATCCATAATTGGATGGCCTGCTGCAGGGGAACCAACTCCCTTTTAATTTTTTTGATTAATGCAGATTCGGGGGACAAAAGACTTTTTCCTTCATAGCCAAGAGAACCAGTGTGATTTCAGCTTTTAAGGGGGAAATTTTATTTTTTTGTTTTGGACCTTGAAATTTAACTTTTTTCTTTGGGGGCAGACTGAACCATAGGGAAAAAATGGCGGAAGAATAAAATTGGTTCCATGCGCCTACAGAATATGAAGAAAACTTACTCTTAAAATTTTTTCTCTTGGTTTGAAAAATGCAAAATGATATTACCAACCTAGTACTTCAAAGAAAAAGTGAAGGAAAATAGGGTATTTTTAACTTTTTTTCATACTTTGTGAATTTGGTAATAAACCCAAAATCAAAGTATTTTTTCCTCATATGCTAGAGTGAACCATCCCAATGTTTTTATGTTTTAATTATTGTGTATTTTTCATCACTCTAGTGATTTTGAAGACAAAATTAATTTTTTATTTATCTTTTAAACCACTAATTGGTTTTAATACTTAAATTTGAAATTTTCCGGGGTTATTTACTATAGCATAAGACCTAAGAAAATGTATAATTTTGGGCACTTTAGCATACAACCAAATGAAAAAAATTTTTTTTGAACTGTCCAATTGTAAGTTTTTTACACAATAGTTGATTATGGTTTTAGGCTTTTTTATTTAAAGGAGCATTTGGCCTAATTTTAAGTCATATTTGGTTAGAAAAACAAAAAAAAATTAGTAACATGTATTATTTTGTTTTGACGTGTGGTGTATAGTTTTCGAGATAATGCGTGTGACTTGGTAACTGGACGTCATAAAGCTAACATATTGCAGCATCAGCGTCTAGTGATATATGAATTACCATGAATCACTTTCCGAGTGCTTTGTTGTGCGATAGTGTACAGCTGTGTTTCTGTTATCAATTATATTATAAGACCTTGTTAACACACTTTACTGTGTGCTCTATACAGGGTGACCAATTTTATCATCTCCATAGGCATTCCCTACCGAACATAACATTTTACTTATTTACTCTTAATTTATATTATGTAAATGTGTATTCACTATTGTTATAGATGGTGGTGGGCCTCAACAAAGAGAGGAAAAGAGGAGTAAGAGGAGGAGGATCAGTGAAAATACAGAGGTAATGCCTGAGGGGAAGAGAATAGGTGGTTACAGATACAGTGGAAGCAATAAAGATACAGAGGCTCACTCTCAAAGGAAGAGGAGGAAGAGAAAACCACGGAAATCCTGAAGATGGAAAAAGAATATAAGGAAAAGATGCGCAACGCTGGTAAATCATCTACTGGTAAGGAAGTTAAAGCAAACTCTTTGTGGCCTATGTGTGTAGTAGCAAACAGAAATGTGCAGAAAAATTAAGTGTTGAAGAAAGGCAAAAGTTATTTGGGCTATTTTGGAATTCAGGATCATTTGACTCACAAACTGCTATCATTAGTCGATCAGTAAAAGTACGAGAAAAAGCTGAAAAAAGGGTTGCAGACAATTCAAAGAGGGTGTACTCTCGTAACTATTCCTACCATGTCAAGGTGTGGATGTGAAAGTTTGTAAGAATATGTTTCTGCAAACGCGTCAAATAGATAGTGCGAGGGTGCATAGAGCCTTAAAGAAATTTCATGCTGGTGATATTGTAGACAACAGAGGCGTCATACCCCCCAAAGCAAACTCCTGAAATCGTGTAGCACTCGTTAGAAGACACATTAATTCTCTTCCTGCATATACGAGCCATTATTCCCTAGAGACAATCCAAACAAAAAATATTTGGGGCTGAATTGAATTTAAGTTTAATGTATAGATTGTACAAAGAAAAAATGTTGGCTGACAATTTAACACAGCATATTGTTTGTCAGTCAATGTATGAAAAGATCTCTTATAGAGATTTTAACTTGGCTTTAAGCCTCCTCATAAAGACACAATGTAAAACCTGCGACATTTTCAATGTTAGGAGAAAGGCTATCCAATCTGAACCAGACAACGAGGAAAAGCAGATGGTTTTGACAGCTTTAAAAACAGAGACTGAATTTCACCACTGGAAGGTCGAATCATCACAAACCGCAATGAAACGCGACAAAAAGGCTGCAGAAGATGGTCAATGTACCGTTTTAACGTTTGATTTGCAAATGACATTTTCTCTCCCGAAAGTTCCTACAGGAGTTTTGTATTTGTAATAAAAGGCAATTGTCAACCTACAACCTAGTGTGCATGACTGTGCTACATCAAAGGGCACCATGCACTATGCATGAAATGTCAAGCCGGTCGTGGTCCTGACGAAATAGGCTCTTGCCTCTTAAATATATATCTTCTCATCCTAAAAGGAAAAAACTTGTTCTTTGGTCTGACTCGGTGGCGACAAAATAGAAATTTCAAGATGGTGCCCTCCTCATGCGTATAGTACAGGATCCATCGAACCAGATCAAAGAAATTGAGCAAAAGTTCCCAATATCTGAACATAGTTTTTTTGCCGAACGATACAGATTTCGGTCATATTGAAAAAAGCATGCGCCGCCATGAACACATCTATGTTCCACATCAATTGGTTGATATTATTAAGACAAGCAGAACTAAGAAGACTGGGTTTGATGTGATTGAAATGGAGACTGCTGACTTGATAACAACAAAAAATGTGACATCTGCCCTGACCAACAGAAAGAGTTTGGCAAAGACAAAGTTAAGTGGCTTAAGATAAGGTGCTGAAGGTAACGCAAGACAAACCCTATGTTATGGAGTACAAGTACTCGCATAGCGATTGTGTTCTATATCAGTCCATCAACTTTAGTAAAAGTCTCCGAAAGGATTGAAAAACTCTCCGAAGGAGAATGTACGACAAAAATCTTCGAAGAAATCCTCGAAGAAGGAAATAAACCACAAGTCCCTTTGTATCAATTACAGCTTTGTGTCAAGTATCCTAATGCAAACCCTGACAGTGGCAAAAAGGTCGGACCTGTTGTCGATGTTAGATTTCGTGCCACCAAATACCACGAGTTTTATCAATAACTATTCAAAAAAGGAGAAACAGAAGTACTTGAAGCAATGACCTCAGAGCATGAGTGGGATGAAAATGTTTAAGAAACCCTGTAAACTATGATGAGGAGGATAATGAATAGAATAATCATAGCATTGTTCTTTATTGACTATTACAATGTTTGCTCATTTATAATGTAAATGTCTTATATTATGTGCCTTTTCTTAAAAATATTAAAAAAAACCATTTTTTTCTTGCATATAAACGTGGACTTTCAATTATGATGTTTGGAAGAATACATATGGAAACCATGTATTTGATTTTAGTGGTTCCATCAACGTTACCGACTTTAAACCGGGACAATAGCACACGCAAAATGAATGTACTCCTGAAAACGAACTTCATTTGGGTTTTAATCTGATTGCCAAAATCGCTCACTTTAAATTTTTCGCATACATATCAATGATATATTGATGAAACAGCGGGGGGAAAGGGAGAATGTTTTGCCCTTCATTGGCACGAATCACCCAACCGATATGCGTAAAATTTTTCATCGCGCTCATTTTCTTTTTTGGTTTTCCTCACCTGCAATGTAAATATATAAATAAGACAAAAAGAAATTAATCTTACAGATAAAGAAAAAGTAAATAATATGTAATTGAAACCTGTTCCCGGGATTTTTTGTTTTATTTAAAATATATCCACTTCTCCTTCCCAAAATATCAACGGATATTGTAAAGGGGTAGTAAGAACGATGACTTTCCCTTAAAATTGTGTAAACCCATGATTATCTGTGGGGATCCGTAAATCTCGACGTTCATATGCATCGCCAACCATAACAACTGCAATTTCATTAATTTTTGGGAAAAATTTGAAATCTGCCACATGCCTCTCCAAATGGTACTTTGTCTGCTTTGATGACAAATCATGAAGCTTTCTTTTCGCAGTCTTTTTGAAACGGTAAAAAAACAACGGGACCAACTGGTTGTAAATTTCAAAAAAACTTTTCCCAAAGTCGCCAAAATTTTTCTCGCTCCTCCATTTTCTCGATGGGGTTTGTACGGGCAGCGTGGGGTTTTTTTGTTGCTCCTCATCCCCCCAAGAAGTAATTTGCAAGAATTTCGGATAGCACAGGCATTGGATTAAAGAACCTATTTAATGTATAAAATTTGGGCCCCGAATCTTAAAATTTTATTTTAAAATTGCGACCCTCCTCATTCTGAACGATTTTTGTTGCTCCAAATGATCCCATTTGGAAGCAAGAATTGAATTTGCGAATTTTACGCAAAAACATTTTGATTGGGGTTTTTGGGCTCCAGCCAATTTTTTTCAATGGTTCGGGGCGAATTCAATGTTGTAAGTACAACTTTTCCAGACACAAGCAGAAACCGGCCGATTCCCCTTTTGTTTTTTTAAGAAAGGGGGTTTTGTCATTCTTTTTCCATAGCGCCGATGACATTTGTGAAGTACGAATATCGATTCCACTCATTTTCAACGCAAGATGGAAAAGTGATGCGCGGTCAATGCGCATGTACTTGCAGGCGCTGTTGTTCAGTGCTCTGTGTGCGTCATTGGCTCTTTGACGTGCCTGCTTTTGCTCAATGCATTAGCTCAAAAGGCTTTGTTGCGTTGCTGTTTACTTTCATTTGCACTGTGTTTGCAGCCTGGACTCTTAAATTTGCAATTCCCCAATTGATCTTCGGCCGTTAGATTTAACGACAGGTTGGACTTTTTAAATAATTCGTCACTCGACCAAATATTTCCCCTCGTCCACGAAGACGTGACATTGTTCTTTAATAAACACACAACACCTAAATATAAGCAATTTATATTTGAATTTTATGGATTACATGTTGTTTTTTTTTTTTCATGAGATTTTTAACACTCCGAAAATTTTTATAAAATCATCGACACAAATAAGCACTTAAAATAAAAATTTGTAGGTTAGATTGATTGTCATTGAATACACATGTATATAAATTAAATTTATGGAAGATTATGTAAGATATTCACCAACAAAAAGCACCTTACAAATTTTACCTATGTATGTTTTTGAGTACACTTGATAAAAAATACACTCAAATTCACGCGATTTGATCCCTGGAATATCAAAACCCCATCGACAGAAATTGAAATGAAAAAAAAAACCAACGCCAAGCCACGATCAAGAGACTTGCCATGTTTTGATCGACGTCAAATACCACAGAACTGAAAAAAATCCCAATAGGGTACACAAAAAAAAATATGAATTATTTCGAAGTTAAATTTATTCACTATTCAGAGGGTTTTTAATCAATTATTTTTCTTATTATATTCATTATTATAAATATGGGGGGGGGGTGGTGGGGAGTGAAATTGTGAGGTTATATTTTCTGAATAAAAAAATCTTTAAAAAAAATCCCCTCAAATAAATTCCCAAAAAAAAATAAAAATAAATCCTAGAACCCGTTGCAGCGCCACCTACCCGGGGTTTAATTGTGATACAAAACCCTCCATTTCTACTCAAACAACAAAACAAAATTTTTTTTTTCAAAAATAGTCCACCGTTTAGGAGAAGTTCGTGACAACACATGTACAGAATAATTATATATATTAAGGGTGGATTTTCTTTGCATATAACACAAAAAAATATCTTGCCTATTTACCTAATAAAAAAATAATAATAATAATAATAAAATAATAAAAAATAATAATACATGATGGGGGATGATTTTGGTAGAAGAACAGTAGAAGTTAGTAACTAAATTTATTAGAACAATTTTAATACATTCATACATCAAGTCATGTAATCTGCTGCTATCATTTTTGATAGATATTATCAGTTACTATAAAATAATTAAAATAAAAAAATGAAATGTTATCAATGTTGGCTGAAATCAACATGTTCGAATTTTATCTACTGTTCTTCCAACCAAAATCAGGGTAAAAGACAGAAATCCTGTTGACACTATATTCAATAGTACATAATTATAATTGAGAATAACTGTCTTTCACAAGGTTTGGGAAGTCAGTCGCGAAATATAATATAGTAACATCTAACTAAAATGTGTTTTAGGTACTTGATTGATTGCTTAAAAATTATTTCAAATCAATCTGTAAAGCTATATAATTAATTAAAATAAAAACAGCCTGAGCGAGCTCACAATAGAAACAGATAAAAAAAAAATTGAAAACCAGATTTATAGATCGTTCCTACTAGGTTCAAGGAATCGCCCGGTTATTATTATTAGTATAATTTAGCACCGCGTCTTACTAACCCGTTAGCGTTATACGATTTAAGTACTAATTACTATAATGGATTAGGAATTGAGGAAAGGTGAATTAGATGAATTGAACCCACATTTGCGTGGAGGGAGAGTGTAAAGCCATCTAGGAAAAACCACCTCTAGTTTACCCGACATAGATTCGAAACTTGATCTACCCATCATCAGCGGTCGAGCTTAATCCGACAAGCGCGTTAGCCAACTACGTCACGAGGCGGTAATCTCCCTGTTAAATTTACTTAAAACAAAATGGCGCATTATACAGCTAGCGCAATACAAACAATCACAGAAGACAGATAAACGTACAGGAAAAATTCAAATTATCAAGTTAAATTATTATTATTATTATTATTAGCACCGCGTCTTACTACCCGTTCGTGTTTATACGCACTTACGCTAATGTGGAATGGTAGGGTGATTGTGAGATGAAATGAATGACCTACAGTTTAACGTGGAATCCGAACCACGGTGGCGACCTGGCATTCCCCACATTCACAAGATGTCTTGTCAGAGGTGAAGGAAGGTTTGGCAATCAGATAAATCTTTGCCAGGACCGAGGATTGACCCCCGGCCGCCAGCAAAGAAGTCTGACACCTTACCCCTAGACCACCAGGTCACCATCAAGTTAAAAAATCCTTTCTAGGCTCGTAATAATATCAGATCTGACATCTTATCTGAGTCGGAAACTTGTTATCTATGGAACTAAAAGTCCCGGTTCAATTCCAAACATGCCGAAAATGTTGTCGTTAGTTAAATGTGTGTTTACCCTTTCACAGTGATGAATTTACAACAGGGACTGGCTGTTGAGTTTGTCCTAGTTTTTAGTTGGTTTTTAAATCAAACGACAAACCTAACCAGCCGGTAGTGGTAAACTTATGGTTTGAATTTTTAAAAATTACCCGCAATACAGTTTTGAAACATTAATGGATGTGAGGTAAAGATAAGAAAAAAGCCTTAGTATTTAATGTGCCATTATTATAGATAATTGTTTTAAGTGGTTAAAACCTAATTATCCATTTGTAAATAACTTAGCTTAAACAACAATTTTTCTACTATTTAACTGTCCCTTTTTTTCTATATAAGATTTTAGTAAAATCCTCCTTCCCTCACTTAACGCAGAGTACCAGTGGTTGAGAATCTTGCAAACATGTGCTCATATAATATATTGAATGGAGAACAACCACGAAATGTAGTCGTATTCCTTGGAAAACTAGTGTAATGTTTTTCTACCTCATACTTTGGTAGTACATCCATGATTGTATGGAAATATTCAAAAGAATAAAATTCAACATAATTAATAGAATATCATTGTTTATATAAATCGTTTAACATAGTTTTAACTTTTATTATTATTACATGTTCAGCATTTAATTCCTAGAAGTATATTATCTATAGAGAGATAAATTCTGTAGTTATGGAGGCTCTCTATTATTTATTAAACACGAATGAATAGTTTATATAAGTATTTTATTTTGTGTTGATTATTTGGATAAAAGATTTAAGCAGTGGATCAATGAGTTGTGTATCTAAAGGTGTGATAAACGGTGACACCGATAGGTGAGATTTTTTTCAAGAAGTTACATTAAAAAAACAATAGTTTCTCAGATATTCTATTTTAAACCACTCTAACATTAACTCTGTGTATCTATTAAGTAATATTTAAATACTTCCATTGTTTCTATTTAATTTTAACACCAAGAGAAATATCAACTTTAAATACCAAGAACTGATTTTAATTTTAACGATTAATATACAAAATACATTTATTTCGTGAACAATGAATAACACTTAATACCAATAACAACAATAAATATAAAATTTTGACGAATAACAGATAAACAACCGAAGGAATTAGATATGAATTGGAAATTAATTACAGTCATGGTCAGCTTCACTGAATCCCAGATAAGTTCCAAGACAAATATAAAATACAATACAAATAGTAGTTATGATCCACAGAGACAATATTCCGTGGTGTGCAGGAAAATCTGATAAGTCAATAATTTACTAAAATTTCTTTGTCTGTCATTCAACCAAAAAAACATCTTTCTAAGTTCAGCCCAAAAAGGAATAAGTCAAATACTCTATTCATGCTCAACATATATTACTATTTGTAATATATCTTAAACATTAAATATTTGTTCAGGCAAAAATAAATATTCCATATATTACCATTTGCCTGATTTAAAGAAATTATATTTAGTACATACAGAATGAGATAATTTTGTCTTGTTCCCTTTTCCTTGAAGACAATATATTAACTCAAACAATATACTGACATTGCCATTATTATTTTTACAGTAAATGTATATCTATTTATTTAATCATTAGACACGTTATGAAACGCTTGACTAGTCAATAAACATTTGTTTTCATATTGCCAACCTAACAGTTTAGAATGATGGTTAAGATCGTGACTATTATTATTATTATATTATTATTATTATTTAGCACCGCGTCTTACTACCCGTTCGGTTATACGCACTTACGCTAAGTGTAATGGTAGGGGATTGTGAGATGAAATGAAGGACCTACAGTTTAAAACGTGGAATCCGAACCACGGTGGAGCCTGGCATTCCCCACATTCACAAGATATCTTGTCAGAGGTGAAGGAAGGTTTGAAATCAGATAAATCTGTGCCGGGACCGAGGATTGAACCCCGGCCGCCAGCATAGAAGTCTGACACCTTACCCTAGACCACCAGGTCACCCATCGTGACTAGTAGTTTACTGTGATTTTCTTTATAATATTTAAATATAATATGACGGGAACAGGGGGAAAACAATGTAAGTTGATTAAATGAAATCATGTGAACGTGGTGCAATTTCTTGATGAATGATTGAAACAACTGTTTTATATCTCAGAGTACAAACAATGATTATTTACCCTGAAAATAGTTGTAAAGAAACAGTATACAGGAGAAAAACAATGAATGTCAACGCGATTGTTTGTGGAATCATTGAATGCCAACGTGGTTAGATTATAATATAAGTTAATATTAATGGTATTTAATACTATATCAAAAATTAAGTATTTATTAGAAAAAGTTATTTTTGCTGTTAGAAGTGGTGAAAAAACTTAAATTTATTGATTTTATTTTTCATTTGCATTTGTCTCATTCCTTAGTTTTTAGCTCAGGATGTTTGATTCAACATAGTAATGTAGGCACTGTCAATCCTATTTCTGTGACTGATGTACAATAATGTTCTTGGTGATTGTGATCTTTATAATCTTTGCTGTTTATACTTTTAATTATGAGTGAAATGGACAAAATGGTAATTTTCTAACAGAACCTGAAAAAAGAAACCACGGATGTATTCGAATAATTTATTTATGCGAGGTAGCCTTGATACTTATTCCTGAGAGTTGCATCGGAAATAATGTGATCAAGTGTAGATCTGTCCGAACAGTCACGAAGGATGCCGATGCATCCCTCTTCACGTCCTTGTACCCAAGGATGGAAGCCATACGTCGTATATACACTTGTTCAGCCTTGGTGCGGAGTTTTACCGGCAACAGTTCTATTTTTCCAAATCCAAACCCCTTTAATATTTCACACTTTCAAATACTATCAAATTAAATTGACAATTGAACACTTAACACTTCTAAAGATTTCTTTCATTAATTGGAACAATTACATAAGCTTAACAACCACAACACTACCATTATAAGCAGTAAACCAAAAATTAGATTTAGTTGTGACAGAATGCCAAACGCTTGCATATATCTTATTATACTAACGTACTTAGGCTGGCTTTAACTGGTCATCCCGAGTATGAGCCGATAAGACTCGAGCGCTTCCAATGCTAGTTGGGAGAAAAAAAAGGGCCGCGCAAATATCATTGAGTATTATGACAGCGCTTCTGATGTGAGTGTGTTGTTACTGTAAAGGAGGTGGGGGATTGGAGCGCTCAAGTAGCGAGCATATAGTTGAGTATTGTGACGCAAATTGAAACTCAGATAGATTTTATTTATGCTTTATTTCCCCCGGATATTTAATTCAAAATAGATTAATTTAAAATGTCTGGGGACTAGCCAAGTCCTACTAACCATTGAGGGCACGCAACTGCTGATAATCATCTTTCAAGAAAAAGCTACTAATTTAATTAAGGCCTTTAATTTGAAATTTAAAAATTCTTATTGACACATGCAACACCTGTTATACACTTAATATTCAGAAACAGATTTCTAATGTAAGATTTAAAATTGATGAATGTAATCAAAACGGACCCAGCACAAACTGAAGCTGATAGATATTCAGCCATATCGTGCAGTATAGAAAAGGTGTATTTCTCTTGATTTGCAACAATTTTCTCCCTACTCCACATTTAAAAAACTTATATAGTATATTATAAGAGATGGTTGTATACTTTTAATTTAACCATACAATAATGGCCAACAGGCACCCCTATGCTATATATATATGGTATGAAGGTGTCGTGGGAACGGGAGTAAATGAAAATTACATTTTGTTTGTACAAAAACATTCTTGAACATGTTCCCCATAGTGTATAGAATATAACCTTATAACAAGATACATGTGGTGGACAAAAACGAATATTATGTTTGCTACCAGTTTCAGTATGCTCAACAAAACCACACAATTTGAAACGTATCAATCACAAGTTTCTTTCTAGGGGCAACAGATGTGAAATGCGATACCGGACAATGCAGCTATTGAATGCAATATGAAACACAGCACCATATTAGTATACCACCATCATGACTGATATCAACTGTACCAAAATCTAGTGAAAAAAACACATTCCATATTAATGAAAGGAGAAGAATAGTTCATCTCCATTGGCCAGATTCTGAATAGCACATTTTTATTTTAGAGTACGAAATTGGATTAGGATGGTTCGCATTTTTTGGAGGCCCATGAGAGTGCTCTGCTATGATAAAAATTGGTGTGATGGGCTTCAAAACAATGCTGAGTAATGAAGAGCCTTTCGAAAAGATAGTACAGCTAGAACTTGCTTACAAAGATCTTACCCTATAAGCAACTAGAAGAAAACTGATTTTCTAACCATGCTTTCACTGATTCCACAGTTGTATCGTCAATTTTTATATTGATTTAGAAGTACAAGAAAACTTGAAGGCCGTAGATCATGACATTGAAATGCCTGTTTTATCTGATATGGAAGATTAATTAACTTTTTTGGGATACTGACAACTGTCTTTACCAATTGGATTAATAAATTTTAAAATAAAGAATCTTAAAAGGTGGTTATTTTACTCCAGTTAAAATTTTCAGCATTTAATTAAGGGATACACAACCTAAAGGTTATCGCATTGCTAATACATTTCATTTATATAAATTAAGACAAATAAAATAGGATATTATTGATTATTGAGTCTAAAATGAGAGAGCATAGAGTATTTCATTACGAGGAGCGGATCCAGGACGGAGCATAAGGACGCGTGCCCCCTTCATGAAATTAAACCAATTAAATCAATGTTATATTCACTACAGTTTTATTGTCACATAATACTATCTCATTAATCAGATCTCATGTTTTAAATTGTTATTGGCAATATTATTAATTGATTAATATACGGTAATTATATAAATACTTATGACAATCACATGAGTATTAAACTTTTAAAATATGCATGAATGAAATTACCAAATTTAAGTTGAACGCCTCTCATCTTGTTGCATGACATTGATTAGGATTAATTTATGTTATCTATTTCACTCTATCAATTATCTCACAGGTAGAGAAAGTTATGTGATCTTCAAAAAAAATCGAACTAGATATTTTGACCCCTCGAATCCAAAAAATTTGTTTTTGAAATTCTGTGTGTCTGATTGTACCTCCAAATAGAACCTAAACTATTTCACGATCGGGGTAAAACTTGTAACTAGGGTTCACATAGGGTTGCCCCAAGTGGTTTTTTGATTTGGATACCCAAACCCCTAAAATTAAGAGTATTTACTAAAGGCAAAATATAAAGAATTGTTTATTCTCAAATTCGTCTCTAAATATTTTGATTAAAATTTAATTATAAAACATTTATAAATATTCTAAACAATATGGCTACTTTTAGATATTTCGGAAAAATCACATTAAGAGCCTTCGGTTGATACGTAAGTTTCATTTTTTTCATATTCCAAAACTACTCGAGACATTAAATTATTTATCATTGAATGATATGTAATATATTTTTAATACAAATATTTTATTCGAAACATATTTAAAAAACAAAATAACTCTAAAGTTATATGCTGAAATATATATTTTTTACTTTGTCGAATACTAAAGGTAAAGTATTGCGACCGTAAAAAAATCTAGCCTGAAATTTGTTTGGATGTTGAGTCTCATGAAAACCCCAAACCCTAATAGTGGTTTTTGAAATGCCAACTATCTGTCTGTGTTTTTTCCCCAAAATTGAGTGTAGTTAAGAAAAAAAGCGAAAATAAAAAAATTGGGATTTTCTCCAAATTGGCTCTAATGAATTTGATTAAAATTCGTATCTAAGGTTTAATAATATTTTTAAAAATAGGAATGTAATCGTAGTAGGGGGCCGTCCTAAGTTTAAAATTATACCCAGTTTTTAACTTTGCACTTTTGAACTGCCATTCTTAATTTGGTTTACACGCTATTAAACATATTGTTGTACCCCGTTCTTCTGTATTCTTTGGGGACGGCTCATTACTCACGACGGGGAATGAACCACGGGGCCCCAAATTTAGTCAAATATTAGACAGTGCCACGATGTTTTGTAGAGTCGCTTGAGCCTAGTTTACTGGGTCCAGGTGGTGAGTGGAACAACCTCTAATGCTTACTTGTTGTAACAAGGTTACACACCTAACCACTAACCTCCACTTGTTGTCTTCATTGAAGGGACAACAATTTAATTATTATCGAAAGAAAAATTCCGTAAATTTCTATTTTGCAAACCTAAACTTTTTATTTTTACCATTATAATCTGTTTCCTGTTCTTGAAAAATTTCTTTAGTAAGGGGACATATTCTGCCTGTCCAATTTTGTTTTTTTGTCGACTATGTTGGTTGGAGTGTAGTATATTTAAACCAGGCTTATGTGTAGCTGTAAAACAAATTTAGCAAAAAATAATGCCTAATAGTCAAACGTGATGAGGGTTCTGTTTAAACCCAAGCATTAACTGAATGTAGCATGATCAGTTATTGCCTCGAAATTAATCCCGTAAAAGATAACATCTAGAATATTTAGTTGCCCAGACCAAGGCCAGTAATTCTCTTTTGGTTATGATATAGTTACCTCAGCTTTGTTTAATTTCCGTGACGCAAAAATGACCGTTCTTTCCCCTCCCGAAAAACTACTGAAACAGCATGTCACCAATTGCTGTTCCACTTTTATCTGTCACTAATTTGAAGGGTTTGTGTGAAATCCAGGGATCTCAATACATTTCGCTACAGAGCACATTCCTTAGGTGTCGATGCTGTTTACACTCCCTAGAACAATTAAATTGGAATTTAATTTTGTGAGATCAGTAAGTGGTTTCGCTATTTTTGCGTATCTTTCTATAAATCGTCTATAATAAACCTGATAACCCAAAAAATTATGTTTTGTCCTTGAGTTACGTGGTGTTGGAATATTTATGTATAGCTTCAATCTTCATGGGGCTATGATTTATTCCCTGATATGAAATCATATGACCTTGATATTCTACCTACCTTACTGCAAACTTGCATTTTATGTCTGTATTTTGAGATTAGCACTTTTTAGTCTGTATAAAGCTCTGTCCAAACCGTCTACATGTTCATCTATAGTTCTAGTAAAAATGATAACGTCATCAATGTAAACTAGACATTCTACGTCCTTCAATCTCGATAGTACACAATCCATTAAACGTTGATAAAGGGCTGGAGCGTTGGTTAGACCAAACGCTTAACGTTTATACTGCAAGTGTCTGGTTGGTGTATAAAATGAAGTTTTTTCTGACCGCTGGTTCTATCTATTATTGCCAAACCCACTTCATATAATAATAGCACTAAACAAACGACAGTTACCCAATCAATCCAAAGATTATGTGATAAGGCACAAAGGGTAGTCATCCCTTCGCGTAACAGAAATTAGTCCTCTAAAATCTCTACAAAAGCGATATTTTATTTTTCCATCCGGTACAGTTATTTTTACTAAATTATACGTAAACTGACCAAGTAGAGTCTGATTCTTTCACTACCCTCTTAGATAACATACCATCTTCAATTTTCTTTAATAATTTCATTCTAAGCTTGTGGTACTTTGTACGGTCTTTTATTTATGGGCTTTGCATCCCCAGTGTAAATACGGTTTTTTACCTTATGAGTGCATCCTGCTTCAAGGTTAAAAATCAAATCTTGTATTTTGTTAGACATTTTCTATTTTAATTTTCTCGAAATTTTCAAATCGTCTAGTTTCTTTCCAAGCATATTTGATATTATCTTTCTTTATATATGCGTTCTTGCATCAATGCTTGTAAAGTCTTAATAGGTAATAACACCCTAACATATTTGTCTATGGTTCTTAGTGGATTCTATTCCTGCGGCACTACTACAACTAACAATATATTTTTCTCTAGCTCAATGTCCTCCTAAGTAACATCAACATTTTTAAAAACAATTCTTCTTGGTTGTATTTTCGCAACTACTCACGCAACTAATACTCCGTGTTTATTAATTCATTCTGCCTCAAAAAATACATCCTGTGTAACTGGTATATGGTGTTTTCCTATCTTTACTTTATTATGTTTGAGCATACCTTAATAAAATTCAATTTTGACTATTAAGTTGTTCCATGGCTGAGGGCCTTCAGGATTGTGGATTCCTCCAATGGCTATTTCATTCCGATTTGACATCACATTTGTCGTCTGGGTGATCAGTTCAACAGGCTGTGTTATCATCTACAGATCTGATTGGTGTTGTCCTTTCACAGGGCACTCCTTATTGTAGTCAATTTATGGGTTTTCCAAAATCTATTTTTGTTCCTCTCCTTCTCAAATATTGAGTCCTAAACGTCTACATAAGGAATGTCAATCATTGCAAAATTAAAAGCATTTTGAAAATGTTATTTCCGATAGAAAATTAGACTTTTTGAACACATAGTAATATTTTTCTTTTTGCTAGTAACTCCTCTAGCACTCAATTTTCCTTTCTCCAGTAGGGCTGAAATAACATGGGGTTTTATTAAGGAATGTGTGGTGCCTGTCTCCAATTAAAAAAAACTATCCTTCTTCCCTTCAATTGGTACCCCTGGGATCAGTTCATTTCCTGGCCCTTACATACGCTGGTTAATTTCTGCTTATCTAGTATTTTAGGTTCACTGCAAGGGTGCCCAACAAACTCTGGAGTTTGGGTAACTATGCTCTTTTTCCTTCCCTCTTTTGTCTGCACTGAAACACATAATTCCATTTTCCTTGGAAACCAAAACAAACAGCATCTGTTTGAGGGGTTGGAGCACTATAGGCTTCTTTCTTACATTTTATTAATTTGTAAATGTTTTTATCGGAACATACCGTGGTTTGTCCAGACCTGACATTTTGCCAGGACTCACGTGATCCATAGCCCTTCTTAACACAGATTTTACAGTCCATGCTGCCACTGACCCTGAAGATTTGCTGTCCTTCCGCATGTGATTGGTATGGTCAAGTTAATCTGGAAGTCTGTGGATGTTTGAGGATTCGTCCCGGTCTTGCTGATGGTCTCTTCAACTTGTATTGCCTCCTCCAAGTTTGCAGGCAATCTGTAACGAACCTTGACAGTCGCCGGTCGGGTTTCTTATCGTTCGGCGGCCCGTTGTTTACTTTTCGTCTGGAGCTATTCCGGCACGGAGTCGAAGGTCGCCTGTAGTTTCCATGACCTTTTGAACCTTAGTTTGAGGTACCATGTGGGCGTGGGGTAGTCGGCCCACTCGGGGGTCTCGATGGCTGCGAAGGGGTGGAGGTAGGAGAGAAGGAGTAAGGGCGGGGCGGTGTGGCGAGGGTCTCAGGTGGTACCCGGTGGACTGAGTGGGGAGATTGGGGTTGGGGGAGCACGTACGGTGGTGAGTCGCGGGAGTATGGGGAAAAGGTAGGCGGGGGATGAGTGGGTGAGCGGGAGGAGTGTTGTGTGGTGATCCCGGGAATCGGGTGGCCGGTGTGCCGTCTTGGTAGTTGGTTGGTTCCTTGTGTGGAGTATCCCGTCCGCGAGGTGCTGGGCCCCAGCGGGGCAGGGTCGGCGTTGCTGGACCGTTTTGCGCGTTGTGCTGCCTTGTCTGCTGGCCTTTCCGGCGCGATTCGTATATCCCATGTCGTTCCCGCGATGGTTACCCGTACTGCCGGAGGCATTGGTGATAAGGGCGAGAAAAGGGGGGGGGGAGAATGCTCGGTGATAAAGGGAATGGTCGAGTGGATGGTTAGTGGTGGTAGAGGGAGGGAAAGAGACCGGGTTGGTGGAAGAGGGGTTGAAAGAAGAGAGAGAAGGGAGGGGAAAGAGAGAGAGAGAGACTGGTCGTAGGAAGGAAGGGGGGGGGAGACCTCGGCACTCAAGATGGCGCGTGAGGTTGGAAGAGGGGGGGGAGACCTCGGCACTCAAGATGGTGCGGTGAGGTTGGAAAGGAGGGGGAGACCTCGGCACTCAAGATGGCGCGGTGAGGTTGGAAGGGGGGAAGACCTCGGCACTCAAGATGGCGCGGGTGAGGTTGAAAGGGGGGGAGACCTCGGCACTCAAGATGGCACGGTGAGGTTGGAAGGGGGGGAGACCTCGCACTCAAGATGGCGCGGTGAGGTTGGAAGGGGGGGAGACCTCGGCACTCAAGATGGCGCGGTGAGGTTGGAAGGGGGGGAGACCTCGGCACTCAAGATGGCGCGGTGAGGCAGGGAGAGCAAGGAGGAGGGATGACGGGGGAACTTGGAGTTGACGGTTCATACTCGTATATACTTGAATATTCGTTTATTACCATTAGCGAGGTAACTACAAAGAAGCACTAACCGTGCTGGCCCGGCCTTACCACCGGTACTGATGATCTGGGTTGGGAGCCAGCCGCTTTTATTCCCCCAGACCGCCCGTCAAACAGGGGTGGAGGGGTCGCTGGCGCTGGCGCGCGCATCCCTTCTCCTGTTGCAGCGTTGGACGGCAGGGGTAGTGTGTGCAAGAGCGTCCTAACTTTGAAATGTAGCGGTCCGTGCAAGGACCGCTATGTTTGAGGTGGTTGGGGTAAACAACCTGTGTCCGGCATTACCTGCCAAACCAGCAACAAAAGCAGCCAATAATCTACACTCCCGCTTCTTCAATAATCAGTGATTATTTATTTGGATCTAATTGTTTTTTACAGAGTCTATTACATCTGTCAGCTAATTCCAGAATGCTTTCATTTATATTTTGAACCACGTTTTGTAATTTCGAATAACAAAATTGATCTGGATGATTTTCAGAATATCTTTGAATAAATTTAGCTTTGAACCTTAAGTAATCTACTTCACACTGTAGATCTACATTTGAATTTAAGAAATCACTAGCTTTTCCTGTTAGATTTAAAGAAATTATCAAAATTTTATCTTCAGCAATCATGTTACTTAGTTTACCAGATTTTTCAATCTAATGACAAATTCTATTATTGAAATGCTACTTAAATCACCTATCCAATATTTGGTTAAATTACTTGGATTAAAATTTTTAGGAGTGTGATTCTCTTCGTTAGTAGTTGCTAATGGAGTAAGCCTTTTAGTTTCTTCCCTTAGTGTATCAATTTGTTTTGACATTACTTCAAAAGTTTTCTGAGACCCTACTTCTTTATCTAAGGTCATTTGTATAGATATTAAAAAGATTTCAAAATGTTTTCAATTAATTTATTAATAAATTTAATCATTAGATTTATAATTATTACTTTTTTATGTTGTTCTTTTGTTTACATTGTACTCACCGAACAAAACAAACATTACCATTATATCCAAGTTAAAAAATAAGATAAAACAATATCTACTTCCCTTTATTGTGTATATCCCTGTCTCTCTCTCTGTGCGTTACATCTAGTATTGTAATATTATCCGATGCTGATTCATCTTTGAATTTCATGTCTTCATGAGACACTGCATAGTTCTGAGCAAAACACGGTTCCATGCTCTCACGTAGGAGTTTTGTGTGGTCTCCGCCTTGGATGAATATCAGGATCTGGACGGAAAAAATGGAATAGGATTACTAAATGTAAATTGTTTTAAATTTCATCATATTCATTACTATTGAACGATATGGGATATGAAAGCATCCAGTGAACTTACTTAGTACATCTAGGATTTGGTATGGTCCAAGAACATCGTTTGTAACTAGCTAATCTGTTTATTTAAGGTGGTCTGAGGTTAACTAGAACCATTCTCCAACGTGATACCTAGTTGGTTACGCTGTCTTGTCATGTTGCTTAACATGTTACAAGAACGAATCATGGTTATTAATCCACACCTTCTTCCACATATCTTGAATTTTATCCACCACATCCATTTAAAAAAATATTTGACAATCCTCGGGTAACTTACCCCTGGTAAACATCGTAATCATCTTCTTTCCATAGATCACTTCATAGGGTGACACCTTAACATACGAATGTACTTGGTGTTGTATACAGTTATTATTAAAGTTAATTATATGTCCTAATTTTCCTGACTCACAATGACAAAATGCGATAGTATTCTGCATAATTGTTTGATGTACTCCCTCTGTTCTACCTTTGCAATGCGTGTGTCCTGGAATCTTTTTCAACTTATCCACGTTTAACAAAACTAAAATAACAAATAACTACGTCATCAGATATGATTTCTAGAAACATAGTCTAGAATGGTTAGACTGTACTTATTCTAACTCTGCGTCTCTGCGTCCAACCGATTTCAAGTCCTGACCTCTCCACCCCTAACAAACATAATAGGTGAGTCCGATGTTTTAGTCCATGTGCTCATATTGCGGAGTGCTGTCATAAACCTGGGAGTAGTTTTTCCCTAGGATCGAACCTCAGACCCTCTACCACTTTGGACATCGGTCACCTTCATGTTTGAATCAGGTTGCTAATAATTATATCGCTTTTAGTAGGAAAGAGAGAGAGGCAGAAGTCTATTTTTAAATACCGATTTCATATTCGATAATGTAAGTACTGTTACCCATCAGACACCTTCAACCTACCACTGAGGATGGGCCGTGTCTGCTCGATGCTCTGTTCAGGCAACTGCCGAGTACGCTTTGGCGCCGAATGAATAGCAAATGATGGTGCACACTGGTTGCATGTACTGCCATGGCGCCGAATGAATAAGTTGGTTTAGCAAACGGTGGTGCAAAAGGGACGAACGAAACCTGCTTGATTATTACATCGTATAAATATGTGAGAGTAGATATTGTAACTGTTCTATGTCTAAGATGAGTCTATTCCTATTAAAAATTGGACTATACAGGAACACCCCCTCAGTCCACGTGGTTAGATTTGAACCCAGAACTTTCAGCTACTAGCGATGCTAAACTGAAATGCTCTGTTCAGACAACTGTGGGGTACACTTTGGCGCAGAATGAATAGCAATTTTGGTACACAGCTGGTTGCATGTACTGCCATGGCGCCGAATGAATAAGTTTGGTTTAGCAAACGGTGGTGCAAAATGGACAAATGCAACCTGCTTTATTATTACAACCGTATAAGTATGTGAAGTAGATATGGTAACTTTTCTATTTTAAGATAAGGCTATTCTATTAAAATTGGACTCTACAGGAACACCCCCTCTGTCCACGTGGGTGATATTTGAACCTGGAACTTTCAGCTAAGGCGATGCTAAGCTGAATACGAATAAATAGCAAACGCGGGTACCACATGGGCTTTTTTCTCACTTTCGCAAATGTTGGGTAAATTGAGGTGGTCGTTGCCCGCCCCGCAAGGTCCTATGTAAGTCAGGAAGAAAAAAATATTAAATGAATCAACATTATGTGTGAAGCTAAAAATAAACCTCGTGCGTCCAACCGGATTTCAAGTCCTGACCTCTCCACCCCTAACAAACATAATAGGTGAGTCCGATGTTTAGTCCATGTGTCATATTGCGAGAGTGCTGTCATAAACCTGGGAGTAGTTTTTCCCTAGATCGAGCCTCAGACCCTCTACCACTTGGAACAGCGGTCACCTACATGTTTGAATCCGGTGCTAATAATTATATCGATTTTAGTAGGAAAGAGAGAAGAGGCAGAAGTCATATTTTTAATACACGTTTCATATTCGATACAAATTGCAACCTGCTTTATTATTACACCGTATAAAAAAAGTGAGAGTAGATATGGTAACTTTTCTATTTTTAAAGGATAAGGCAAATTTCCAAATTAAAAAATTGGCCTATACAGGTACACTTTACCTTTAAATTGAATAGAAAAAATTGTTTGGTGAAAAAAAAGTGCTCGCGCACAAAATTTTTTTAAAAAAACAAGCTGGGTTTTGGTTTGCAAGGGGTTTTAGCAGCACACCCCCTTTTTCAAACTTTTGTTTTTTTTAAAAAATATCTAAAATATTTATATTTTTATTATTTCAAAGGGGTTATACTGGTTAAATATTCTTTAAAATTACTAGAGGGGGCTTTTCTTCACCCAATGTCCATTTTTAAACCGGTTTTGTAAACACTACACTTGCCATACAAATGTTTGGTGCACAAATAAAACAAGCTCGCAGCTGTTTTCTTTTAAAGCGTAATTAGTATGGGAAACCGTTTTTAAAACTCCGAATTCCCCCCAATTTTTATTAGTTTTGTTTTTGCCATAGTAACCCCTTTAAACCTGTGGTCTTTTCTTTATGTTACGTCCAATTTTTAAGCTAAATACCCGTTTTCATATTCGTTATACAGATACAATTACCGGGGTCTAATAGATTTTACGTTTCCCCTCTTTGCAAAATGCTGGGTGCCTTCGAGAAATTTTTTTTCTAATAGATTTTTATTCTCCCCCCCTGAAAAACACTCCCCCCACGCGGGTGAAGGTTATTTCTTCTATTCGTCATTTTTTTAAAATCAAACTATTTTAAAATTATAAAAATTTTTTATATTTTTTTTAAACGTTTGTTTACTTTTTAGCAATCGTCTTCAAATACTTCAGCTTTTTGGGGTTTTTTGGAGTTTTTTTAAATTAGACTGTCTACATTTTTTTGCAAAACCCCTGGACAAGAAACGTGAGACTTTTTTTAAAGATGACCAATGTTGATTTTAGAACTAGAAAAAACATTAAAAAGTTTTTTATAACGAATAAAATGACTTTTTTCGGCACTTGTGCTAACCCCCAGGGCAATATATATAATTAATTAATGGTATTAATATTACCTATACAAAAATTTAAATACGCAAATTGGGCGGGAAAAATAATAAAAGTATTTTGAGGGGGGGGGGGAAAGGGGGGGTTTGTAAATACCCCTCAGTTTAATAGGATAGTATTTTGAACTCGAACCCCGTTTAATTTAAACCCTAAACCCGACGAGCACGACGACTTTCATTTTATTAAAAAAATGTATAACCTTTACATATGTTCCTATGTTAAATACCCAAACGAAAAGGGAAACATGGTGGGTATATATATTTTGATAACATAAATAATAGCTTTTACATAAGTTTTTAAGTAAAAAATCTAGGAAAAAAAAACGGTGTTTTATATAACCTGAAAATGAATGAATAGCAAACGCGGGTACCACATGGGCTTTTTTCACTCGCGCAAAGTTGGGTGCATTGAGGTGGTCGTTGCCCCCAAGGCCCAATACCAAAAATTGGATGTGTGTGTGTGAGAGAGCTTTTCATAGACTTGGGCAAAAAATGTCCACTTTCAAAGGGGTGTAAAAACAAAACTGCCGTTTAAGGGGCTTTTCAGAGCTGTCTTGCAGGGGGTCTATTTTTTTAGAAACAAAAAGACTCCTCAAAGGGGAATGGAGGTTATTGCTCGGTTCGTCGCCCCGCAGAAGGTTAAAGACCTGGGTTTGGGAGAAAACCAGGATGAACCCAAAACCGATTCTAGGGGGTTTGGGGGGGGAAAATTCCCGTGCTCAGAAAAATGAAAGGGGGAGTTGGTCATCAAACAGGCAGCGTTTTTTTCCCCCGTGGAGGGGCTTGCGTCCTTTTCTATCGGTCAGGGTGGGGGGGGGAAAGTTGTGGAGCGCGAGGCCCGGGTTTGGGTCTTTACTTCAACGCCTAAAAATCATTAATAATTATCAGCAAGAACTAACATGTCCGGGGGGTAGGGTCACGGTGGGCAACCCTCAGCTGTTAGAGAAGGATCTCAACCATTTTCTCGGTACCCCCCGATTTTTCCCCTTTCCCCAACGCACAAAAAAAACCCCCCAATTAAATTTAAATTAAAAATCCCAAAATTTCCTGCGTATGCCAGCAATAAATAAAAAAAAATACAACACCTATTTCCCCCAATTTAAATTTTTTAAAAATCAATTTTCAATAAATTTAAAATTAAAATTTTAAAGGGGGGGGGGGGGGAAAAAGGGGGGGGGGGGGGGGGGGGAAAAAAAAAAGGGGGTTTGGGGGGGGGGGGGTTTTTCGGGGAAAAAACCCCCCTTTTGGTTTTTTAAAAACCCTTTTTTTTTGGGGGGCGGGGGGTTTTTTTTGGGGGGGCCCCGGGGGGGGGGGGCCCCCGGGGCCCCCGGGGAAAAAAGGGGGAAGGGGGGGGGGGGCCCCCGGGGGGGGGGGGGGGGAAAAGGGGGGGGGGGGGGGGGGTTTTTTTAAAAGGGGGGTCCCCGGGGGGGGGGGGGTTTTTTTTTTTTTTTTTTTTGGGGGGGGGCCCCGGGTTTAAATTTTTGGGTTTTTTTTTTTTTGGGTTTTTTCTTTTTTTGGGGGGGGGGAAAAGGGGGGGGGACCCCCGGGGGGGGGGGGGGTTTTTAAAACCCCCCCCCTTTTTTTTTTTTTAAAAAAAAAACCCCCCCCGGGGGCCCCCTTTTTTAAAAAAAAATTTTTTTTAAAAAATTTAAAAAAATTTTAAAAAAAAATTTTTTTGGGGGGGGGGGGGGGGGGGGGGGGGGGGGGGGGGGGAAAAAAAGGGGGGGTTTGGGGGGGGGGAAAGGGGGGGGGGGGGGGGTTTACCAACCGGGGGGGGGGGGGTTTTTTTTGTTTTTTTTTTTTGGGCCCTTTTTTTTTTGGGGGAAAAATTTTTTTTTTTTTTTTTTTTAAAATTTAAAAAAAGGGGGGGGGGGGGGCCCCAACCCTTTTTGGGGGTTTTGGGGGGGGGGTTTTTTTGGGGGAAAAAATTTTTTTAAAAAAAAAAAAAAAAACCCCCTTTTTTTTTTCCCCGGGGTTGGGGGTTTTTTTTTTAAAAATTTTTTTCCCCCCCCAAACTTTAAAAAAATTTTTTTTGGGGGAAAATATTTTTTAAAAAAAGGGGGAAAAAAAATTTAAAAAAGGGGGGTTTTTTAAAAGAAAATTTTTTTTTTCCCCAAAAACCCCCTTTTTTTTTAAATTTTTTAAAAAAAAATTTTTTTAAAAAAATTTTTTAAAATTTTTTTGGGGTTTTTTTTTTTGGGACCCCGGGGGGCTAACGGGAAGGGGGGTTTTTTTTTGGGGGGGGAAAAAAGGCCCAAAAAAAACCCTTTTTTTTTTTGGGGAAAAAAAAAAAAAAAAAAATTTTAAAAAAAAATTTTTAAAAATTTTTTAAAAAAAAATTTTTTTGGTTTAATTTTTTTGATTTTTTTTTTGGGGGTTTTAATCCTTTTAAAAGGGGGGGGGGCCCCCCCTTTTTGGGGCCCCCCCCCCCGGGGAAAAAATTTTAATTTTTTTTTTTTAAAAATTTTTTGGGGGGGGGGGGGGGAAAAAATTTTTGGGGGAAAAAAAAAAAAACCCCCCCTTTTTAAAGAAATTTTTTTTTTACAGTCTATATGCTAAAATTTTTTTTAAATATGCTTATGGTTTTAGAGTTTTGGAAGTACATTTATTTAGGGGGGTAAGTGCACAAATTCCCAAAAAATTCGGGGTAGAGATAGAGAGAGTGAAAAAAACCAAAAAAATAAGCAAAAACCCCCATTCAGTACACGCCCCAAGAGTCAAACCTAGATCTCTATCATTGGTAGTCTGTCTACTGCGGGGGTTTTTGCGCAAAATCATGCGTTTTTCCTTTTTAGAAATAAGGGGAAAAAGCATTGGGCAAGTCCGGGGTTTTGGGAAAAAGCCAAAAAGGGAAAATACTTTTAAATCAAGTTTTTTTTTTAAAAAACAATTTTTATTTTATTAGAAAATAAAAATTGAATAAAAAATTTAAGAGAACCAGGGGGAAAAAAAAAAAATCTGTTTTTTTAAAGGGGTATTATCATTTTTTCAGGGCACAAGTGACGTAATGAAAGTTTTGGGGGGGGGGTTGTTTAGGGGGGAATAGGCGGGTTATTCACCCCATACATTTTTTTCAGGGGAGGTAGGGTAAATGTAGGGGGGGTATCGTGATGATGTGTGGGGGGGGGGGGCCCTTATACTGAACATTTTAAAATGGGCAAGGTTTTGGGGTTGGGGGGGGGGGGGGGGTGGGGGGGTTTTGGGGGTTTTTTAGGGGGGTTGGGGGGGGGTTTTGGGGGAAGGGGTTTGGGGGGTTTTTAGTCGTTGTGAGGGGGGGATTGGCTCCAGCAGGGGGGCGGTGGAGGGAGGGGGGGGGAGGTTTTTCATGAGACGTTTGCTGAGGAGGGCCTCGAAGTGCGCGCGCGGAAGGCATGTTTTTTGGTTTCCCAGCTTCAATCCTCGGTTGTTGACCCAAAAACATTTAATTAAACTTTTTGGGGAAAAATACATATTTTTCCTGACAACATTTGTCTTAAAAGGATTATTCTAAACTCTAAGTATTGTTACCTCTCAGAATAAGGAAACATACTTATCTTCCTCAAAACCCAAAGTTTTTAAAAAGATTAATTCTAAACTTAAGTATTGTTACCTCTCAAAATATAATTTTAAAAAGAAGGAAACATATCTATTTCCTCAGAACATAGTTTTTAAAAAGATTCTTTTTCAAAAAACTTAAGTTTTGTTACCTCTCAGAATATAACCTTAAAGGGAAAAAAACATACATTTTCTTCCCCCAAAAACATAGTCTTAAAAAGTTTCATTCAAAAATTTCTAATTATTGTTACCTCTCAGAATTTTAATTTTTAAATAAAGGGAAAACAAACTTATCTTCCTCAGAAATAGTCTATAAAAGTTTTCATTCTAAACTCTAAGAAATTTTTTCCTTCAGAATAAAACCCATAAATGAAGGGAAAACATACATATCTTCCTTATTAAAAATTGCCCTTTTTTTCGCTCAGAATATAACCTTAAAGGGATACTGTTTATTTCTATGTAATGTTCTCTTTCATCTTTCATGAACTTAAATAAATAGAAAAGCCTCTTATTTAGCTTGTATTTTTGGGTTTAAAAGATTATTATAAATTCTTTCTCTGGGAAAAAAAAAAATAGTCTTTCACTTGGTGTATGCAATGATTATTTCGAGGGGAACAAAACGGGTTCGGGCTTCAATCCTGGGTTCCTGAAAAAGACATTTAATAAGCTTCTGGAAACATACTTTACTTCCTTATTATAAATGCCCTTTTTTTTTTTGCTGGGGAATATAGTTTTTTAAAAAAAGATTCGTATTTTTAAACCGTTTGAATATAACCTTAAATGGACACTCTTTTATTTTATGAAAATGTTTTCTCTCTTTTCATCTTTCATAAAATTAAATAAATATTTACAGCCTCTTTTTAGCTTTGATATTGGGTACAAAGATTATTATAAATTTTTCTCTCGGAAAAAAAAATTATAGTCTTTCACTCGGGGGTATGCGTTGATTATTTCGAGGAGAACGACGGGGGGGTTTTTTTTCTCTCGACGATTTTCAGGACATACTGGGTTTCCGGGTGGTGGGGGAAGGGAAAACCTCAGTCTGTATACATTGCTTCTCTCTCTCTTTAGGAGTTTCCACACCTGGACGGGGGGGATCTAACCAGGGACCTTCGCGCGTTATCCCGGAATCTTCCCGTGCACAGGCCCGGGTTTAAAGGGAGAGTCTATGAGGACTGCGGGGAAAACCGCATCGGCGTTTAAAACCCAAAATCCCCCGGGGGTTTGATTCCCGTGTCCGGTGTCATTTTTTTTAATTTTTTCAATGAATCAACCACCAAGCGTGTAGTTGATACTTGAGTTATCCCGGAATCTTCCCTGAATAGCTATGTATTGGGTGTATTTAAACCAAAGTCCAGGGTTTGATTCCCGTGTCCAGATGTTTATTTTTTTTTAATTTTCCAATGAATCAACCCCCCAAGCGCGTAGTTTATACTTGAGCTATCCCGGGGTCTTCCCCGAAAAGCTATGTATTGGCGTATTTTAAACCCAAAATCCAGGGTTTGATTTCCCCTGTTTTAGGTGTAATTTTTTTAATTTGCCGATGAATTTAAACCACCCCAAACGCTGTAGTTGATACTTGAGTTGTCCAGGAGTTTTTCCCCCAAATTTGCTATTTTTTTGGCGGATTTAAACAAAAAACCAGGGTTTGATTCCCCTGTTCAGGTGTCATTTTTTCAATTTTTTTCAATGAAAACAACCCCAAGCGTGTAGTTGATACTTGAGTTATGCAAAGGGGTCTTCCCGAATAAACTTTTATTGGCGGATTAAGCTAAAATCCAGGGTTTTATTTTTTCCCCTGTCCCGGTGTCATTTTTTCAATTTTTCAATGAATCAACCCCCAAGCCTGTAGTTGAGGAGTTCCACGCCTGGAACGGGGTTTTTTTTTAGGAAGGCTACTGAATATCTCTGCATCGGTGTATTAAGCCAAAGTCCAGGTTTGTTTCCCCTGTTCAGGTGTCATTTTTTCAATTTGTCGATGAATCAACCAACAAACGCTGAGGAGATTCCGCGCCCGGAAAGGGGATCTAACCCCGGGGCATTTTCAGAATATGATTTTCCCTGAAATGGGTGTTTTCCCTTTACACGCGTGTCTACTTTATAGGTTACAGGGAAGCACGGGAAAATATCTAGACTGATTGGAGTTGAGTTTACAAAAGAGAGTCAATCTTAATTAAAAGGACGGGTGATCTCAAAGTTTTACCCGGGGTTTTTTGAGGAAAGATGCTAGCTTTAAATCGCATCTAATTAAAGGGTTTCCCCCGCGTTCAGACAATATAATATAGGTACGGTCTAAAATTTGATAAATTTCACTATAATGTTACCCTTTGATGAAACAACCTCCCAAACGCTGTAGGTTTAGGAGATTTCCCCGCCTGGACCGGGGGATCTAGTAAAAGGGATGATTTTTTATTTAGGGTTATCGCTCAAAAAATATATAGAAAGGGAAATTTATTTAAAACATTTTGGGCTGTTAATTGATGTAATAAAAAAAAAAGAACCGGATCAAAATGTAATTTCTCGAACTCTCCTAAAAAAAACAGTAAACATCTGGAGGGGTAGCAGTGGGCGGAATACATATTCTTCCCTGCGAAGATTAGGAGCCCCTACGAAAGGGAAATTGGTTTGGTTTTTGTTAAGGTTATTTGCTGAAAAGCAATTTTGGTCTCGGTTTTCCCTTTTCCCCGGAAATGTGAGAGAATCCTGAACCTGATGTTTCACATCTGTTCTTTTTTTGCTGACGTACGGTTTCCATCCACAAGGGAGAGGTTTTTATACTTGACACTGTTTAAGTCATAAATTCTAAATCTAGATTAAACCAAGTTTGGAGAGAACTCAAGGGTTAAGGTTAAATGACGAAACGTGCTGTATTTTTCTCTCTCAACACCGAGATGAACTCGGCATACCTAAGCCGCTAAGCCACAGGATCGGTTAACTTGTTTCTTCTCGAGTCCGTGACAGTTCCTCGCTCTGAGAAGTAGTGATTAACGAATATAGCTTGAGTCTATAAGAGTAGTGATGCTCGATAGTTTAGCTACAGACTGAGAATTAAGAGTACGTCATATAGTCAGGGCAACGAATTATCTCAGTTCTCTAGACCGGAGACGAAACGGGAGGCGGATCGTTACAGGCAGATAAACTTTTTAAGCGCCAGGGCTCGAGCCCCAGGCCCTCTGAACCTGTGGGGGGGGGAGCTCTTACCACGAGATCACGGAGATGGTCTCAACATGCTTTACGGGATATTTAATCACGACTTTTGTTGTCGAATATCCGTGAAGATAAAAACAAGACAATCACCCTTAGCCTGCAGCCCCTACCATTACACTGTGATACATTCTATAAATGTTCCACCATTCGTCTCTCTCTCCCTCCATACGCACACAGGTTATCTCTCTATCTCTCTCTCCCTCGGACAGGTTATCTCTCCCGCTCATACTAGTTATCTCTCTCCCCTACACAGGTTATCTCTCTCAAACAAGGTACAGTTGAACAAAGGTACAGTTGAACAGGGTACAGTTGAACAAGGTACCGTTGAACAAGGTAAGTTGAACAAGGTACAGTTGAACAAACGTCTAGTTGAACAAGGTACAGTTGGATAAGGTCCACTTGAACAAGGTACATTTGAACAAGGTACAGTTGAACAAGGTACAGTTGAACAAGGTCCAGTTGAACAAGGTTCACTTGAATAAGGTCCAGTTGAACAACGTCCAGTTGAACAAGGGACAGTTGGATAAGGTCCATTGAACAAGATACATTTGCACAAGGTACAGTTGAACAAGGTTCAGTTGAACAAGGTACTTTTGAACAAGGTGCAGTTGAACAAGGTGCATTTGAACATGGTTCAGTTGAACAAGGCCCGGTTGAACAAGGTACATTTGAACAAGGTACATTTGAACAAGGTTCAGTTGAACAAGATCTAGTTGAACAAGCTCCAGTTGAACAAGGTACATTTGAATAATGTACAGTTGAACAAGGTACACCAGAGTTCCAAATCCATGTAGCATCATGATACTTCAGAGATCCTGATACATGTAACATCATGATTCATTAGCTACCTCCATGTAACATCGTATTACATCAGAGCTCCTAATCCATGTAACATCACGATACATTAGCTACCTCCATGTAACATCATGATACACCAGAGCTCCTAATCCATGTAACATCATGATACGCCAGAGCTCCTGATTCATGTAACATCATGATACATTAGCTACCTCCAGTAACATCGTGATTCATTAGCTACCTCCACGGATACACCGGAGCTCATGATCTATGTAACATAATGATACACCAGAGTTCCTGATCCATGTAACATCATGATACGCCAGAGGTCCTGATCCATGTAACATCATGATACATTAGCTACCTCTATTTAACATGATTCATTAGCTACCTCCATGTAACATCTTGATTCATTAGCTACCTCCACATAACATTGCAATACATCAGAGCTCCTAATACATGTAACATCATGATACATTAGCTATCTCCATGTAACATCATGATACATTAGCTACCTCCATGTAACATTATGATACAGCAGAGTTCCTAATCCATGTAGCATCTTGATACACCAGAGCTCCTGATCCTTGTAACATCATGATTCATTAGCTACTCTCCATATAACATCATGATTTATTAGTTACCTCCATGTTACATCATGATTCGTTAGCTACCTCCATGTAACATCATGATACACCAGAGCTCCTGATCCGTGTAACATCATACTCCAGTCGTTGAAATATACAAGCATGGGAGGTAGAAGAAGCAGCGTCTCAGGAAACAAGGAGTATCAGGTTAGCTAGGAGTCTCAGGTTAGCTAGAGTCCACAGTTTAAAGCTACGAGTTCCAAAGAGCCACCGAACGTAGTTCCAAGAGTCAGCGCTAGATAGTGAGACCCCCAGGTAGATAACATGCTGGACGTAGGAAGGTGAGACCCTCCTTAACATTTTGGAGAGAGCGTACCTCCAGCTAGTTTAATGTGTTGGACTCGAGCTAGGCGAGAGAGGGTCTTCACTGGGGCGCTCCTTCCTCGTGTTCCTCACACTACACACGCGTTGCTGTTGATTGTTCATGTTACCGTTAGATACAGATTCAACCATAGGTAATATAGTCTTACGATCACGAGCACAGCTCCTGTTGACCTCAGATTGTTGCTGGGGTATAGGCATTGACCGGGTCGTCGAGCTTCGGACGCTGAACATCATCTGCCAGAGAATTACGTTAAGACCCGTGTTATGGAACGCACTAACATGATCATTGAAGACAGCGTCTTTGGTCGGGGGGATAAATAGCTTAAAAATATCTCTTTGTTAGAGGAAATAATTCGACTTCATTTTAACGTGAACCAAAGGTGAGCTCTCTTAAAGACGTGTTTGTCTGGTTGCTGTACCGTCAACATGCAGGGGCTTGCCAAACCTGGCTTCGTTTGCCTGGTTGCTGTACCCTCATTATACAGGGACTTGTCACATGCAGATAGCACGTGAGGCTGATTATAATGGGATTATGAAACTGCCCCTTGAAACCCTATAATCCTTGACGTGATGCACGGTACGAGTGTCACGTCGCTTGAATGCTGCATGGATTACTATCCGTTCATGCAGCGCATATGATTCGCGAGTAGATGTAAGTTTATCTAGGCCTAGTATTACGTGCGCTGGCGAGTAAGAGGACCGGTTTTTTTAGTGATGCATCGATCGAGAGTAAGGTTCATCGTTCCCAGCCGCTGTAATCTTGATCGATAACTTCCACCCTCGTGAAGTGGGTATCCCTCGATCTTAATCCTGTTAGTAAACCGCACTCTGAACAAGGGCTTAAGAACGTCACATGAACATCTGTGCAAGATGAACTATGAACTTTCCGAGTCATAGAGTCACACGCTCTGTAGTGGGCGTGGCTTGGAGCCCCTCTTTCTCCCTATATATAGAGTTAACCCTTCTAGATGAAATCATTAGTCACTATCTACATTCTAGAGGAAAATATCTCTGCAAACAGTAAGGTGGTTCACGATGTTGATCGATGTGTTTGGGATACTTGAGCGATGAAATTGTATTCATATTCAAGGAGATGAGTGTTCTACATTTCGAACCAGTTTTGGAGCCCAACTACAAGTTTCTTCCTCCATTCAAGATCGATAACCTCTCCCCATCGAGCAGGAGAAATGTGGATTGGCTGAGTGAGTATTATCACGGGTTATCTTGGTGCGATGGGGAAGTACAGTACTCGAATCTTCGTTCTATCATAATTTACTCATCTAGAGCGGTACACATTCGGTTTCAATCTATATTAAAGGAACTGAGAAGATGACGTGGTTACAGAGTATCATCGCCGAAGATAGTGATAAGTATAACTTTTGCGAGATAGGAGAACTTGGATGCCCTTCTATGAGTAAGCTAAACAACTGTACGAGGTAGACAAGTGTTCTACCCATTCCCGGGTAGTATCTACTCGTGCGCCACGGAAAATGTGCGACTACTCAAAGAATGGTTTAAGTCTGATTAGCAAGACTTTTGCGATCTGACTAGGTGGGGGATGTGTAAGGGGAGTACGCAGTGTAACTAATTCAAATACCGTTAACTTATAAAGCAAACTCGGAAAAAACTTTTTAGTAAATTGACTAGTTATCAAACTATATGGACAGGACAATTGTATTCTGATAGTTATAACACAATGACAGTATTTAACTTTTTAGACTGTCAACATTGGACAGGACATTTTATCCGATTTCTTGTATACATTTTTAGCCGTCTCTCTTAATTAAAAAGGAAATTTAAAAGAGTAAATTTTGTATTCTGTTTTTTAAAAATTTTGGAGAGTATTTAATTTTACTGTCAACAGGGGGGAAAAACGTAAATAAAATTTTTTTTTTAGAAAAAATTTGTCATTTAAATCAACCGTAGATTTAGCTTCACGTTGAATGTTTTTTTGTTAGATTGTTTCTCACCTAGTAAAGTTTATTTTTTCTTTATAGGTTGAAAGATCAACAAGTTGTTAATATAAATATTTGTTTCGGGGGAACTTCATATTTTTTAAAACTGGTTTTAATTAATTTAGAATTTAGCTTAGATATAATGCCAAAATTTACACTTTCTATTAGAGTTGGCACGAAAAATTTTTAAAATTTTATTAAACGGTAAAACCGTTTTTAATTTTTGAAATATTCCAAGTTTAAATTTTATTGACGAAACACCTTTTGTTTGTGAGAAGTAAGCAGATCAAAAGTAAAATTTTAAGTTAAAATATTGTAAAAATAATGAAAACTTTTTAAAAAAAATTTTAAAAAAATTCTCAAAATTTAGCAGTATGTAAGGGGGATGAAGAAAAGTCAAAAAAAGAATAATGTAATTTTTTTGGGTTAATTGTTCGTAAAAAAGTTAGATAGGTTTTTTTACATTTAAATTTATAAAAAAAAATTTTTACATATTTCAAAATTTTATTATTGTTATCCATAAAAATACAAAGATCGTCATACAGTGGGGGGATAAAAAAAAATTGGGATAGGACGGAGGGGCTACAAACGATTTGAGGTGAGGTATTGTTATGAAATCGATACATTTGGGTGATTTTAGATATTTTAATGGCATGGAATATTTTTCAGTTTGACAGATTTTTTAATTTCGCCGTAGACATGATTAAAATTTTTTTTTTCACTCAACCAATTTCCACACCCAAAAAGTTTTCCAAAATATAAAGTCGCCAGGGGTTTAAAAAGTTTTACAAAATCTGAACACAGTCGGACCAAGGATTTTTTTGGGACGAGAAATTTCCATTGTGGACGGTGAGTATTAGCGATTAAACTCGATGAAAACATCACGTGAGCGAAAATTGGGGTCAGGAAGAGCTCCCCACGTGTTTGTTCTTTTGTCGTTTAGGTAAAAGTCTGTTTGCAACGAGGGTGATATCCTGAACCATTTTAGAGTGCAGTCACCTTCTTCATCGTTGCTGCGCTAACTGAGCCTTAATCAACAGTCGCCAATTAAAAAGTATATCTTCGTCATCGTCGCGGGATTGGAAAAAAATTTATACAATTCTCGGCGCGGGAAAATTTCGACGAATCGTCCCAAGTTTTGCATTTTTTAACGGCACGGGTGATGTCGTGAAAAGGGGGCGGTACCCCCCCAACAATTAGAGTTGATAAATCAAAAAGGGGGCTTTTATAGTCCCGCGTAGGGGGGATGAAGCCCGGCCTTGAAGGGGACAAAAAATTCCCTTTTTGTTTTTATATCGAAAGGACGAAGGCTTATCAAAATTTGTTTTAAATTGGAACCAATTTTGGGGAGTACACAGCGCGGGGGTTTTTTTTAAAATTGATGCACGAATTTTTTCGTCGATGAAAACTTGGCTAGCTCGGGTGACCCCCCACTCCTTTTTCGATTTACGATAAAAAAAAATAAAAAGATGGCCGACATGTAAGTTCATCGCAGATAATTGAATACAAATGATAAATAAAATTATATATACTTTTATACAAATGCGGAACACGGGTTGGACACCCCTGCTAGTACACCTTGGGCGCGGCCAAAAGCAGTTTTGAACAGCGTGAGGGCCCAGTCGGTGTTCTTGCACAATTTGGGGGTTGGAAAACAGGTCGGGAAAATCCCCTCAGTCTAGCCGGCGTCCTTTGGCAACGGCAAAAAGCCAATATGCCGCACAACCGGGGGCTACCCTTGGGGTCTTTTGGGGGTTTGTCATCCTCGTGTGAGTGTTTATTCAAAAATTAATTTCCGCAAAGCGGTCGTCTATATGTATAAAATACCCCCCAAAATTTGGGAAAAATATAGAACCACCAATGAAAACCCCGGGTTAGTGAAAGGGTCTAGATTGACTACAAATAAGGGGGACGGGGAAAATTTTGAGGTAATTTGTCCAAAGGGAAATGTCCTTTATAGTTGAAATTTTGCCACATTGTCTATTTGATGAGAATTAGGTGTTAAAAATTAATTTTCCCTCCGTTTTAAAATAGACCCCGTCCCTCGTACCAGAGTAAAAAAAACTTGCTAGGGGGGTTTTAAGGTCTGTCTTAAAACTGTAACTAAATTCAGTTCCTCTCTGTTGAGGTTGTTGCGGGCCCGTCCTGCAGGGGGGAGTAAATCAAAGGCCAATAAATTAACCTAATGAACATGTCTCCGTGATTAAAGGGCCTTTGTTTTGATGGTGTATGCCCAATCCAAAAACAAGTGTCATAGGCGAGGTGGACGTCCCAACTTTGTCAAAATTTATAAAAATTTTGCAAATTTTTTGGTTTCTTTTCCGGGGAGAAAGATAAAGGGTTTTGTAATAATTAAAAACGGATTCGTGTTAAACGCCCACAAAGCATCGTTTGACACCATTGTAAAAAAACAATTTTGGGGATAACCATTGAATAACTTTATTTGACTCCCAGATTTGATCCTTTTGGGGAATGGTCACAGATTACGCCACCCGTTGAGGGGGTTTTGGGGGCCGGTTTTCGTAACGTGTCTTTTCTATAGCGATAAAATAGACGGGACACTTCACGTGTTTCACAAAGGGGGGTGGGTCAAAAATTTTAAACCGCACGCGGTATTTAAAATTGCCCGGGTCTGTAAAGAGATAAAACTTTTTTTGTTCGAATTAATTTAACCCCCCAACGATAATTTTAAATGAAAATGTGAAATATTAATTAGTCGGGTGTAAAGCCCCACCAATTCGACCGGATTGTTTTAACAATTAATTCTGGCGAATTTGGGTTCTATGGATGCAACGGTTCACCGTTAGCGGGGGGTATAAAAAAAACACATCCCATTCACTAGGGGGGTGTGGGAGCGTCTTCCCTTTTTTGTTAAAGTCTCTAAATCCCCTGACTAGTTGTCGGTCGGGTTGAAATAGGTTTTCGTTGAGAGAGTTATTTTTTGATGAAAAAAAGAATTTAAAAGTTGTTGACGCCGAGTTTTTTTGCGCGCGCCCCGGTTTTCCCCGCCCCCTTTTTCAACATTTGAATAAAAAGTTTAAAAATTTTAATCGCAAAAAGGGTCCAAAAGTACTCGCCTTCCCCAGGGCAAAAAAACTTAACTGAGCGCTTTGCCCCAAAAAGGATGGGTTTGTATTCGACCCACTTTATTTTTTTTAATTACCTTTGATGCATTTTTCGTCAAAAAAGACGGTTTCTTTTTTGAAAAACCCCAAATAATCGAAAATATTTTTTCCCTCTTTTTCCTTTTTCTTGGCCCCCCAAACCTTCGAATAATCATTTAGCTTTTTTCCCTTTTTTAAAGCCACGTCCCCGATCGCCTAGTACAAGTTTTTTAACTAATGCCCGTTTTTTTGCCCGGGTTCGCGTGTCGCGTGGGCAAAAATACAAACCCCGTTTAACGCTTTTTTTCCCCACCGTTTTTTCCCCCTTAAACAACGGTTTACAAATCGAATAATCCACCCCAAAAGCACCCGGTTAGGGCCCCCCTCTTTTTTATAACGGGTGATAGAGGGGACCGGGTGTTTTCTCTCTCTCCCTTCATTGTTAAGACAAGTAAAATTACCCCCCCCGTTTATTTATATATTTTTTCCCCTTAAAAAAAAAACCGCTACGGGGGGAGGGGACCCGATTAAAAAATTCATCTTTCGCCAAACTTTGTAATAAGCCTATACTTATAGAAAAAAACTACTTTTCCGAGGGAAAATAGAATTAGGAAAGAAAAATGATGTGCATTGGCGGGGGGAACTGTATGACCCTTTCCTCTTACTACGATCCCCTAGCAACTGGTCCTATTTTTCTGTGTACACAAAGAGGGCTCCATTCGTTTGAAAAAGGAAAGGGGTATTTTACGATTAGGTCGCAAAAAGACCCCCTTAATTCCTGTCTTTTAAAAATCCCTAAGTGTATTAAGCATTAAGTACTCTATTTGGTGTCTGTTTCAAATTGTTGTAATTTAAACCGATCCCCACATGAGACAAACAGGAAACCTTTTTTTAAATTTTTCTTTTCCCCCGTAATGAAATTGTTTTTTTAAATGGGTTTTTTATGGGGACTTCCCGGGCGTCCAGCCCTTTTTTTTTAATCTCATAAACTTTGTATGATCGCAAAGATTTACCATTAAAATTCAGATTTAAAACCTTACTAACCTTTAAAATATCGAGTTTTAAATTTTTTATTATAAAGTCTTTAAAGTAGGTAAAATTTTTTTGGGAAACAAAAACACGGCCCACTTGGGTACCACGACTTTGCCGTCAATTTTTTATTTTTGGGATAAAATGTTATTTCGAGAGTTTAAAACCCCAGGGGATAAAATAATTGACAAGTCCACCTACCCCCGGTGGTTTTCTAGCCGTATCCCTGTGCCAATTTTTAGTTATAGGGGTGTTTTATTTCGTAATTTTCGGCATTGATCCGGGGCAGCGCTACATAAAGACTCATTTTGTTTAAGTTAGACACACCCCCAGCGTTGAAAAAATGTCGTACCCTTTCCATTTGACAGATGGTTAAGCCTTTATCCGCTTACTCTGTACTATTTTATCTATTTGAAAATGTTGGAGACGCACGGAACTATTTCGTAGTTAAAAATGTCCCTCAATAGGCGGCCCGCGCGACCCGTGACGAATGGGGCCTTTTGGGAAGTTGGGGATTACTTTAAATATGCTAAATATTTCTGTAAAATTCCCGTACCCTTGTAAAAAATCATTTTTTCTTTACTTATGCGCACAAATCGCCTCCCTTGAACAAAATTTTCCCTATTTAAAATTTTTACCCAAAACCGTTTTCGCGGGCGAATGTATTTTAATACGGGGAATAGGCTTGACTGAAGGGGGGAACCTTTCCCTATAGTCGAATGAACACTACTTTATAATTTTGAATAGCTTGTCAGCAATCGACGTAGTTGGGGGGGGTTAAATTGGTAAAATAGTACCAATTTTTTTAGTTTTCAGGTGCATTAAACGTTCCCAAGGCCCCCCTTATATCGGGATTATCAAATGAAAAAAATGAACCCCCCCTTGTTTAAAAAATGATCTAAATTTAGAATTTAAAAATTCCACCCTTGTCCGTTTGAAAAAAAAAGGGTATGTTGCCCTTCTTAAAAATTGGTTTTATACCCTGATGTTGCCCCGATTTTGTTTTAAGCGTTATAACCAGCGTCTTTAAAAATACTCAATAATGTTTAAATTTAAAATTGACCCCCCGGTTTGTCCTTATTTAAAGCTTCATATCTATAATCAATCCCAACATCGTCGGTATTGGGTTTCTGTGGGGTTAGGGGGAACCTTTTCTTAAACCGGGTAAAAGGTGTACCGTCCTGCCCGGGTTAACCATTCGTCTATTTTTTATTTTACCCAACCCGACTATCTTTTTAAGATTGCGGCGGTCGAGAAGGCCAAAGGTCATGGGAGATTGTAATTTAATTTTTTTAAGGGGGCGCTAATTTAGTGGTTTCAACGTGGTCTAGCGGGAAAAAAAGTTTAGAATTGACTTTTTTATTTTTTAAACCCTCTGCTGGACGTTATTTTCGCTGGATAAAATTTTTGTCGATACCCCTCGGGGCGGGTTAGTATTATTTTTTTTTTTAAATCATTCAAAAATTTTATCTTTTTTAAAATTTCTTTTTGTCAACAACCCCAAAAAGTCCTTGCGGCCTTTTAAAGTGTTGTTACCCAGGTAATATCGTTATGTCTACGGGAAACTCGAATTGCCATTTTAAAGTACCCCCCTCTTTTTAATTCCAAATATAGGATCAGTGACACTCTCGGTAAAGTAAGGGACAAATTTTTTTCCGCTATGCTGCCAAACGGCAGGGGAAACCCTGTTTAATTCTTTCAAATTCTAAACTACAGAAATACGATCTCCCTTCCAACCACCCACCCTGCTTCTCTATCGAGTCTACAACACAAATGGAGCTTTGATATGTCCCCTTTCTCTGAAATGAATCGGGGGTGGAAGGCTGTCTCCAGGGTTTTCTTTTTACTTTCGTTGTGCAAGTCGACTTTTTCGTTTTTAAACGGTGGGGCCCACGTTGGGTATTTTAATTTTTTATTTCGCTCTCTCCCTGTTTGTTAAATAACGCTGTTGATGTTTTTAAAACAGCCAATTTTGAAAATCGTCAATTTTTTTTCTGATTTTCAAAATATTTTTCATCTGTACAAAGGGGGTTGTGGCTTTGATGTGTTTATGCGAAAAAAATGGGGGGTGCAGAAGCATCTTTTTAAGTTGGACTATTATTATTTAACCAATCCCTACAAGGGTGGAAGATAGTCGGTATAAGCTCAAAAACCCCGCCGATTGAACACTATATTTTTTTTCTTCAGTGAAACCCCACTGCTACCCAATTTCCGAAACAGTTTTTAACTTTATTAATTTTTGCTTATTTTTTACTAATTTTAATATTATTTTTTAATGTGTTTAACGAACATTCCCCAGTGTTTTATAACATCGGGAAACGACTTTGAATTTTTTTGCGCAATTTCGGACTGGCCGTTTCAACCCCCTACTGTCTTTTTTTTGTATTTTTCATCTATATCTAGCGGGGACAAACATTTTAAAATATGTCGAATAGCCCTTTTTGAATCGCAAGTTTTTCCCCACTTTCTGACTTAGAAAAAAGAGTAAATACCCGTGGGGTGATTCTTGCTTTCCAAAATTTTTTGTATTTCGGTGTTTACCCGGGAAAAACTTGTCTTGAAATAGTTTACTGTGTTTGATCACCGATTTTTTAAACCAAACCTTGATTTAAAGGTTTAGCGAGATTACGAGACTTACCCCCCGGGAAAAAAATTTTGTGTGATCAGAATACCGTAGGTTTCTATGATAAACCCCCTTTGGGAAATTCATCACATTGTTAAAATAAACCTGTTCATTAATCGTCCAGCAGGCGATTTGAGGCCGGCTTTTTTTTTAATATCGAAATTGTTCGGTACCCCTTTGTGTAGTTGACTGGTGTTGATTGGGGGAATATAATTTCTCTCGCGAAATACTATGAATTTATTTAAATTTACCCCCCTGTACACCTGTTTTAAAATTTAACAAAAAAATTCTCAAAAAATGTATTTTTCCCCCCCAATCAGAGGGTCCCGCTATATAGTGTGAAGGGTGTAAAACAAGCATCGATGTGCACCGCTGGTGTTGCTTTAAAACTAAAAAAAAAAAATTACATTTCAAATTTATATAGTGGTGGCGACAAACCAAGAAATTTTACTTTAAATTTTAAATTTTTATACCCAAAAAAAATTTTTCATGATCGATCCGGGACCCCTTTTAGTCTTTTTAAAAAATAAAAGGTTTTTTATTAAAATTTTCGTCCCCCCTTTACATAAATTATAGAAAGAGGAAAGCGGAGAAGTGCACAATTTACAAATTTATTGGCGACCGCGTCGTCCCAAAGAGACCCTGATGGTTTTAGGAGCCAATCACAATGTTTTTTTAATTGCCGCGGGATTTTTGAAAGAATATGGGTGACTTAAATGTAAGTGTGTCATATTCCCCCATGGTATTAATGATTCTTTAAAAGAATTTTTACATTGTCTTTTAAACCCCAAATCTACAATTACGTTGGTCATTTTTTTTGGGTTTTTTTTTTTTCCCAAAAATGTAAAAGGGAAAAAAAAAAATTAACAGTCACGTGTGAGGAGACCTCGTAAAAAAACAATTTAAAAGTCAGTGTCCCCGTCAGTACATAAATATCCTTTCTCGTTACGGATGTCAGGACATTGTGACATTTTTTTCTTTTTTGAGGCGGTCCATCAAATTTTGTAGCCCATATTAAGATCCAAACAATATTTTAATCTTTTTTAATTCGGGGTTTCGCATGGGAGAGAGTAAATTCCAAGCGCGATTTTTATTTTTTAGCGCGTATGTTTTAATAAATTCTATATAAACTATTTAAATCCCGGCAAAATCAACACAAAAACCCCATCTCAAGTCATGAGGATGGGCGGTTTATTTATCCATTTATAATTTACAATTCCGGGGACACGATCTTTTTTAGGGATTTTACCATCCAAAACCCCCCTCCCCCTCTATGTTTGATACGAAACAGTGTGTTCAACTCTAGGGGGAATAATTTTCACAATATAGTTGAGTAATTTTTAAACCCCCTTTTTTTTTTGTAAACAGTGTCGCCGTGATTATTTATTAATACCAAATATTACCCGAAATCTTCGTCATAACCCCCAGCAAAAAATCTAGCGTTTGAAACCAACTAGATTCCCAGATATTTACCGTACGTTTCCGCTGGGAATATACTAAAAAATTTTAATCAACAACCCTGCCGAGGACTGTATACTGCAATTGTAGGGATTTTAAGTCTGACCTGCGAGTGGGTGTGGGGTCAACCCGGGGGGATGCCCTTTTATTTATCTTTTTTCTCTTAATCGATGACCGAAACAAGAGATAAGGGGAAAAAAAGTCAAAATTTTATTTTTTTGATATTTTCTAAACCACCTCGGTTTATTCCCAGACCACCTCTTATAATTAGCCCTGGGTACGTACGGTTTTTATTTAATTCTTCACGCTTACTGAATACAATATTATATTTTTTTTTTCTCCCAATGGGGGACGTGAGGGGCTCTTTTTTTTTTAATTTTCGGGGGGTTTTCAGTTTACGGGGGCCTTCTTTCAAAAAAAGTTTTTGATTAGGAAGTTTTTCAATCTTTGTGTTTTCATGTTTAGTGTTATCCCCCGACCTTAGTAATGGACTTGTAAAAGTTTTTCCTGGGTCAAACACATTGTAGAATAATTATTAGGTCCCCCGGGAAACAAAAACTTGTAATTACGCGCTCTCACAGTAGGGTCACTCGTTGTCATGTACCAACATGTCGCCCGTCGGGATCGGTTTCGTTTGTCGGGCTTTTCACACTTTAATAGAGTCCGTGTCATGTAAAGACAAAACGCCCGTGCCTGAAATTAAAAACAATTTATGTGCACCCTGGGCCCATACCGGCTTGGCCCCTTGACCGTATCGGGGGGAGTACGGCTTGTCAGTAAGTCCCCAGACAAGAACCGCATTGGGTAAAAAAATGTTGCGAACCCGTCCCCCGGGGGGGTGAGTAAGATGAAAATCTTTTGGATTTTCAAATGTTGATCGCGTTTTTTTTCGTTCAATGCAAATCGTCCCAGAAAGATTTAAAACAATTTTTCGAGTGCGGCTTTCTGGGTTTTAACAATTTCGTTTTATCCGCACTATTTTCCCCCTGTTTTGTAATACTGCTAACTAATTGTCTTTGTCCGTCGTTTTCACCCTCCGGGTATCCAGACGCCCCCCTTTTGATCTTGAAAAGTGTTAAAATACTTCAAACGTCCTCTTCTTTGGTCTTTTGTTGAATGGGGAATTTTTTTTTCCCAAAAATTCGTGACTCTAACATCGGTAGCCCATTTTTAGGCTAGTCGAACCTCGTCCATATTAGTGCCTTAATATCCTGTCAGAGTCCTGTGTAAACAAAACCCCCTTTGGGTTTATCTATTGCACAAGAGGGGCATAAAAAAAATTAATTTTAATTTTGTCTTGTAGGGGAACGGGGGGATAAAATTTCTGGGGTGAAAGTGCATTTAAATTTCCCCCTCGGTCTACAACGTCACGGGGCAATTTCGGCGACCAAAAAATTTATAGGGTGGCCCACAGGAAAATTTTAAAAAATTTTCATACCCCGGCATATAAAATGCAACATCAAAATCCATTTTTTCGACGGGGTTTTTCTTTTTGTAATGTCATAGATTCCAAAACCGTCCACCGTACAGTGCGTCACGGGATAGTGGGGGAGTTTAATCAAGGGTGATTTTTAGCTCTAGACTAGTTTTGGGGTTTTCAGTTAGTTTTTGTCAAAATACCTCTTTCTTTTGTAAAATGTACCCCGCGGCTTAAATGCCGATCTTCAACAGAGTGCACTCGTATCGTCGGGAGGTCTCTTTTTCCCCGTTTTTAATCACGTCAGGTTTTGTAACCCTGGAAGAAAAAATCCCCCAAAATCAAAAAACTCATGTTTTCGTACGTGCCCCTCCACCTTCCCTGCCCCAAATTTCTATTTCCGCCCTGAAGGGTGCCCTTGTGAATATCGGGTCGGTTTCTCCCAAAAGACTAACTTTTAGTCTTTCACAACTGTCTGTCACCGACCCGATCCCCCCCTTGGGGAGGATGGGTACGTATGGGGGGTAAGAAAAATTTTCTAAATAAACATTTTACGCCCCGATATTTGTGATTCCCTAAAAAAGTTTCGCACCTATATTTAGAAATAAATGATGAAAGTACGGAAAACCCTTTGTAATACATTTCGTATCCACCAAAAGGGTCCACCTGACTTATTATTAAATAAAAACCCCCTTGCAAATTTTCACGTGCCCCCAAAACCCAAAAATCTTTCCGGATCGGGGTTTAATAATCCCCAAACATTTCGGGACCGGGGATTCACCGATATAATTTTTAAAATTATTTTCTGTATTAAAATAGGGGGATGTCCTTTTTTTTCGTTAGTCCAAACGCTTTTTGGTCTTTCAGTGGCATAGGTAGGAACATGGCTGTCTTTAAATTGTATGTTGTCCTGCAGCAGATATTTTGTTGCGGCCACTAATTTTAGGGGGGCAGTTTAGTGATAGAAATTATTCGGATAAATATAGTGTCGAAGCCTTTTCCATTATCCAACGCAAATGTTTTATTATCAAACGGCCCCGGTTTTCTCATAATGATGAAGCCCTCTACCCGGTTATCCCCAAAAGGGAAAGAGATCGTTTCCCCATTGGCACATCCTCGCCCAAAACGTTAAATCCACATTTTACACATAGTGTTTTTTGAAATAAATTCGGTTCATGCACAAAACAAACATCGGTTTTAGGCGATCTTTGATATCTGAAATCATAAATACCATTTGGAATTATCATCAAGTGCTTCCCACCAAAAACCCGCAAAAAAAACGATGCGGGTTTTCTTTTTTCTGTTTGCACGTTTTCGCTTGATTTAAAAAAATTTGTGATTTTCCCCTTTTTTACCATAAAAACACCTTGTTAAATCACAAACTGTTTTATTACCGCGAATTTTTTTCTTTTAGACTAGTGAAACAAGCGGGAACCTAAATATTTGGTTAATTTTGCAATACACATTTTATTCGCTTTTAACAAACAAGGAGGTATGGACAAATTTTGGGGGGAAGCACTCTTACATAAAGTTTGCCCTTTTCAAAACCGGTATTACATCCGTCGCAAAAATACGAACGGAAAAAAGCCCCCGCTATTGATTATTTCGTTAATTATGCTGCTCATCTTACAGGGAAATTAATTACCCATAAAGACGACACCCCCCCATTCCCCCACGCCCTTGACGTTGAGAGGGTTTTAACCGGAAAATTTTATTCGTCACCGAATAAAGTTGAATTTATCGGAATTCGTGCCCCTTCCCCCCGATAATCACGCAAATTTTGAGAGAAGACATCTACCCCATTTTTTTTTTTCATCCATTTTGTATCCCATTTTTAATTAAAATCATTAGTGATTTTTTGGGTATCGCTTTTCTATAGGGTGCCAAAAAAATTCGCAATATTTTAAAAGAAATTAAATCCTTTTTTGGTGATCGATAAATTTTTTAGAAAGACCTTCTTTTTTAAAGCTCTACCGTTCCCCTCATCATTTTGATATGATACTTTTAAAATCAAAAACATTTCTATACCAAAATTGGCGTTAATCTAATAAATTTTTGTTAATGTATTCATAATATATTCACACAATTGATCAATTCGGGACAAACCCCGACCGGTTTTTCGAGGTTTTCTCCCTGTTGTGATCGCGAGTCCCAAATTTAAAACGTGGTGCCGACTTAAAAAGTATGCTAAAAAACAAAAAACACTCTTAGATAAGCATTGGTTCATTCGTAATCAAAGGGTTGAAAGGGGCTAAAATATCCTGAAGGGGTTGAAAGAGTATAATTTGTTTGTCTCGTTTATTATGTAAATGGTCATTAGTGTTTGTAACCCCTCCACATATCAAAAATGTGTTTGTTGTTTGAATGTCTGAGGTAGAGGGTATAGTTTCGTCGACTATAAATTTGTTCTTAACACTATAAAAATTAAAAGAAAATTAATTGTTAGTTTAAAATATATTAAATAGAAAAACACACAAAAAAATTAAAAAAAAAAATAGAAATATAAAAATTGTTTAATAATAAGGGAAACTAGAAAATAATATAAAATTATGCTTACTTTTCAAGAGGCTTGGGGTTGTTTTTTACGTGACAACTTTTTTCAGTCGAAAAATGGCAAAATTGATAATTGGTTATGTTAAATTTCTTTTTTAACCCTTTGCCAATGTGTTTTTCGAACACTGTTTAAAAACCCTGTGTTTGATTTCGAAACCCCACCTTTCACCAAAAAGACTGAATATCTAATTGAAAGTACGTGCTTTTATTTTAAATGGGGAAAGTTGAATATTTAAAAGAAATCAAACAATAAAATTACTAATGTTACTAAAAATTTTTCTAATGGGAAAAAAATTTTAATATATAAGGAAAGGGGGAATATTAATATATTAATTGTCTCAGGGCTTCAACTCATCATGATAAGTGTCCTATCGATCGTGAATACGTGAAGTTTAAAAATCGATTCACCCTGGTTGACTTAGCTGGGTTAATTGTTTCAACTTTAACACAAGCAGACAACATTGGAGTCTTCAATACCAAAGAATATCAGACATAAAATTCGAATCACCCGGAAACCCCCCGAGTTATTTTAAAAGGAAACATTGTGAGAAGGATTATAGAAGCCCACCCTTAATTAAAGTAACTTACCAAACTGTTTTGAAAAAGGTTTTTAAAAATTTTAAGTAAAATTTTGTCGAACTTAAAAGAACTTTCTGTGGTTCGTTTCTGGGATATTTAAATGCAGAAGAAAACACTTAAAAAACAAAGGGAAGAAAACTTTGACGATATTTATTTGGAAGGGAAACGCTGACAATTACTAAAGGATCATGCCCCAAAAAAGACTACTCACTTTAAGGAAACAAAAGATCATCTCAACCTGACGAAAACTGGAACTGAAGACGGGGCGGAGGCATAGGGAAAAGTCGGGAGAAGATTGGATGAAGAAAAAGAAAAAAATTTTAAATTTCATTCCTTAATTAATTATATTTTCCAAAAGGGGTTTTAAGTTTAATTTAAATTTAATTTGACTATATTTTCAAAATTATTTTAGTTTATTTCCCGTTTGCTCATAAGCGACAACCATTGGATGTCTTCTTAAAATCCAAAAAATATCAAGACGAAAAGAGTAGGAGATCAGCCTGGAACCCGAGTTATTTAAAAGGGAAAAATTGGGAAGGGGGATTATAGAGAGCATCCACTTCTAATATAAAGATAGTTACTATCCTGTTTTGAAAGTATTTAAAATTTTAAAAGAGGATTATAGAGAGCTCCCTTTAATATAAAGATAACTTACCATATCTGTTTTGAAAGATTTTTAAAATTTCAAGATATAATTACTGCCAAATTTAAAAAAAATTGCTGTGAGTTCGTTTTGTGGAGTATTTAAAGCAGAAGAAGCATTAAAAATCAAAAAAGAAACCGTTTGAGACATTTTTTGGGAAGAATTCGCTGACAATTACACAAGGATCTGCAAAGGAGGGATACCACTCTAGAGGGAACAAGATCAGCTAACCGTGACGAAAAACTAACGTGAAAAAGGAGTGGGGGCCTGAAAATTTGGGAGAATATTTTGGGTACAGAAATCGAAAAAAATATTTTAAGTTTCATTCAATTAATTAGATTATATTTTCAAAAAATATTTAAAATTTCATCAATTAAATTTAATTTTTTAAATTTATTTCCCTTTTATTTAAAATTTCATATTAGTAATAAAAGAAATAAACTTTGTTAGGATAATTAAATATAACGTCATTAATAAATTTAAACATCCCACGTTGAACTTATAAATTTTTAAAATGTATGTTTTTTAATTAATTCATCCCCTGTGTATTATTAATTTTTAAAAAAATAAAGTTTTATAGCTGATAACATGTTCAAATCTGTCTATTATTTCAATTATTTTAATTTGATATAAATAATAAAAACATTTAAAACTGATTTCAATTCATAAACTTAAAAATTGTCTAAAATAAAATTTTCTTGGCGCTGACCTTTTAAAACTAACCTTTCCCTTGTTTTTAAAACTGGTTTTATTTTAAAAAAGATGGATTTTACATGAAAACAAACCAGTTTAGATTAAAAAAAACAACAGTTTAAAACATGTTTGTTATTTTTTTAAAAAAAACTCCATTTTGGGAAAAGTAGGAAAAAGTGTTGGTTCCCATTTTTTATTATTTATACTGATTAATTTAAATCATTGAGAGTAAAATTTTTCCCAAAAGTTAAAATGTTATATTTTAGTCATAATGATAGAGTATTGTTGTTAAGGCATATACATGAAAAAACCTAATACTAAGACCTAACATTGAATTATTATTATTATTCAAACTGATGGAGTCTAATCCCTTTCCCCCCATAAAACATGTTCAAATCTTTTATTTCGATTATATTTTATATAATAAATAATAAAATTTAAAATATTACATTTCATTACACTTTTAAAAAAATTGTCTGACAAAATTACTTGGGGACCTTTTTTAAAAAACCTCTCGGAAAGTCACACATGATGAGTCACAATACTATCAATATATCTCTAGCATAGCTACCCGCCTCGCCACTTATTATTATAATTCATTCAAATCTAATGGACGTCCAGAACGTCACCACAGGCAGACGGCCAAGGCTTGACCTCTCTCACTGATGTACGTAACTCACTGACGTCATTAAGCCTGGCGTCACTCACAGACGCTGTCAATATTATTTTATAAACAGTGACGCAAAACCTGCTATACTCGGGCTCTTACTTCTGCCGTCTCCTTAATTACAGAGCTAATTTGAAAGAGTTAATTTGTATTATGTTAGTTTGAGAGAAAGGTTTTAATTTTTAAATAATCTTTGTAGCAAATTTATATGTATGTATATTTGTAATCTGAAAGAGTCAATTTGTTTTTTGATTAGTTATAACACAATGACCTTATTTAATATTTTAGGCTGCCGTATTGGACAGGAAATTTATAAAAAAGTTAATATATCCGATTTCTTGTATACATTTTCAGCCGTCTCTCTTAATTACAAAGTTAATTTGAAAGAGTCAATTTTGTATTCTGTTAGTTTGAGAGAAATGATTTAATTTTTATAATCTTTGTGCCGAATATTTATATATGTATGTATGATTGCAATCTGAAAGTTTCTGATATTTATAACACAATGACAGTATTTAACATTTTAGGCTGTCAACATTGGACCGGTGACAGTATTTTCTTTTTATGCTGTCGACATTGGGACAGGACATTTGTAAAAAAGTTAATATATCCAATTTTCTGTATACATTTTTAGCCGTCTCTCTTAATTACAAAGTTAATTTGAAAGAGTCAATTTGTATTCTGTTAGTTTGAGAGAAATGATTTAATTTTTAATAATCTTTGTGCCGAATATATATATATGTATGTATGATTGCAATCTGAAAGTTTCTGATATTTATAACTCAATGACAGTATTTTAACATTTTAGGCTGTCAACATTGGACCGGTGACAGTATTTTTTCTTTTTATGCTGTCGACATTGGACAGGACATTTGTAAAAAAGTTATATATCCGATTTCTTGTATACATTTTTAGCCGTCTCTCTTAATTACAAAGGTAATTTGAAAGAGTCAATTTGTATTCTGTTAGTTTGAGAGAAAATATTTAATTTTTAATAATCTTTGTACCAAATATATATATGTAATGTATCATTGTGTAATCTGAAATTTTCTGATAGTTATAACACAATGACGGTATTTTACTTTTTAGGCTGTCAACATGGACAGGATATTGTTAAAAAAAGTTAATATATCCGATTTCTTGTATACTTATTAGCCCTCTCTCTATTACAAAGTAAATTTTAAAGAAAATTTTTTTAA
>JBCFYV010000887.1:0-73709 GCA_039000515.1 Timema cristinae | reverse complement strand
GTTGCGAAGAAGAAAACGCTACTATACGAGTCCACGATCATAAATTGTTTACAGTGATTTATATCTGCCGTTGGGCCCTGTGGAGACTCGATGAACTGCAATAAATTGCGTAGTCATCCACGAAGAGGCATGAACGAACAGGTGAGCGCACGTTGTCTACAATACTATTTATCGCAATAGAAAACAGCGTACAGCTTAAGATACTGTCGTGAAGGCACCCCATTTCTTATATAAAATCATCGGATAATGTATTATTCAACTTTACCCGGAAGTAACTATCTGACATAAAATTATCTATAAAAACAAAGAATTTCCCCACAGTTATAAAAATAATAAAATAAAAATAATAATAAAATAATAAAATAATAAAAATATAATAATAATAATAAGTAATAAATTATTATTATTATTATTATTATTATATTATTATTATTTTTTTATTATTTTATTATTATTATTATTATCCCCGCGTCTTACTACCCGTTCGGGTTATACCGCACTTACGCTAATGTTTTAATGGTAGGGTGATTGTGAATTAAATGGAGGACCTACAGTTTAACGTGGAATCCGAACACGGTGGAGGCCTGGCATTCCCCACATTCACAAGATGTCTTGTCAGAGGTGAAGGAAGGGTTTGGTAATCGATAAATTTTTTGCCGGGATTGAGGATTGATCCCCGGACCCTCCCCACAGTTAAAATGGGACTTAAAAATGCCTTACCGCCAGATGCTTTCGTACGCCTTCTCCCAAATCAAAGAATATTTCCAAAAGGCGTTGTTTATGGAGGAAGGCGTCACAAACTGCTGTCTCAAGGCGAACATGATGATCCACAGTGGATCGGTTACGGCGGAAACAACATTGCATATCAGATAGTAGATTGTGGAATTCTAAATACCATTTAATCATCTTCTCTAATATTTTGCATACACAGCTAGTTAATGCTATAGGTCTATAGCTAGTTGGCTCTAATTTGTCCTTGCCACTTTTAAACATAGGGATAACGGTTTTCTTGCCTCCACAATGTTGGAAGTGAAAGAGATTCCTAAACACTATCGTAGTGGCCATCTGGAAGGGGGCGGTGTACGCCTTCTTGCCTTTCCGACTCTCTCCTGGACCTCCCACTTCAGGAGAGGCTTTGATTTATCCTGGAGAGATTGAGTCGGTAGATCCTTGCACGAAGGCTTGGTTAAGGGCCCTTCATCGCTTTCTTTACAATAATTTTCTCGGGGATCCCTCGTTGGTCCTTCCTTACGGTACCAGTGGGAACTCACCTTTGCGGCCTCATCTGAACCGCCACTCATCCCAACCTCCGGAATTTCAGAGTGGGATTGACTGGCTCGGCAACGGGCCCCACGTAATTTAAGCCCCGAGGAGGGCTCGGGGGGGTTCCGTGAGGCAGGCCCCTCGCTGGTACAGGTGGGGGAGACGACATTTGTTGAGGTTTCACCACTTGTAACAATTTAGGCGCCACCTTAGTTGACGCGTTACACTAAGAATGTCTCGAGTAAGACCATTGGAAAAGAAACGCAAGACGTCTTAGCGAGATTAACTGCGCAATATCAGTTGGGACAGTTGATGTTCTGACTGACAATTTTTGGGTATATGAGGTTTGAATTACCGGATCCTGACTAGATACGTATTCCTTGCGTGCCTGGGCATAAGAGATCTTCTATTTAGATTGTATCTCCAGTATTTTTTCTCTTCCTTTCCATTTCGGACATGCCCGACAACAGGCAGAATGCGGACCCTTGCAATTGACGCAGTACTTTGGGGACTCCATGGTGTTTCGTGAGCCTCCTATCCGCAATCCGCACAGGTTGGCTTACCGCGGCATCACAGCTTCCTATGCCAAATTCCTGGCACTAAAAACACGCCTGGGTTGGGGAGATAGGGCCTGACCCTGGTACGTGGAAATCTGAGGATCTTCTTTGGAAAGGGTAGGTATCGAAAATGTTGGTATACGTGTCTTTTTTCTCTAGCCCTTTTCAGGTGACAATGTGGTACACTTCAGGACGTGCTAAAGGGAAAGACCCTCACAGTTTATCCTCAATTTCACGCAGTCAAGGTAAAAGAAAGTGATACTCCCTTGCAAACATTGAGGAACCTATGAGGCTCCACCTACCAGGTTTTTTTGAGACGTATTGCTAAAACGGATTTTCGAGATTGCCACTATTTTGGTACTGAATGTCAATAAATGTTTGTATATGATATACCATCACGCAGTTTTCTGATTGAAACCCAGATTGTACTGCACCATTTACACTTTTTCGAGGAAAAATGGGCTTACTCCTTTAGACTTTCATTGTCCTCTACTCGAGAGATTACCGGGAAAGGGGCTGGGGCCTCGCCATTTTGGTTTTCTATGTTCAGGGCTTGGGCCTTAAACCTTTCGCATTTATAAATAACCCCCCCGGAGGTCGGGGGAGTAATTGGGGGGCCAAAAAGGGTTTGCATAGGTGCTAGCGGAAAGAAAGGTGTCGCTGCGACAGTGGAAGTTGCCATGTATTTTTTTGGAAAACCCTCCCAAAAAACCTGATGTGACCCAGGGTGATCCAAGTTGGTTTTTCCCAAATGGGGCCCCTGTTAACCCCCCTGACGGGAAACTCCAAAAAACGCAGACAGAAAACCCTAAAAGGGGGCAGCACCAGGAGGGGAGGTCGTCGAGCCAGTGGGTTTGTAAAGTCCCAATTTTACGTCAGGCCCCCTCAAAAGTCCCCGGATTTTCTCAAGGTATGTACCCCGGGTTTTTGTATGCCAAGGCCCTTTTTTCCCAAAAATTACAACCATGCCTTTCATGAAGGAGTCAATTGCAGAGGTATCCAAAAATTGGCCGAGGGGAAACCAGGTTAGTAGCCCCAAAGGGCGTCAAGGAGAAAGCCAAAAGCTTCCATGCAGGATGAAAGGCAGGGAAAGGGATGAAAAAAACAAAGAAAAAAGTTAAGCAGAAGAAACTAAAAAGAGAAGGGGGAATAAAGGAGAGAAAAAGAAAAGAAAAAAAAATGAGGCGAAAGGAAATACTATGATAGGTTTTCTGAACTAGGGACGTCCTGCAAGAAGCCTCCCCCTTTTTAAACGCCTCTTAAAACAAAACGAGACCATCCTAAACCCGACTAATTTGGGAGTGACTTTTCTTTAAAGGATCTTCAGAAAATCAAGATGTGAAAATCAGGATGGATGTGAATTCCTATCAGTTTAAAAAAGAGGAATTTTTGTTTTAAAAACTTAATGGGCAGGGTTTCTTAGCGCAAACCCAAAAGAAACACCGTGAGGGGGGTGACATGTATGGGGTTTCCCTCAAAGGATTTTTATTTCGGCAGGCCCCCGCCCCTACTACCAGGGGCAAAAAATAACTGAGAGCGGCTGGACTGTCCCTCCCTCCCACAAAATTCCAAAAAAGGCCAGGCCCTCTCACTCACACAAAACACTACAAACACCACAAAATTCAGCAAAATATAAACCACATACTTCTATCGTCTCTTGGAGTTGCAAAAAATTAAAACGAAAATTTCATTTTTTAATTTGCTTATTAATTTTTCCCCACCCCTTAGAAGCATCTACCGTTTTAAAAAATAGTTGCTATAGTTTTTTCGAAGGCTTTAAATTAGAAAAAAATTTAAATGGGATATTTACCCTCAAAAACGCTTAAAAAAGTTTAAAAAGGGCCAATACTGTTGATTAGTTTTGACTACCCCGATTTCCCCCTAAATCACAAAAAAACGGAATGGGACATCTTAACTTCTTCCTAATTAGTTTAAAGGAGCACCGTCCCAAAAATTTCAGCCCTCTACCCGGGGGAAATGGAAAGTTAGGGGTTCTCCGAGACTGGTAAAACAACGTTTTTTCATTAAAATTTTAAAGGGCCCTTGCTGTATTCCGCATAATCTATGAAAGTGAACCACCATCGTTTTGGGCTGGGAGAAGCGAAAGCCATTACTGAATGCCCGCATACTAGTTTCCTAACAGCAAGTTGTATCTACCGCAAAAGCCCTGGGAGACATGAAAAACTGCAATCAATTTCGTAGTCATTCACAAGAAAGGAAATGCACTTTTACCGACAATTCTTTTTAAATCACAATGGCAAACCCAACGTACAGCTCAAATTTAATGCCCCTGACTGAGGCACCCCTATTTCTTGAAAAAAATCCTCTATAAAAACGGAATGGTTCCCTCGGAACCCCCAATTAAAAAGGCCCTTTAAAATCCCGTGCCACCAGGTGGTGCATACGCCCTCTTAAAATAAAAAATACAGCCAGATGGAGCTGTTTATGAAGGACTCATCACGAACACCCTTTCCCTAAAATTATGGACTGGGTGACCCCACCGTAATGGGTTTTAGGGTTTGAAAACCACATTGAAATTAGATAGCAGATTGCGGGATTCTAGATGTAAATAAAAAACCTTTTTATTGATATTTTTTTCCAATAATTTGCTTACACAACTAGTTAGACATCGGTTTATAGCTATTTTGGCTCTTATCTATACTTGCCCCCTTTTATGAATTGATAAAACGATTGCTTGTCTCCCAAATGAAGGGAACAAAATGAGTTTCCCCAAAAAAACAATTGAAAGGCCCCTAAAAGGAATCCCTTCCCGGGTGGGGGACAGCTGGCGCAACATCTCCTTGTAAAATGTAAAATTTGGACCGGAAGCATGCTCCCACCCTAAAAAAAGGGAATATGCCCATTTCATCTAAAAAAAAAAAGGGAAGAAAAAACCTCCCCCTGACTTGTCATCAATAGAAAAAAGGAAATCGATGTTCCACTTACGAAATCATTAGAGTAGCTCGCAGTGTAGAAGTTGCGACGAACCCCTTTCCCCCAATAATTTGCCCGGACCTCCCAGGGAGGAAAACCAAGCAAACCTTTTAGAAAAAGAGGAAAGGATCTTTTTTATTATAATTTTTACTACAAACCAAATTTTAGCAGGGGTTACTGCGGGACCCTCCTAAACCCCGCCCTAAATTTTGGGGGTGGATATTTTAAGGGTTGAAATAAACTCTTTTGCAGGAAATTTTTTTCTGCTTTTTAGAATGGAAAAAACGGTGAAAAAACTCTAACACGTAGAATCTGGAAAAGACCCCAATTAACCAGTAGGACGCGTTAAAAGAAACTAGGGCCCTTCGACGGTCAAAAAATCTAACGGACATCACCAGGGGAAAAGGACGGGGGCCGGATTAGGGGGTGGAAGCCCTCCCACCCCGGATGACCGTCAAATTTTAAAATTCCCAGCCGTAAAAATCGACGCAAAGGGGAATGGAGTTAATCAAATACGGCAACTTTTTGGAATTTGTCCCAGCGGGGGCGTTTAATCACCCTTAGGGGAAACCCCTGCTGTACTAGGGAAGGGTCTTTAAGTGGTGAAAGCAGAATGGGAAAAAATTAAACCTACACATAGGTTTCCAAAAAGCCCCCCAGAGGAATAAAAAGCGATCCCGGGGGTACCAAAAAAGTTGGTCGAAAGGGAAAAAAGGGTAACCCCCTTTTAAAAAGGGTTTTAAAGTTTTGTTGGGACCGGTGTCCTTTAAAACCCCCTTTTTTCCCAGAAAAGGTAAACCCCTCTATTCCCCCGCAGGGGGTTTTTCAATTACCCCCCCCAAACCGGGTTTTTAGTTAATAAGCCCCAAATATGTAGGGGGCGGGAAATTTTTAAATGGGCTTCTAGGCCCCTTATGAAAAAACGTTATGGAGGGAGGTGATGCAGATACTTTTTTTCTTTTGGAAAGGGGAAATCGACACAATCACTTGGAATTAAAACGTTTTAACATTTTTGATATATTTGTTTTTGGTTTAGGAATTTTGGGGCCCCCTTTCTTGAAAAAAACCTCTCCCGGCCCCGGGCCCTTTTTAAAGGGGGTTTTTTTTTAAAAAGGAATGGGGTGCAGTGTCCTTCCCCGAAGGGTTTAAAAAAAAACAAAAAACAAAAAGGGTTTGGGGTCTATCTTTTGGGGCCCCTTTGCTGGGCTTATTTAATAAACACCACGAGACTCTCCCTTTAAGATCCCCCTGTTCCCCCCCCCCCCCCCCCCCAAAACCCTCCCGGGTTTTAAAATCAAAAAGGGGGGTAACAAACTGCATTTTTTTTTTTTTCCCCCCAGGAACCCCAGGATTTTTTGCGCCCCCGGGGTCTATTTTTGGGTTTTTAAAAGGGTTTTGGGGCCCCCAAGGGGGCACCCTGGGGGGGGGGGGGGGGGGGGAGAGCATCCTATTAAAAGGGTCTTTTTTTTAAAATTTTGATCCCCTCGGAGTTGGGTTTTTTGACTTTGAGTGTCCCCGATAAAAGGACAGATGACCCGGCAAAAGAAGTTTCGAAAGGCAGTTAAAAATTTGAGTTTGGGGTGAAAATTTTTGGTACGTGACTTGAAAAACCCCTAGCTTGACTGGAAAAGTATCCCCATGCGTGTTGGGCATATGGAATATTTTTAGTTTTTAATCTCCAAACTTTTTTCTCTGCCTTCCATTTCGGATAGGCTCAGAAAAAGAAAAAGAGGGTATCGCAGGGGACAGTTTTAATTTTCTACACCCGGGTATCGTGACCCCCTTTCCGAAAAATGCCAGGTTTGGGTTACCACGGCATCGCATTTTCGTACCCCAAATTGTATTTAAAAACAGCGCAGAGGGTTGGAAATGGCCTGACTTGAGCCGGGGAAAAACCCGGGTGGACCCCCTTTCAAAGGGGGAAAGGAGCGAAAAATTGTTTGTATACGTATTTTTTTTATTTTCTTGGCCTTTTTTTTTGTGTTATTTAAATTTGGTAAATGTTAGGTGAAGTTTTACAGTTTTCCTAATGCTACCGTCGGGGGGTCATAGAAAGTGATGTTTTCCCTTTTAAAAAAAAAGGGGAAAACCTGTGTGGCCCCCACCTTTCCTGAAAAAGGGTTAATGTAACGGTATCTTATTTTTTCCCCCTTACTTTACCCCCCCGGGGCCCCCGTTATGGTTAGATCTTTTCATTTTCCTTACCAGTTTTCTAATAGATCCCCCTTTTTATTCTGCAGCACCCTTATCACCCTTTCAAGGAAAAAAGGGCGGGGCCATTTAGGGTCTCCCCGGGCGTTACCAAAACCCTTAAACAAAAAACGGGGGGGGGGCTCTTCACTTTTGGTTTTAAATTTGCCAGGGGGGGAGGGTTCCCCCGTTTTTCACTTTTGGGGTCAAAAATTTTGGGGCCCCTTTAAAGGGGCCCCGGGGGAAGTTTTGTCAGGGGGGGTTGGGGGAGACGGTGTAGGGGAAATTTAAGTTGTAGCCCAAAAAGGATTTTGGCCCCGGGGCCTTTTTTTTTGGGGAAAAACCCCCCAAAATACTAGGATCGTAGGCCTTTTTTTCCCAAATTTTGGTTTTTTCCCCCTGATCCCCTTTTAAATCCCGACGGGGAAAACCCCCCTCGAAACCCTGCAGGGGGGAAGGTTAGGAAGAGGTCCCCAAAGCAAGTGGGTGCAGGAAATCCCCAAAATTTTAAATCAAAGCCCTGTGAAGAAAACCCTTTTTTTCAAAGTAGGGTACCCGGTTATTGTCACCCCAAAAACCCCGGGCTTTTAAGATATTAAAACCCGGGGAAAAACCTTAAAATGAGCCCCCAAAAAAGTGGCACCAATAAAATTAAAGGGGAAAAAGTGTTGATGCCAAGGTCACAACGGGGGGGAAATACCCCTTTTGCAGGGCTAAAAGGGAGGGAAAGGGGGAAAAAGAGAAGAAAGAGGTAAGAGAAAAAGAAGGGAGAAGGAAATGAAAATATAGATTTAGGATAGATTGGCCCTTGCACGAGAAACTCCTGCACAGAATCCCCCCTTTTAAATTTTCTCCTTTTACAACAAGCAGGGATTACTGGGGGACTATTTAAACCCTACCACGGGGAGGAAACGAAAACTCTTCTAGGGCTATGTTTCCCACTTTTTGCACGGCAAGTGCCCACAATGATATTTCTTGGAAGCAAACAGAGCTAAGCAAACAGCCATTAAAAACTGAACCAAAAGAAACTGACAAAGTGCCATTTACAGTTTTGGGCAGTACCGTACGCCTTGTTTTCCCTATACCAAGGGTGTTCAAACTTTTTGAGACGGGGGTCACATTCATTTAGAAATATGTATCATGGGCCAAAAAACCCTGTAAATTTTGCTTTAAAGCTTATTATTATCAATTTTTTTATATTATAAAAAGAAAATTTCCCGTTCTTTTTTAACAGGCGTGTTTTTTTTTAAGTAAGTACCGTTTTTTAAATTTAAAAAAAAAACCAAGTGTACTCTTTAATCAATTTTTTTTTACGTGAAAGCCAAAACTTTAAACTTAAAATTTTCAACATTTTAAATTTCCCCCCAATATTAAGGCATTTGTCTTTTCGTAAAAAACCAAGCCCTTTTAATTCCATCCTCATAGAAATCTGCCGCCTGATTTGATAACCACAAAACAACACGGCCGTTTTTTAGGTCAAACCCTCATCGTCATGGCGCTGACCACCAAGATGCTTTTTTTAAAAGCAGGGAAAAATGGAAAACAAAGGGGGGCTAGATCGGGGCTGTACGGAGGGGATCAATTGGTTTTCCAAACCAAATGTTTCGATGAATCTTGGGTATGATTAGCCCCAAAGGGACGGGGATTGTCATGAAGCAAAACAATCCCCTTACTCAGCCCGCCCCTTTGTTTTGGGTTGCACGGCGCAGTTTAGTTAAGGTTCCCCCAATAAGTCTCAGAATTTATTGTGTCACCACGAGGCAAAAAAAACCACGAGCAACACCCCCTTTCCCATCCCAAAACAAGTACACATGATTTTTCGGGCTGAAATTTTTTGCTTGAACCCCTTTACTTTCTTGGGGGATGGGTTTAATTGCCCCCCATTTTCCCTGGGTTGGGTTTTTTCCATTCCGGCTTTAAAATGAGCCCCCCCATGTTTTGTCACCCTGTGTTTAAAAAAATCATCACCAAAATCACTGTATTGCCAAAGGGAAAAACAACGCACTGGCAAAAAGTTTGGTTTTTTGCAAACCCAGTCAACCCTTTTCGGTACCAGCCCCTGAGCACAACTTACGATAATTTAATTTCTGTCACAATTCCATAAAGAACCTTCTTGAAACTTGAGGGAAAATCATTAGGGTAAAGATGAAATCGTAAAGCGTCTGCTCTCTTTGAACTTTTCCATCAACTTTTGGGACCAAGTCCCTTTATAATGACAAAAGGGTCGCCCACTTCTTTCCTCACCATCCCACATTCGTGCGGCCATCTTTAAATGCCTAACCCATTTTATTCCCAAATTCCTTCGCCCCATAATTTTTTCCCCTCCATACACTTCACTGATCTGCCGAAAAAATTTCCCGCCGTTTTCACATCTTTTGCATGAAGAAAACGAATAATAGGGGGGATTTCACAGTCGGCGGGATTTTAATTGACGATTTTTTTAAAAAATACTCACAAACAGAGGTAAAGGGGGTCGAATACTTTCAGTAATGGCGTCGGGGGTTTAGCCAACAGATGGAGGTACTCCTACGCTAAAGGGGGGGAAAAACGGCGGTCGCAGCGCTGGGGGGCCAAAAATTTTAAAAAAGGGTTTTTTAAAACTTAAAAAAACACGCCTCGTACATTTATTTTTTTTTGAAAATTACAAAAAAGGATTTTTTTTTTAAAATAAACACAAAGTTTTTAAAAAACCCACATGAATAAAAGAATGGACCCAAAAATGAAACCCAAAAAACCCCAAAAAAGGGGGTTTTTTTTAAAGTGAGAAAAAGGGTTTTTTTTTGGGGGAAAACATAATGGCCCCCAAATTTTGGGCTAAATTTCATGTTTCTGAAAAAAAAAAAATTTAACAAAAAATTTGTTATTGGAAAATTTTTTTTTGGTTGGTTACATTTCACATTTTTCATTTTTGGGAAAAAAAAAAAAAAAATCACCAACATTTTGTGTAAAAAATTTGAAATAAAACTGAAAAAAGTTTTTTTAAATTGCCAAAAACAGGAAAAGGAAGACTGGGTAAAATCTAATTTTTCCTTTTTTATATTTTTTTTTAAGAATGTTGCAGGGACTGCAGGGTTTAAAAAAATTTTCCCCAGTTGAAGTTTGGGGGGGGAAAAATTTAAAAATCCCTTTGCCCTGAGGCATGCGAGTCTAGAGCTGAAAAACGTGCATTCCAATAAGCTATGGATTTAGCCCAAAAGTTTTGCAGGAAACATTTTTCCCCTGTTTCATAATATGTTTTTCACAACTTTTAAAAGGGGGTAAACAGTCTTGGCACAAAAAATTTGAAATCAAAACTTTTTTGTTGGAACCCCTTCATATGGCTGTACATGTCAGATATGAGGTTTTTTTCCCCCACCTTGTAGCTTGATATTTAAACGGGGGTTTTTTATTTTATAAAATTTTTGTGAGAAAGAAAAATTCCACAGCAAAACCCATCATCAGCCCCCCCAAAGGTAGTGACTTTTTTTTTTTTTTAAAAAAACATGGTGATTTCACTTTGAAGTTAAAAAATTGGTAAAATTTTTCCCCACGGGAAATGCATAGTTTTGCGTATGGAAAGGTAAATCATGGGGGGCCCCAAAAATTTTCCCCAAAAATTTTTACAAAACTGGGAGGGGTTTAAAGTCCATGGGGTTTTTTTAAAAAAATTCTTTTTAAAAAAACCCCAAAACCCCCCTTTTTTACACATGTGATACCCAAAATTTTTTCCCCCTGATGAAGAATGAAAAGAAAATTTTTTTGGGGTTTTTGGGAAAAGACCCTTAGTTTTCGTTACTTTGGAGATGTGTCATACCAACTTGATTTAGCCCCCACATATGCTTTTCCCCCATCGGTCGTAAACTTTAAAATTGTTTCCATTGCAAATTGTATTAAAAAATGTTTTTTGTTGATTTTCCCCTTTTGAAAGGAAAAAAAAACCACAAAAATTCCCCCTTTGCTATTTCAGTCAGTTGAAAAAACAATTTTTAACAATGCCCTTTGGGGGTTTTTAAAAACCGGGGCAATGTTTTCGCCAAAAAAACTAAAAACCCTTTGGGGAAAATACCCGGTTTTTTTTTCCCCCCCTTTGAAAACTAGAAGAAAGGGGTTTTTTTTAAAACTTTCACGATCAGAAAAGGCTTCCCTCTTTAAAACTTAAAAAAAAAAGTCCCTTTTTAAAAAACTATTTTTTCTTTTTAGCCTCGTTCTTTGTTTTCTTTTTAAATTTTAAAATGCTTCAACAAAAAACCTTTTTTAAAAGTGTCTAGTTTATCTGACCATTTTTTCCCCGGGTAAATTTTTAAAAAGGGGGTCCCCAAAGGGGGTTTTTGGGGCCCCAAATTTTAAACTCCGGGGGCACTGCGAGGTTCTTTTCTATTAAGCACAATGCTTTTTTGACTCAATTCGAAAAACAAAATAGTCCATATTAAACCTTTCTTTGAATACGTGACTTCATGTCTATTTTTTTCTTTTTGTGCGTGGCTCCCCTTTTTACATCGTGCAGTTTTTAAATTAAAAAAAAATGTAATCAAATAAACAAACTTTGGAAAAGAAAAAGTAACAAAAAACTAAAAATATTTTTTGGCACTAAAAAGGGAAAAATTAAAATTGCTCGCTTTTAATTAAAAGGGGGGTATGATTATAGCAAGTTATAATTTGTTGTGTTTTTTCAATGTTGTTTTTGGGGGTGGAAACCCCTTTCCCCTAAATGCAAAAATTCTTTTTTCAACGTTTTTAAATTTTTGAGAGGGGTGGGGGGGGGACATTGCATGGTTTTTAAAAATTTTTCAACAGGGGAAATGAATTTTTAAACACCTTTTAAACCCCCCAAAAGCTTTTTATTTTTTATTTTTTTATATATTATATATTTTTTAAAAAACTCAATTTTCTTTTTCAGGGGTTTGGGTTTTATTTAAAAAGCAAAAAAAAAAAGGGGCTTAGATAGGGGGGGCCGGGAAAAATTTTTTTCCCCCCGGGGGCCCACTTTGGAGACCTTTTTTTCTAACTTTTTGGGTTTTTTTACTGTCTAAACAATTTTTCAAAAAAAAATTTTTTGGAACTTTTTCCTACAGTATTTGGGTTCCAAATTGGGGGAGAAATCCCCCAAAATAATTTCCCTTTTAGAAAAACGGGGTGTTTTTGGTTGTAAAACCTTTTTTTTTGGGCCCTTGTGTTTTGCCTTTTTTAAAATTTAATTGTTTTAACGTGCAGTTTGAAACTCAATTACTACCTTCCACTCACCCAGGGGTGACACACGGGGGGGTTTTTTAAAACGGGCCCCGCCCCCCCCCCCGGCGAAAATAAAATACCTATAAAAAAAAAATTTTTAAAAAAAAAAAAATGATTTTTCTTTTTTAAATACATTAAAGCAGGGGTTTTTAAAAAAAACCCAATATCTCAATAAAGTCTGTGGTATGTTATACCTCATTAAGTAATTTTTTGTTCAAAGTAGGGATTCTTATTTAAAAAAATTTTGGTTTTGGATTACTTTTCCCCCTTTAAAACATACTTATTTTGGACCCCCCCCCCAAAGAAGTTTTGGGGGGGGGGGTTGGGGGGTCCCCCCTGCATTCTTGGCTCAAATCTTTTTTTTAAAAAATAGACATGACAACCTTCTTTTTTGGGGGCATCCCCAGGAGAGAGGTTTTGGGGCAAAAGGGGTAGGAAAGTAAATTTTTTTAAGGGGGGGCCCTTTAAAAAAATTTTGCAACTAAATTTTTTTAAAAAAAGTGGGGAAAGGGGGAAAAAAAAAGGGGGAAAAAAAAAAGGAAAATTTAAAAAATGAAGGAAAGGGAGGAAACGGGGGGAAGGATTTTTTTTTAAAAAAAAAAAATTTTTCCCCCCTTAAAAGTCGCCTCTTTAAAAAAAAAAAGGGGGTTTTTTTTTTTGGGATATTTTAAGCCCCCTTTTTAAGTAATTTTTAAAGATTTTTTTTTAATCTGATTAAAACAACCCTTATAATGAACAGTCTAAAATTACTATAAAAAAAATTCATTTTTGTCTTTTAGTTTTTTTTTTTTCATACTTTAAAAAAATTTTGAAAACTAACTAATAATTCCCACTTGAAATAACTGAAAAAAAATTTTTAATAAAAAAAAAAAATTTTTCCCTGGGTGGAACTTTTTAAAACCCAAAAAATTGCACCCCCAAAAACACCAAAAACATTCTTTTTTTTGGGGTTTATATATATGTATATTAAGAATGTAATAAAGTAGGTAGAATTTAGAGGAAATTTTTTTCTTTTTTTAAAACCCATTCAGATTAGACTCTTGCCCCCCCCAAAAATGGGGGAAAAACCCAGACTAAAAAATTTTTAAAAATTTAAAATTTTTACATGGGTTTTACATTTTTTTTAAAAAAAAACAATTTTTTGGGGGGTATAGATCAAAAACCCCAATCAAAATAATTTGGCTTAAAAAAAACTTTAAAAATGCTTTGAGAAAAAATTTTTCAATTTATTTTGTATTATAAATTTTCCCCTTTAGAAATATCATGGGGGAAAAAGGTTTTTTTGGGTCAATTCTTGAATTGTTTGAAAAAAAAAAAAAAAATATTTTGCAAAGTTTCCCCCTTTTTTTTATTTTTGGTTATAAAAAAAAACAATATGTCTACCAACCCCAAAATTTTTAAAATCTTTATGAGGGAAAAACCTTTTCCCCCCCAAATTTTTTTCCCCCTGGAAAAACCCGCCCCAAACGATTTTTATTCCCCCGGGGGAAGGGGTTTGTGAGCCCCCCTTTTTTTTTTCTGTTCTGAAGAACTTTTTTTTCTTGGCCTTGCCCCCTTGGGGGCCCACCTAAAACCCCAAAAAATTTTTTAAAAAAATTTATTTAAAAAAAAATTTTAGGCTAACCCAAAAAAAATTTTTTTTAAAAAATGATTGTTTTTTACTAGCGTTTGGTGAAAATATGCTTTTTCTGTGTTTTTTTTTAAAAACCCCAAATTCAAACAAATGTTCTGTTTCCCTTCCCTGTGAGAGGTCACAAAGCTCACGGGGCACTTTTTTTTTCAAATAACCCCACATAAAAATATTTAAAAAAAAGAGAAGAGCTTTTTGGGGAAAAATTTTCCTTAAAATTTTTAAAAATTTTAAACAAGTTTTACTAAAAACAGGGAAAAAAAAGATCAATAAGACTAAACGGAGGTCTTAAAAGGAAAAACCCCCAAACCCGTATGAGGGGGGCCCAAAAAAAATTTCCCCAATTTTTTTTTACCAATCTGGGGTTCCCCAATTTTTTGGGAATTTCGTTAATTTTTTTTAAAAAAATCTTTTTTCTGTGTAATTTCTGTAATTTTTTTTGTATTAAAATTTGGGGGAAAAACTTTAAAAAAAATTTTAAATTTTTAAAAGTGCATAAAAACAAAACCCCCCTGAAAACTTTTTTTAAAAAATCAAAAATGTTGCCCCCCTTTTTATCCCCCCCTTTTAAAAAATGATAGCAAAGTCTGTTTCCAATTTGGGCCTTGGGGGGGTTTAAACATGTTACATAGTTTAACTTGGGATGGTAAAATCATGAAAGTAAAAAATTTTTTGGGAAAAACTGACGGGGGTATGGGAAAACATTGACTCACAAGATTGGACAGCAACAATGACAAAAAAAAAAGGAACTATTCAGGCAGACTTCACCAAAGGGGATTTAGATAAAGAAACAGGGTTTAGAGGTTTTTTTTAATTAAAATTTTTCATATTATTTTTTTCAGGGGGTGAAAAAAAAAAGGGAAAAAAAAATGGATTTCATATGGTTTGTGAATCTTGTTATTGATGATATGGGGGCCCCCTTTTGGATTTGTGGGGGATTCGGTTTATTCCTTGGGGGGGAAAAAAAGGGGTGTCCAATTCAAAAGGGGAATAGGGACGGGGGCCCCCCTTTTTGGGAGAGTAGGGATAAGCATTTCACCCAAAAAACAGGCTTTGTAACATGACCCATCAAAGACCTTTTGGGAAACCCAAAAAAAGGCCATTTGGGGGTTTTCCCCCGCCCCTTTTATGGTTTTGGAAAAAAAGGGGTAATTTTGGGGGAAAAGTGGGGAAAAAAGGCATCACAATTGAAACCCAAAATTTTTTGACGGGAATTTTTAATTTTGGGGTTTTTTTATACTCAAAAGGGGAATTTTTTTTTTGCACAGAAAAAAAGTTTCATTTCAATTAAACGATTTAAGGGGATTTAAAGGGGTGACGAGGTGCCTCCTTTTTAAAAGTTACAACGGATTTTTAAAATTTTTAAAATTTTTTAAAATTTTTAATGGCTAAAAAAAATTACCTTTTAAAAAAACAAAGGAACAGCGATATGTTAAAGGGGAAAAAAAAGGAGAGATAAAACAGAGGGAATAAAAAAGGGGTAACCCCCAAAGGGAAAAAAATTTTTTAAAAGGGGGAAAATTTTCCCCACCCCCCTCCTTTTTATGTATCTATACCCATAAATAACAGACAGGTTGGTTCAGAGTTTTGAGTTTTTTTTTTATTCAAAAAAAAGACAAAAGCTCATGAGAGAGCAAGTTATCCCAGTGTTAGGCGTGTAATCCAAACAAAGGGCCCAAGATAATAACACAACAAAAATAGGGGGACGCCTCCCGAGTTATAAAGGGCCCAAAAGGGAAACAATTTAAACAACTACGGTTAAATTTCCTTCGCACAAATAGGTAGAGAAAAAATAAAAGTGAAGGATGGTGATATAAACACTAGACAAAGGTAGTATCAAATTATATTAAAAATCCCCACCAGCGACTCAAAATTTATTAAGTAATAGAAAATATGCCCTAGATAAAATATCTTAATAGCCATAAATGGGGGTATTGAAATATACAAAAAAAATAAAAATCCGTTTTAGTTAGGAAAACTAACGTTAAAAAATTCAACTAGAGTTAAAAGAATAAGCACGCAGACTTGCGGCCCTCGATTAACCAACAAAGAAATAAATCTCCAATTTTAACAATAACAAATAAACTTCCATTAATAACACGTGGCGTGGTCTTAAACCATAAGATTTGCAATGCAACACAGTACCAAAAAATGGTGGTGCTCTAAAACGTAAACCCATCCGTGAAGCGGATAAAAGAGTTTCCCTATCAGACAAATATTTTGGTCCAATCGTGCAACAGTATTCTGTTTAGCCATAATCTTTAAGCGAAAATTCAAGGAGACCCGTTATAAATAAATAATGATTCGATTTATAATATAAAATCACAATCAAGATTACCACCAGGCCTCAACCGAAGATAGTTTATATCTATATATAATTATTGTTCAAATTAACATTATTATTATTACTATTTTTAAAATATATCATTTTTATTATTATTTTCTTATCTATTAAATACTAACCATAGCCAAGGACTTTAACTTCACTCCCAAAAAAACAGTTGGCACAATGTGTTTCTATGCAGTTTCATTCAAAATTCAAATAGAGTAATCCATTGTTTGTGTTATTTGTACTCTCTTCTTTCTTTCTTTCTTTGTGTTTGATAAAGGCAAACAAGCCGAAATATTATTTTATTGTGTTAAAATGTGTTGAATGACTGACTACTTCTACTATAAAAGACAGAAGAAGATGTCACCTTGTGCATTGGATACCACTCTCTCTCTAGGTGGGCTTTCTTCATCAAATTTACTCTTAGTAGTTTATTTTTATTTTTTCATTAGTTTTATCATTTTCTTTTATTATAAAATTATTCAGCCTTTGATTGGGCCACCTTATTTTTAAACCGATATTGGTATTTTAAAAATCCAACGTGTATAATAATATTGAGTAGGTGATCTGTGAGTACCTTATTCCGAGCTTTGAGACGGGCTCGTCGCTTAAGCTTGAGGTCGAGATCAAAAGTTTTGTAGGCTCATCATTTTCGAGCTTCCACTTGATGTACTTAATAATCAATTTTTAAAACGCAACACTAAGCATAGTCTATTTAATTGAATAAATAACAGTATTTCCACTTTTGCCTTTCACCTTCTGGCACCTTTCACTAACAATGGTTATGTACATGGTTTATGTTTAAAAAAAAATCACATTTGATTACTAACACAATACTGTTTAATATTTCTTGACCCCCTTGTTATCACATTTAGTCAAACGCTGGTCCTGTTGCTCCTTTTTTATTATTATTATTAATTAGATATAGCACATGATATATCAAATAAATTAATCATGGTTATAACTTTCCAGGAATCGAACTGTGGACTCTTGCTATTCAATAGACACCCGAGTATTATGATGAATTTTCCCACACTTAATGTGAGTGTCGTGGTGGTTCGGGTAGTATTTTTTTAGATGCACTGCATTAAAAGTACCTATAATTTCATCAGAGTCCTTGGAGTGGATAACATATGCATTATTACTCTTGACCGCTGTCACCTACCGGTCCCTGATAAAGTAAAATTTTACTGGTTCCCTCGGTAGGGTGCGGATGACAATTTGTGTGTCTTCACGAGAACTAGGTCTCCTATCTGGTGCTACGATTGGTCCTCACATCTCGGGCTATTCTCCTCCTTGCCACTTGTCCCATGTTGCGGCCGGCCCGTTCCAGCTTCTGTTCTCAGGACAACTCACTCCCAACTGGAACAGCCGTTCCAATTGTCTTGGTGGCTGGTAATTGTGAATGAATTCGTGGGGGGTGAAATCCGGTCCACGGAGTGTATTGTTTGTTCTACACATTCTTCAATCCTGGGAATATACTTGGGGCCCGAGAGGTGATTGCTATGACAATAAACAGGTAGCATTCTTCATATATCCCTGTGGATTCCTTCTAATGGGTTTGATCCCGGGTGGTAAATGGCCGTGTATCCCTGTTTGATGCCTCTCTCCCTTAAACCTTCAATCCAGTGGTGGCTAGTGAATTGGGGCCCATGGTCCGGGACGATCATTCCTGGCTTGCCATTTCCTGTATATAATTGACAATCACACGGTTCACGACCGCTCGGGGCCTTAGCCCTCTAATAACATACAGTTTTACATATTTAGCATATAAGTTCCATCATACCAAATACGTGCTGCCTCCTCTGACTCCCTTTGGTAGCGGGCCCATGATATCTAACAAACACTTTTTCAAAGGCCAGTGAGCTGTAACTATTTGGACTCTCCCTTCAGTTCTGGTGTTAGGACGTTTTGTTCGCTGACATATGTCGCACCTCCTTAAGATTTTTTTTACATCCCCGAGAACATTTGCAGGGAAGGTGCGTGACTTTCTCAAAACCCTGGTCGTTTTGTATATGCCATAGTGCCCAGATCATTAACTAAACCTTCTGGAAAACACACCTTCCAACTCTGAAATCTTTCAACCCATTTGGATAGGACCTCCTTATATATTTGGTACTTTTTGCTTAATTCTTTTGATGGGTCGGACCCCCTTAACCCTTCAAAAACCTTGGCAAGTCACATATCTTGTTCCTGACTCTGTCGGAGCCGCTCGACATATTGTTACACACATTGTGGTGTACTGATCGCCTTTTTTGAATTTATTGAGAAGTTTATACATATATTCCATCCTTACCAACTTAGCCAAGACTGAAAGAGAGCATAAGTAAACTATTAATTAATAAAAACTAAGGGGTGGGGGATTACACCAACCACGTGATTTCCCACAGGGATCCCAAAATCAAAATCCTGTTACACAAAGGACTTTAGAATTTATTAAAATACAAAATTTAAACACATTTTTACAAGATTAATTTAAAACAAAGGAGAAACAGATTTACTTTTGCTACATTACCGATTTGTTAAAAAGGATTTATAAAAGGTGTCTCCCGTAAAATATCAGAGAACCAAAATAAAAATAAACAAATAATAACAAAAATAAAATAGTCTTCAATCATCATACTTAGTTCCCTGTTTGATTATAATTTAAAAAGGGTTGTACATAGGATGTCGTCTGATACAAACTGATAACATAAAAAAAACAGGTCTCATGGTTGACCAATTTGGAGTTACATAACAATACAAAAAGGCTACAAAGTAATAAAAACTTAAAAGTTCATAATTATAAAAATAATTACACGGAAACTTACCTCCAACATACCAACACCAAAATAAAATAAAATTTTCTTTTTTTTTCTTTTTTCCTTTTTATTTTATTTTGGTGTTGGTATGTTGAGGTAAAGTTTCCATGTAATTATTTTATAATTATGAACTTTTTAAGTTTTTATTATTTTGTAGCCTTTTTGTATTGTTATGTAACGCCAAAATGGTCAACCATGAGACCTGTTTTTTTTTATGTTATCAGTTTGTATCAGACGACATCCATGTACAACCCTTTTTTTAAATTTATAATCAAACAGGGAACTAAGTATGATGATTGAAGACTATTTTTTTTTGTTATTATTTGTTTATTTTTATTTTGGTTCTCTGATATTTTACGGGAGACACCTTTTAAAATCCTTTTAACAAATCGGTAATGTTAGCAAAAGTAAATCTGTTCTCCTTTGTTTTAAATTATCTTGTAAAAATGTGTTTAAATTTTGTATTTTAATAAATTCTAAAGTCCTTTGTGTAACAGGATTTTGATTTAGGGATCCCTGTGGGAAATCACGTGGTTGGTGTAATCCCCCACCCCCTTAGTTTTTATTAATTAATAGTTTTACTTATGCTCTCTTTCAGTCTTGGCTAAGTTGAGTAAGGATGGAAATATGTTATAAACTTCTCAATAAATTCAAAAAAGGCGATCAGTACACCACAATGTGTGTAACAATATGTCGAGCGGCTCCGACAGAGTCAGGAACAAGATAATTGACTTGCCAAGGTTTTTGAAGGGTTAAGGGGGTCCGACCCATCAAAAGAATTAAGCAAAAAGTACCAAATATATAAGGAGGTCCTATCCAAATGGGTTGAAAGATTTCAGAGTTGGAAGGTGTGTTTTCCAGAAGGTTTAGTTAATGATCTGGGCACTAGGCATATACAAAACGACCAGGGTTTTGAGAAAGTCACGCACCTTCCCTGCAATGCTCTTGGGAGTAAAAAACATCTTAAGGAGGTGCGACATATGTCAGCGAACAAAACGTCCTAAACACCAGAACTGAAGGGAGAGTCCAAATAGTTACAGCTCACTGGCCTTTGGAAAAAGTGTTTTTAGATATCATGGGCCCGCTACCAAAGGGAGTAGAGGAGCGCAGCACGTATTTGGTATGATGGACTTATATGCTAAATATGAAAAACTGTATGTTATTAGGAGGCTAAGGCCCGAGCGGTCGTGAACCGTGTGATTGTCCAATTATAATACAGAAATGGGCAAGCCAGGAATGATCGTCCCGGACCATGGGCCCCAATTCACTAGCCACCACTGGATTGAAGGTTTAAGGGAGAGAGGCATCAAACAGGGATACACGGCCATTTACCACCCGGGATCAAACCCATTAGAAGGAATCCACAGGGATATTGAAAATGCTACCTGTTTAATTGTCATAGCAAATCACCTCTCGTGGCCCAAGTATATTCCCAGGATTGAAGAATGTGTAGAACAAACAATACACTCCGTGACCGGATTCACCCCCCACGAATTCATTCACAATTACCAGCCACCAAGACAATTGGAACGGCTGTTCCAGTTGGGAGTGAGTTGTCCTGAGAACAGAAGCTGGAACGGGCCGGCCGCAACATGGGACAAGTGGCAAGGAGGAGAATAGCCCGAGATGTGAGGACCAATCGTAGCCCAGCTGAGTATAAGATAGGGACCTAGTTCTCGTGAAGACACACAAATTGTCATCCGCACTACCGAGGAGACCAGTAAATTATTTTTACTTTATCAGGGACCAGTAGAGTGACAGCGGTCAAGAGTAATAATGCATACGTTATCCACTCCAAGGACTCTGATGAAATTATAGGTACTTTTAATGCAGTTCATCTAAAAAAATACTACCCGAACCACCACGACCACTCACATTAAGTGTGGGAAAATTCATCATAATACTCGGGTGTTCTATTGAATAGCAAGAGTCCACAGTTCGATTCCTGGAAAGTTATAACCATGATTAATTTATTTGATATATCATGTGCTATATCTAATTATAATAATAATAATAAAAAAGAGAGCCAACAGGAACCAGCGTTTGACTAAATGTGATAACAAGGGGTCAAGAAATATTAAACAGTATTGTGTTAGTAATCAAATGTGATTTTTTTTTAAACTAAACCATGTACATAACCATTGTTAGTGAAAGGTGCCAGAAAGGTGAAAGGCAAAAGTGGAAATACTGTTATTATATCAATTAAATAGACTATGCTTAGTGTTGCGTTTTAAAAATTGATTATTAAGTACATCAAGTGGAAGCTCGAAAATGATGAGCTACAAAACTTTTGATCTCGACCTCAAGCTTAAGCGACGAGCCCGTCTCAAAGCTCGGAATAAGAGTACTCACAGATCCCTACTCAATATTATTACACTTGGATTTTTAAAATACCAATATCGGTTTAAAAATAAGGTGGCCCAATCAAAGGCTGAATAATTTTATAATAAAGAAAATTGATAAAACTAATGAAAAAATAAAAATAAACTACTAAGAGTAAATTTGTTGAAAAAGTTCACCTAGGGAAAGAGGAAAGATGTGGGAAGAATCCAATGCACAAGGTGACATCATTCTTCTTTTATAGTAGAATAGTCACACAGGGTACCCGTCATTTGGCCTAAAAGGCATTTGGCCTAAAGTGTAGGCTAAACGCCTTTAGGCCAAAACGCCTTTAGGCCAAATGCCTTTAGGCCAAATGCCTTTTAGGCCAAATGTCTTTAGGCCAAACGCCTTTTAGGCCAAATGCCTTTTAGGCCAAACGACTTTTTGTAAAGTTAATTTTTAGACCATTTATTAAAATATGTTTTGCTGTCTCCGGAAACATTCGTTAAGATTTGTAGTGATGCTAATAGATGGCGAGGTGTGTAGTGTTTAGTTAAATAGTATATACTACCGTTTCAAAATATATAAGTCTTTTCTCAATTTACTACTTCCCAAGGTATAGCAGCACGTCCATTATACTGTAGTACCACTTTTGTATGTTGAACTTTTTACATTGCCAAGTTTTGTTCTAATTTTTGACAAGCCATCTTGTTAATGTGGGGAGTGCCAGGCCACCACCGTGGTTCGGATTCCACGTTAAACTGTAGGTCCTTCATTTCATCTCACAATCACCCTACCATTACACATTAGCGTAAGTGCATAACCCGAACGGGTAGTAAGACGTGGTGCTAATAATAATAATTTTTGTACCGTTTTGTACCAGAAATAAAAAGTTTTGTACCCGTACCGTTTTTTATTAATTAGCACATACATGTTGTCACACCATTTTAATATTTTATTTTATTTTGAATTTTGAATATATTTTATTAAGTGCCAAAGTATATTTTATCAGTCTTTCTAAGTATATTTGTTTATTAATTTTGCTAAATGAATTAATCAATATTCATTTTTTAATAATCATATTAACTTACTCTAGTTTGCCCACGGCTTCGCTCACATTTAAGTTGGGTAAATTATCTTATTTTTAGCAAATCATCTAAACCAGGTTTTCTCAAACTCTATACTCTTGAGCCTTATATGAACATAAAATTAATTGTTAAGACTCTTATTCTTAGAATAAAATAACTTTTTTACGTTAAAATACAAAAATGAGACATTTATTATTTAATTGATTTAATTATTTTCTGATAAGAGCTTTGTAGAAGTTTATAAAAATAGTAAGGTTTTGTAAGATATTAATTAATTTTATTGCTTCATAGGCCAACAGAATATTAATTTTTTAGTCAATCATATTTAGGCAAGTCGAAAGAAGTGAGAAATTGGTTCACACCTCATCTGAAATCCCTTCGCGCCTCGCAGTTTGAGAAACCTGATCTAAACTACCAAAAATACAATTTCAGACACGTATGAGGCGAAAACTTTGTATGTTGATGAAGCCACAAATTAACTACTACTTATAAGAAGTAAAATCTATTTTATAAATATATATATATTTTATAAATATATATATATAATCTATTTTATATATATATGCAGTCTTTGCATCAATATTTGCTCGCTTACGCAGAGACATTGTTGAAATGAACACCAAAAGAAATAGTTTAAATTTACTAACTAAACATGAATTAATTTGAAAGAATCACTCTAGGACTAAGCACCTCAGCTTATCAAATAAATTGTTCATGTTAGTAATTGTTTCTATTGGTTTTTTGAAAATTTTCCCCTTCTCCTCCCCAATCATAATTTCTCTAACTCCCATTTAAACACTAGTTTTAAGAATACTTTCTTTATCTATAGTTGTTTCTTCTACCTGCCAGCCAAATTTCGATTTTAAACTATAGATAAAAGGTTTTTTATAACTCCCCCCGCCCCTCCCTTGATTTCATGGAGTTACATTTTAAAATGCTCAGACTTATTAGTTATTTGGAGTGGTGCATTTACGGGCATGCCAAAATTCAATTTTTAACGACACTGCACTGAGATGTAGTAGTTTCTATTAATTTTATAGATTTTGGATTCCTTATTCCCAACCCACTTTGAGAAATTTAGAGTCTAACGTTATTTTGGCTATCTGGGATTTGATTTATCTTTATTTATCTGTCAAAATTTTATTTTTTTACTAATCTCAAAAAGTTTTTCTCTCTATTATACTCCATCACCACTATTTCTCAGAATGCAATTTTAAATAATAATAATTATTATTATTATTATGTAAATGTCTATTTGTATTGTTTCCCATACCTAATTAATACATTTAAATTCTTTACAATACAGAGAAGTAATTAAATATATTAGTTTTTGAAAATGTTGACCTCCAAGCTCCCCTTCCTCCTGCAATTACTCAACTCACTGAGAAATTTCAAATTTTAAGGTTTATTTGGTCATCTTAATGGGTCCTTCCATATACTAAGGCTACTAGAGTTGTAGGGAAGGCTCGTTCACTTTACCGGCCAGCACTCAGCTCTACCCTAACATGCAGTGCTGCTGTAACGTCTGCTCGTGAACTAGCCAAGCTTGCTTCTGTTCGGATCATGTGACTGTGTAGTGCAGAACTTTTTTTAAATATTATTCAGCACCACGTCTTACTACCCGTTCGGGTTATACGCCTAAGTACTAATTACGCTAATGGATTAGGAATTGGGAAGGTTGAATTAGTGGAAGTGAACCCGCATTTGCGTGGAGGGAGAGTGGAAAACCATTGAGGAAAAACACCCCCAGTTCACCCGACCGAGATTCAAACCTCGATCTCCCCATCCTCAGCAGTTGAGCTAAACACGACTAGCGCGTTAGCTATCTACGCCACCGAGGCGGTGCGCTCGTTACTAACTTCTTATTTATGTCAAGTATGCTTCCAAAGTCAATGTGAATAGTAAATGTTTGTATGTTAATTGTAAGCTTTCTTATTATTTATGCGGGAAGGGTTACGAAAAGTGTCATACCGATACTAAGAAAATGCCAGGTAAGCTTTGTATCGTTGCCGTATGCAATAAAAGTAATCTAAGAGATATGGTGTTATACACCATGACTTCCCTAAAGATTCTGATGTCAGATGAAGATGTATTCCCTTCTGAACGAGATGGAAAACGGAGTCATGATTCATATTTTATTTGTTCAGAACATTTTTTCACCTAATGAATATGAACAAGACCTTCAGCCCTAACTGCTGTAATTTCCTTAAAAAAGCAAATTAAAATCGACCTTATTTGTGATGTCTCCCCCAATAGTTTTACTTTATGGAAAAGTCCCCTTCTATAGTGAATTTAATTATTTGTTTAAATAGTTTACTTAACTGCAAGATTTCACATATGCATTTTATAACCTTATTAAACAAATCGATCTTGCTTCATTAATGTGGACAGTAGTCTGGAAGAGAAATCTCCCCATGCAAGGTGGATATAGTTTTATGATATCCGTGCCATCTTAAAACATACTTTAGAAACATTATTTCTAAATTTAATAAATCACGTGGCTGTTTGACACACATAAATATGTTTTGTACAAGAACATAGTTTATTGTAGTACATGAACAAATGTATATAGTACGCAAGTTAATGAAAGAATTAAGGTATTTGGTGACGTAAGTGTTACCTTAAATTATGTGTTAACTTTTCAATATAAATTTAATAACCCTCTTGTAAGTAGGCCTATTGATAAACCAATTTGTAGTATAGTGAAAATCTTGAATTTATATTAATGTTCAACTGAGTGTGTCAAACTATATATTTAAAGGATAATATTAGATTCAGCTACATTTATGTTATATAAGTTGGTAATAATATATGCCCCCCTCAAAGTTGGAGATAATATGTGTGTCCTCCACCTATATCCCCCACCCGCCCCCCCTCAGTTGGAAATAAAGTTGTCCTCTAAGATTGAAGTTCAAATCCCAGCCGGGAGTAACAAAGGTATTTTTCCCTAAAATGGTACCCCACTCTCAATATACGCAAATGTAGGTACATTCAATCTAAAATGTAACATTCCTCATTCCTGGTTCATTAGGGTAAATTGATGTATGTGTACAACTCAAACGGGTAGTAAGTCACAATGGGAAAAAAAACGTATTGTGATGACTATCAAGAGTATCGGCGAAGCTTTATTAGTGTTGGGCGAGGTAGTTTGTAAAAACACTATTTTTAAGGAGTTTTTAGGTGATTGACTCCAAGCCAGTGGAAAATATTTGAAAATGGAATGCCACTAAAAGCTATTTGGGGTCTCCCTTAAGCATTTAGAAATAATAATAGATTGTTTTAGAATCTTTTTGAAGTTTGATGCAAACCATCTTTCAGCTTCAAATTCAAGTATATCAGAGGGAAGTTTAACAAACTGGAGGAAGGCACATTTCGATGGGGGGAAAAATTTGGTAATACCCCACCCTATCAACCCTTCCCTCTTTCCCAGTCCACACTCAATGAGTCACACTCGATATAAAACTAGTGACAGACACACCGTAGAATGTAGATTATTTCCTCAGAGTCTGACAAACTAACTTAAATCTAGAACAAATACAACATCCAACCCCCTGACAGTTAATTCATCATTGTGAAAGGGGAAAAGCACAGTCAACCAATCGTTTTTCGGACATTCCGGGAATCGAACCCGGGACATTTAGCTCAGTATACAAACACGCTACCAACTGAGATAAAGTGTCGGACTGTGTATTGAAATCAACATTTAGTACGGTTTATGTGTTGTTAACAAAATAATTCTATATTAAGTGATAAAAAAATTACACCTCTGTACACAAATAAAAAACTGGTACGTTTGTATTAACGCTGTAAGCTACCTGGTCTCATAAGTCATCGCACTCAAAATATAACTTGTTTTTGAGTGACGCGGAGGTCGGGGTGTAGTGTAGTTCTTCTTTTATATTCATTCATGTATTAAATTATAAAAGACTTGTGAGATTTAAATGTATTTATTGAATGATCATAATACTAGTGTAAATATTTTTATGAGAGTTCGGCCATTCATTTTTTCTGGTACAAAGGCTCCTTCGGTCTAAAATGTGAGAACCCCTGGTCTAAGTCAATATATGTTAATGCGTTGAATAACACGCTCTGGTAGCTTTGTCAGTTTGAAGTACTTTAGTATTAATTTTAACCGAAATTGGGTGGGGTGCGAGTGAAGTCTCTATAAGCGAGGTCCTCGGTGTAATAACCCATATATTGTGTTAAGAGACTTAAAAACTAAAACGAACTTAATTACCAGAATGGTGGCTACTAGTTATATACATTTTCTTGTATACAATGTATGGAAGCTACTATGGTTGTGCTTTTTTCAAATGAAAATATAAGTGGCACTTTTAATATGTGTGTGTTTTGAATATAAAGTCTTAAACCAAGTCTTAAAAAGGAGCCTATGTATACGACTCATCTTCTGTGTCTAATCTTTTAGTTATAAAGTAAATAATTTATGTTTGTATTGAAATTATTAGGGGTTATGAGGGAAGGTGCCCCTTTTACTCCACCCATTGAGTGCGCCACTGGTTCTAAGTAAACGCTTAGTGAGAGGTCATTTTATCATAGATATAATTAATTTATAAAATATGATAGTTATTAAAATTGTTTTTATGGACTTATAATGCCCCTTTTTCTCGTCAAGTGAAAAAATCAAAAGTATATCCATTAGCTTTTATTTAATTAAAGGGTACTAAACTTTTAGTTCAAAACCCTTTTAAAAAGGTTTAGATTATATATATAATGTTAATAATGAATACTTTTTGAGCCAGTGTGTTAAAGGCGTCTCTCATTTTATATTATTAAGTCAATATAGTAAGTATAGTATTTATCTTAAAAATGTTAAATAAAGTTTAAATGTAATTATAATTATACAAAAATGCACATTTGTTATATATGAATATGATGTATTTTCACTGTCTAAAATATGTTTTTCAAGTAAATAGAGTAAGCTCTAGTAGTGTTGTTTTTTCATTGTATCTTCACGCCAGTCAATGCTTTCCACATTTAATAGGAATTAGAAGGTAGGTATGAGGAAGATAGAATTATGAGAAGTACCCTCGTTTGCGTGGAAAAACGGGAAACCATTTAGGAAAAATTACCATAAGTACACCATGTAATTGAGCAGGCACGGTATGCACATTTTTGTCCTCGATTCATTATTTTATAGTAAAAATCTTTCTTTCAAAAATGAAGATGAAATACATATTTAAAAAAATTAGATATCACTAAACTTTACACAAAAATATACAAATCAATACATTATTTAATCTATATAAAGCAAAGGATGAAGCAAGAGAGAGGTACCCGCCAACAACTCGTGAAACTCAAAACAAATTATGTTAGTGGGTTTGAAAAAGAACCAAAGGAAAGTTGCCGGGGAACAATGAATTTTTGTTATGGTTTACTTTAAGGTCGTTTGCTATTATTAGGAATGGAGGGAGGAAAGGACTGCTGCCTAAACCCACCCTTCAAAGTCTCTTGTAGAGTGCGACGAAGAAGAGAGAAAGAGAAGATTTAGCCTGTTTGCCACGTAACTCAAGTTGGCCCGCCACATTGCTGAAAAAAACCTTTTTGTCTAATCGTTTGTGCTCTATTTGTGCTCATATGTGCCCGAACATGAACATTTGTGCTGTGAAACTGGCCAATTTAGAAAATATTTAATGTGGTGGGCCAACTTGAGCTCAAGCTAGCCCACCACATATTGAAAAACACAACATAACAAAATTTATTTAAGTCAATCCATTGTGCTCCATTTGTGCTCATATGTGCCCGAAAATGAACATTTGTGCTTTAAAATTAGAAAATCTAAAGAACAATTAATGTGGCGGGCTAACTTGAGTCTTCCTTATATCATAACCTGTGGAAAAAATTGAATTCAAGCTGGCCCGCCACATTTTTAAATATCAATGTAACAAAATTCTGTTTTCACCATTCGTTTGTTTTTCGTTTGTGCTCATATGTGCCCAAAAATGAGTATTTGTGCTCTATAATTAGAAAATCTAGAAAACAGTTAATGTGGTGGGCTAGCTTGAGCTCTAGTTGGATCGCCTTCATTAAATGTTATCTAAAAGGCCTAGATTCACAGCCCTAACGTTAATTTTCGGGCACATATGAGCACAAACTAAGAACAAACGAATCGTGAATACAGAATTTTGTTACATTGATATTTAAAAATGTGGCTGGCCAGCTTGAACTATATTTTTCTACAGTTTATGATATAGGGAAGGTTCAAGTTAGCCCGCCACATTTAATGTTCTCTAGATTTTCTAATTTTAAAGCACAAATGTTCATTTTCGGGCACATATGAGCACAAATGGAAGACAATGGATTGACTTAAATAAATTTTGTTATGTTGTGTTTTTCAATATGTGGCGGGCTAGCTTGAGCTCAAGTTGGCCCACCACATTAAATATTTTCTAAAATGGCCAGTTTAACAGCACAAATGTTCATGTTCCGGCACATATGAGCATAAATAGAGCACAAACGATTAGACAAAAAAAGATTTTTTTTCGGCATAGTGGCGGGCCAACTTGAGTCACGTCTGTTTGCCTCTAGGCTATAAGAGTGTCACTTTTTGGAATGGGAGAACACAAGCGATCCTAGCGGAGAGATATTTTTACCAACCAAAGCTCGTCAGATTTATCCCTCTGGCCTCTGCTTCAGCCATTGGCATTTTGGAGGTCCACTTGCTTACATTGTAAGTTTTTCTTACCCTAGGAAGTTATCATCCTGTAAAGGCTACCACATTTTGTATTTTTACGTTTTATGCAGACTTAAAAAAAGACCAACGACAATTCCATAAAATCTTTTGTATTTTTTTCACAAGTTGAAATAATTCCTGAGAATGCTTTGCAAATTACTAGGAGGGAAATTAGTATATAGTTTTTAAACAAAGGACCTATTGTGTTAACATAGCCCATGTTGTTAATAATATTACCGTAGTAAAAATAGTTACACTGTTTGAAAAAAATAACTGTACTAATTTTATATAATAATAGTTATAATAATTCTAACAATAATAATAGAGTTAAGGATCTAGTCAAAACCATAATTTAGTTTATATATATATATATATAATATATATATATATATATATATTAAACCATAATTTAAGTTATATATATATATATATATATATATATGACCATTGTAATATTTACTGGCAAAATTTATTTAATGCGTCACTATTATTTATATATTAATTATTAATACAATAGATAAAAAAAATATGTTCATATATATCTCAGTAGCGCTAAACGAAAATCGGGCGTCACTTCAGACAAATTTAAAGTGGGTGGGTTGAATATTGGTTTCCACTTTCATTTTGCCTTTCGGAATAAGTTGTCAAAAGTCCCCATAATTTGAATGTACGCATATAATTATACCGAGCGTAAACGATGCTGAGAATGGGATTTTCTTATTGTTTTTCGTTAACTTTATGACCGTGAGATATATTAACAAGGAAATAATATCGAAAATCTATATATAAAAAAGGTGTTATAGTGTTTTGTGAACTACTGATCTAGTTGTATGTAGGATATTGTCAATGTTTTTAGAAATATTGTAACTACCTTGCATCAATTGTGCTATCTATATTCAGATGAAACAACTAACAGTACCTTTTACTTTCCGAAGATAACCGAAGGTTTTAAATTTACATTTTAGGCCAAATGACTTTAGGCCAACTGCCTTTAGGCCAAATGCCTTTAGGCCAAACGCCTTTAGGCCAAACGCCTTTAGGCCAAATGCCTTTAGGCCAAACGCCTTTTAGGCCAAATGACTTTTGGTTTCATTTTTAGGCCAAATGCCTTTTAAGACAACTGCCGCGTCCCCGTCACACACACATTTTAACACAAATAAAATAATATTTCGGCAGTGTTGCCTTTATCAAACACAAAGAAAGAAAGAAGAGAGTACAAATAACACAAACAATGGATTACTCTATTTTGAATTTTGAATGAAACTGCTAGAAACACGATAATAATAATAATAGATAAGAAAATAATAATAAAAATGATATATTTTAAAAATAGTAATAATAATAATGTTAATTTGAAAAATAATAAATTATAGATATAAACTATCTTCGGTTGAGGCCTGGTGGTAATCTTGATTTGGTAATCCATTGGTGGTCCAGTTCCCACTGTCTAAGGTTTGGTGTTTTATTAGTCTAGAATGACTTGGCTATAATGCTCGACTGACCAAAAACATATGGGGACAGCGTCCTGGTGCCCTTTTCAATCTGCCGTCAATGCTTTGTCTGGACACATTTCGAGGTCACTTGAGTGATGAAGTTATAAAGAAAATATGCGGCCTGAACAGCGAACTTGTCGTCATTCCAGGAGGGATGACCTCTGTTTTACAGCCTCTAGATGTTAGTATAAACAGACCCTTCAAAAGTTATGTGAGTCAAACAAGGAACTAACATCGACAGGGGAAATTAAGCCTGCTGCACCCCATGTTGTTGCGCACTGGATATCAGCTGCCTGGAAATGCATTCCAGCACTAATGATTGAAAAATCCTTAAAAAAAAGCTGCATTTCAAATAAACTTGACAGCAGCAAAGATGACGTGCTCTTGACCAAGGCCGAGGATGATCGGGAAAGCAGCAATAAATCTAACACAAGTTTTCCAATTTTGAGAACAGTGCTGAAGATTAAGTTCTAATCTGTCATCTAGTGATGTATTCAATTGAAAAACCAAAGAACAGAATATACATTACACTTGAAATTTCATGATATAAAAGAAAATATTTATTTCATTAAAATCTATTGTTAGTGTCTGAATTGTCCTTGTTTACACTTGTTTCTTCAAGAGTTTACTTTTATTCTCTCGTTAGTGTTTAGTAAAAGTTTATCAAGGAACAGTTTTTTTTTTGTTTTTTTGTAAAATTGAATTCAAGAGTTGCATGTTTTTATGCTTTTCTTCTCGTTAGTGTATAAGAACTAATAAGTTTATCAAAGAATAGGTTTTTTTCATAAAATTGAGTTCACAGTAAAAAATTCATCATTGTAAAGAGTGCACTTTATGCGGTGCACATTACACTCGCCAGCAAATACTTTTTTTTTGTTTCAAGGCTTTGAAAATGGAGGTGCGCATTAGATTCAATGGTGCATTACATTCTAGTAAATACAGTATGTAATAATAAGCTTACAACTCTTCCTGAACTCACCTGCTAGATCTTGGTTTATAACTCTTTCTGAACGCACCTGCTAGATCTTGGTTTATAACTCTTTCTGAACTCACCTACTACATCTTTGGCCTGGTGAGGAACCTGACCTCTGCCTCCCCCTCGCTGGAACTTCAGCTGTCGCCTCTGTTCAGCTTTAGCTCTGATGCTCTCGGGGTTCTCCACAAACTGGTCCTGAGTTCTTTCTTCTACCTTCTCCTCCTCTTCTTCTTCACTATATTCATCACTGTCCTCTACGTGATGCTTCCTAGTGCGCAGAATTTGAGGTACAACAAGAGGTCGCCTGGAAACAGCGTCACACACAAATCAGACCACAATACACAAGTCAGGTGGTAAAGTTACACTTTTTATTACAAATGATAGAAATGTTATTTAATGCAATTTGAGATGCCAAACTGATTTGGTCCACTCCTAATTGGGAAAATGTTGCTATATAGATCATTATTAATACATAGCTAATGTAAATTTACAAAGTTTAGTTGTCAGAGTATATTACAGACACACAGACTGCCCGGAACTGGATGCTGTGCCTGTCCTGGTCTTAAGTTAGATTATAATGCACATGCAGCTACAACAGGCGGCCAGCCAGCCGGTGGTGGAAAATATATGGCTTGAATAAAAACTGACAGGCCATAGGCTGGAATGTGTAATGGATGTAAAATTTTTAGATGTAAATTCCAGATTAGTTAGTATATAAAATTGGAAACAGGGAAAAGTAAAGTAAATATAAATTTAAGATGTAGATAGAGCTCTCTATAAATATCTAGATAGAGAGAAAATAGCCACATGAGCGGAGTAACATCAGGAGAACAAATTAAGAAAGTGGTCAATTTCAAGTATCTGAGAAGCATGATAGAGGAAAGAGGAGGAAACTAAAGAGAAATTGAGGAAAAGGGAGGCAAGTAGAGGCGTTTTACAAAAGCATCAGAAGTCTGGTCTGGAGTAGATATGTGCAAAGGAGTGAAGTCCCAATATAGCAGTATGCATCTGAAACCTGGGGGATGAAGGAAAGGGATAGGAGCAGGATACAGGCTAGGAGTGACAAGGATGGACAAGGTGATAGAGAGAGTGAAGGAGGAACCCTGATGTACCTCACTGGTCAGTCAGCCTTATTTCCTTCGCACTTGCACCGGCCGCTTCACCCTCCCTCTCTACTGCCGGTCCGGCCCACAGTCCGTGTTGTCTGAGCCGTCTGTGACGACTCCACCTCTGCTCACTGCGCCAGCGCTTCCTAATGGCTCGCGTGATGGACACTGTCTCTAACGGTTTCTCGCGCCAATAGGAAGCCCCCATTTTCCCCATTGGTCAAGGCCGGGCAGTGGTGGAGGGTATATAACACAGTGATCTCTGGAGCTATTTTTTCAGTGGTGACCCAACCCTGGCGAACCACCTTTATGAAAGAACATAATAAACCATCTTTATTCGTTTGAAAAGAGCATTTCATCGTCACTCCCTATCCTCCCACGACTATCCCCGACCACCCACCGCGACTCCGTGTTGCCGAGACGGTTATCCTGCCTCCCACCGCGACTCTGTGTTGCCGGGACTGTTCCCTGCCTCCCACCGCGACTCCGTGTTGCCGGGACAGATCCTTACCTCCCACCGCGACTTCGTGTTGCCGGGACTCTGACCTATCACCCTCCAACCTTGACCGACCCTTCCGAGGGTGAACCCACGGGATGGGATACACCCGCCGCGCCGGCAAGGCCCACCGACAAAAGACCTTAAGAAAGACGACGACCACAACAAAACAATACTCAACCCGTGGACCCATCTACTACGATCACCAGGCCCCCGAACGTCAACACTCCGCTCCAGCATCATCAAGAGTCCCTGCACCCGAGCTGGCCAACTCCTCCCCCGTCTTCCCCTTTCACCAACCATCCGACCCCCACCTACTCTGATTTCCCCCTTCAGCCCTGAGGGTTACCATCTTCACGCCCTGACCACCCCAGAACCCACCTATGTTTTCTCCCCCATCTCCCTTCCCTACCCCCATCCACTGGACCCACGAGATCGACGCATGGAAACCAAGGTCGCCCGGAAACTGGACTTCGACCAACTAAACCACCAGTTACCCCTGAAGTACCAGTGAGAGGGATAACAACCCTTGCAAGATAGAATAGAAAAGGTGAGATTGGGGTAGTATAGACATGTGAAGAGGATGGAAGAGGGGAGGATTCATGGAGGATTTTCAAAATGGAGGTGGTGGGAAGGAGAACAAGAGGAAGACCCAGAAACATGTGGTTAAAGAGAGTTTGGAGGAGTCGATTGGGCCTGTGTGGAGGAAGAAAGGTAGTGGGAGGACAGAAGTCAATTGAGAGGCTTATGTTCGAAACAGGCCCTGCCAGGGGCAGGAAACTCTCGATGATGATGATGATGATGACGACGATGAAGTAGTGAGAAATATAGTAGAACTCTTTTCCAGCTAACAGGGAGGAGTGTGAAGGATGTGGGGATCTTTTGGTTGCTATGTTTACCAACATCTGTCTCTAGTTTTGCAAGGTGGTGGTCTAAAAGGAAAGAGGAGAGATGCTGACTTGTTGGAATGTTGTGACATTGTTAATCTTTAAATGCCTTGCTAATGTGAGTAAAATGAGAGGTGAGGGAAGTATTGATGGACCGACCGGGAGTGAGCTTAGCACTGAGAGCTTAAGCACCAACTATTTATTAGTAGTAGCACTTTGCACCACCAGACCTTTTGAATAATCAGCAAATCAGAGTGGTTACTTAAAATTAATAATATGTATGAAATAAATAAAGTGCATTGAGCAAAAACAATTTTTTAAGAATAAAATGATAAAATAGTAAAAAATACTAGAGCAAACAAATAAAAGTAAAAACGCTAATACATATTTACACACACTTACTACTACTTCCCGAGGAAGATGTGTAAACATCTGTTAGTTTTTTAGTTTTACTCGTGATTTATTACTATACTACTATTCTATCATTTTATTCTTTCAGAATTAATAATGTAATACAGACAATACATGAAAAGAAAGAATATCAAAATATATATTTATTTTAAATTAACTAGATATTTTTAGTTCAACACCTTACAAATTTTATGGATCCGTTGAGGTTATTATTTTTATTGTGTTTATTTGGTGATGAAATGATGGCTTCCTTTTTCAGCTAATTGAAGGGAAATTACTATTGACAATTGGTATCCAGCAAGTGAGGTTATGTGTGACGTTGAATCACTGTGAATTTAAAATGTTTTGGTAAGAAAATATGTAATTTATGTCACACAAGCCGAAGACCTCCCCCTCACTCCCCCCATTTAATATCTAAATATCCTTAAATTGTAAGTATTACCTTAATGATTATCACTGTAAGCTTAGACCGACCAGGACCTAAAATTTCATCTACTAGCGTGGTTCCTTTGAACCACTTTTTTTTTAAAGTATTTGATGTAAACAACTGCAGCTATTTTCTGTGTTCTACATATCTGTTGGCTCAGTTCGATCAAGAGGGTGATATGTGTGGTTTGGTTTCCATAGTTCATTTTTTTTCTCTTATAAAAAGATCTAGTTTTTGTAAGTTCATTCTTTATCTACCTCTGTCAGGCTGTCAGTCTGTGTCTGTCCCCTGGAGGTCTGAGAAGAATATTCCTGTCACTTTGCTCGCACGCACATCTGCTTTATAATGTAAGTACTCTGTAATTTTACTGTTGTTTTCATATATGTTTCAATATGTTTCATTACACTCTGTGTTCATTCACAATAACTTGCCTTCTGTTAAATAGTATCATTCTCTAGTTTTCATAAGTATGAATTGTATTAACTAATGGCACTCGTCAACAATTGACGCTGTAGGGGGGCTACCATCCAGCTGTGTACCCGGGCCATCGACCAGGCCTCGAGGCCGATGATGTACAGTATCCTTGAGGGGATCGATCCTGGGACCACAGGAGAAGTTGTGTCAAGTTTGGGGAATTAGGCTCCACTTCGTATCCCTTTGAAGTTACATTTAAACAGAGAAGATCTCACTAGGTAACCCTTCCCACATACTCACATCGGCTTGAACTGAACCCATGATCTGCCCCGGAACCCCAGGGTCACATGACCTTTTCCTTCTAGGTAGCGTGTTCAATATGGGGTAGAGAAATGACAAGTCCAGCCGAGAGGGGCATTTATTGTGACATTTATAAGCAAAGTTAAAACATCTTTTGCATGCAACATCTGCGACAAAAAAAGAGTAAAAGTTTTTGAAATTTCTGAAACTCAAGCAATGTTGATATTTGAGCTAAAAGCTATCTTCCTATAATGTTTATGTCAATGTCAGAGAATTACACCTAGCCCAATGTAGGCTTGGGCAGATTTCATACAACCCTTCATATGAGTGACCTACACAAATGGGACAGCAATCAATGGAGCGTTTTGGTGAAAATTTCAGAAGAAGAAGGACCTGTCACATAGGTGTCATGGCAATTAAACCAAGCTGAAAATAACTAAAGCACGACACAAACAGACTTTCTTTCCTTAGTCTGGGTAAATAAATACTTTATATCTTATTTTTACAGGAGGAAATTTGAGGCGTTAACTGATCAGGCACTACTTAAGTGGATGCTTAGTTTAAAAAATCCTTCATCAGGTTTAATCTGTTGGGCAGAGAATTTGATTTTACAGTGAAACATGAGAGCCCGGTATAAATAATCTGGCTATACAATGTCTGTAACACCTGAGCTTGAATGGATACATATTCCTTGTGTGCCTGAGCATAAGAGATCTTCTTTTCAGATTGAATCTCCAGGACTTTTTTTTCTCCACCTTCCATTTCGGACAGGCCCGAGACCAAGCAGAGTGCAGTTGCAGTTGACACAGAACTTAGGAGACTCACACAGTGTATTGTGAGCCTCCTGTCCACAATCTACACAGGTTGGATTTACACAGCATCTTAACTTCATATGTCCAAATTCCTGGCAATGAAAACAATACCAAGGGTTGGGGACATACGGCCAAACTCTGAGCACATGGGAACTTGTTAAGACCTACTTTTGAAAGGGGGGAGTCATAAAAGTTAGGATATATGTATTCCTCAAGTTAATTTTGGTGGTGATTAAACTTCGGTGATATGCTAGTGCAGACAAAGTAAGTAACCACTCCCTTGCAAACAATTGAGGACCTGTGTGGTTCCACTTTTACTTTATTGTTGTATTTTTTGTCATCTGTATTTCAGCAAGTGACTAAATATCCAGCGACTGACTATCAGATGATGTTTGTATTAACAGTGTGACGTAATGAAGTTGTTTACTGAGATGTCAGACCTTGTTTCCTCATTTTATCTCTCTTTCGAGGATAAAGGGTCTGAAGAATCACCACTTCTTGAACATTCACAACAGGGCTGAATGGCCTTACCTGTGCGATGCCAGCAGAAAGTTTGGTACCCTCGAGTAAACAGGAAGTAAAGGTTATCCTGAGAAGGCTGGGGAACAGTACACAGATGAACCGTGAGCCACACATCAGTTTGGGTTTGGTCACGTTGTCAAACAGCCATGTTTGTGACAGACTACTCTTCTGCCATGCAAGCCCTCCAGGTTGATACACCTCAGTCTTGTGGTTCCCCCTTTAGTCGCCTCTTAGAACAATCGGGGGATATTGTGGGACTATTCTAAAGCCAATCTTGCAAGGGAATTGAGATATAATTAAATATTCAAAAATCTCTGGCTCTAGAGTATACATCAATCTTTGATTTGAATAATATAATTAAAATAATAGTATGTTTTATTTAATATTCCCAAACTTCAATGAATAAAAGAATGCAATGTTATCGTTACCTCTCTGGCTCACAAGCCTCATCCACCGAGATGTCCACGTGATCGTATGTGTCGTCATATTCATCCTCATACACATCAACCAGTCCTAGCTGCTTGAACTTCTCCCCCAGCTCAGTGACATGTGTCTTGTCATTCAACATGGACGCCAAATCTTTGTGCTTGCCGACTCTGGCAACATACAGTTAAACAACCTTTCTTAAATCCAAGTACTTGATAGCTTTCAACATGCTTGCAATCAGTTTGTGACGCAAGGAACAATTTAAACAGTCCTACTGCTAATAAATACTCTTATCTTTGGTGAACTTTAAGAGGTAAACTAAACTTATGGTTTTTCAAAAATTATGTTTTATTTGAGAGTAAGATAAAACAATTGCCTAATGGCTTGGAAATGTATAACAAGACAGTGTAGAAACACTGTACAATAATGTAATTTAGACGAAAGGGAAGGAAGCCAGCCTGAAAGGATAGTTAGGATAGGTCCTGATAGAAACAACTAGACTTCTATGATGTTTATTTGTTCATACTCTCTTCTCACTTCCATCTATTAATCACTTTTAATGTGTGATTATGAAAGTTATAAGAAGATAAGTGAGTATGGAGAAGTGAAGAGAGAAGTTTAGTTATTTCTATCAGGACCTAGCCCAACTCTCCTTTAAGGTTGGCTTCCTTCCCTATCATTTAAATTATATTATTGTACAGTGGAGTTTTAATTTAATTTAACAGATTATACAACATTTTACTGTATTTACTGTTATATTAAAGTATTCAATAAACAGTTGTAGAATCATTGCTTATTATTTATATAAATGCTCACTTATCCATGTTCAATATTCTCACTGAGTAGCAAAATAATTGATTAACATTTTACAATTTATTTTTCCTTTTTCTTTAGTTTTATCAATTTCCTTTATTATAAAATTATTTAGCCACTGGGCCACCTCATTTATAAATATTTTACAGATTATTAAGCAACCAAATCAAAAACATTTAGTTTTTGTTACTCTTGCGAAATCTAGTGCATGGGTTGTCAATCTTTTTATTTTGTCCACAACATACTATTTCCTCGTGTGGGTCCTTGCGGCAAACTGAACGTGCAAGTTGACAAGACTATAGGGAGCCTCGAACTTTCACACGTGCAGAGAGGAACTGGAAATGAATGTGTTTGTCCTATATTCAGCCACAAACTGAACGTGCAAGTTGACAAGACTATAGGGAGCCTCGAACTTTCACACGTGCAGAGAGGAACCGGAAATGAATGTGTTTGTCCTATATTCAGCCACAAACTGAACGTGCAAGTTGACGAGACTATAGGGAGCCTCAGACATTCACACTTGCAGAGAGGAACCGGAAATGAATGTGATTGTCCTATATTCAGCCACAAACTGAACGTGCAAGTTGACAAGACTATAAGGAGCCTCGGACATTCACACGTGCAGAGAGGAAACGGAAATGAATGTGTTTGTCCTATATTCAGCCACAAACTGAACGTGCAAGTTGATGAGACTATAGGGAGCCTCAGACATTCACACTTGCAGAGAGGAACCGGAAATGAATGTGATTGTCCTATATTCAGCCACAAACTGAACGTGCAAGTTGACAAGACTATAGGGAGCCTCGAACATTCACACATGCAGAGAGGAACCGGAAATGAATGTGTTTGTCCTATATTCAGCCCACAAACTGAACGTGCAAGTTGACAAGACTATAGGGAGCCTCGGACATTCACACGTGCAGAGAGGAAACGGAAATGAATGTGTTTGTCCTATATTCAGCCACAAACTGAACGTGCAAGTTGACGAGATTATAGGGAGCCTCAGACATTCACACGTGCAGAGAGGAACCGGAAATGAATGTGTTTGTCCTATATTCAGCCATAAACTGAACGTGCAAGTTGACAAGACTATAGGGAGCCTCAGACATTCACACGTGCAAAGAGGAACCGGAAATGAATGTGTTTGTCCTATATTCAGCCACAAACTGAACGTGCAAGTTGACAAGACTATAGGGAGCCTCGAACATTCACACGTGCAGAGAGGAACCGGAAATGAATGTGTTTGTCCTATATTCAGCCACAAATTGAACGTGCAAGTTGACGAGACTATAGGGAGCCTCAGACATTCACACGTGCAGAGAGGAACCGGAAATGAATGTGATTGTCCTATATTCAGCCACAAACTGAACGTGCAAGTTGACAAGACTATAGGGAGCCTCGAACATTCACACGTGCAGAGAGGAACCGGAAATGAATGTGTTTGTCCTATATTCAGCCACAAACTGAACGTGCAAGTTGACAAGACTATAGGGAGCCTCGGACATTCACACGTGCAGAGAGGAAACGGAAATGAATGTGTTTGTCCTATATTCAGCCACAAACTGAACGTGCAAGTTGACGAGACTATAGGGAGCCTCAGACATTCACACTTGCAGAGAGGAACTGGAAATGAATGTAATTGTCCTATATTCAGCCACAAACTGAACGTGCAAGTTGACAAGACTATAGGGAGCCTCGAACATTCACACGTGCAGAGAGGAACCGGAAATGAATGTGATTGTCCTATATTCAGCCACAAACTGAACGTGCAAGTTGACAAGACTATAGGGAGCCTCAGACATTCACACGTGCAGAGAGGAACCGGAAATGAATGTGTTTGTCCTATATTCAGCCATAAACTGAACGTGCAAGTTGACAAGACTATAGGGAGACTCAGACATTCACACGTGCAGAGAGGAACCGGAAATGAATGTGTTTGTCCTATATTCAGCCACAAACTGAACGTGCAAGTTGACGAGACTATAGGGAACCTCGGACATTCACACGTGCAGAGAGGAACCGGAAATGAATGTGTTTGTCCTATATTCAGCCACAAACTGAACGTGCAAGTTGACGAGACTATAGGGAACCTCGGACATTCACACGTGCAGAGAGGAACCGGAAATGAATGTGATTGTCCTATATTCGACCACAAATTGAACTTTAGTGTAATAAATGACGTGCTCATATTTCTAATTAATTACACAACTCATTGGTAAGCAACTCTTTGATTGTATGTTAAACAACTTTCTGGAAAATAAATAGATTAAAGATTTCAAATACTTTTCACCGATTTATTTCTAAAAATTTTAATTGATAGAAACAACAATACTTACATTTTTTTTTTTATCAACAATAACATTAAGTCTAGAATTTCACAACAAACTCTCTGAGAACCACTGGTCTAGTGGACATGACAACTTGATGGCAAGATTACCAATAATTTTCTCTCATTATTTTAAAAGTAATCACTACAATGTTTGTTTTTATAGTTCTTGTCGCAAAAAAACTCTCACTCAAACTATTTATCAAAAACATAATCTGAATGTTTTATGGACACACTTTTCATATTTACATTCAAATAAATCTACAAATAACTAACCTCTTGCCTTTGTGGATGCGAGTGGTATCAACATAATCTCTTGTCATTATGTCAAACTCGTCATTGTCAAAGACATTACTCCGCTCCCCACTGTTCAGTAGATCTAATTTAGACTGGAAAAATAAATAAAATGTATAATGAAGCAAGATTGGAAGTACAATAATGAGAGGGCAACAACTTGGAAATGTAAAGTTTGCATTAGGTTTTTGGTATGCAACCAAACTATTGAAGGTTGTTACATATTTATATCATTATTACTTTCACAATACTAAAATAACTCATACAAATATATAAGTGTGTTTTTAAATGTATTTTTCGTTAACCCCCATGTACTGTGGACCCAACGTGTCAGGATGGGCTTGTGGTTCGGATGGATAATAGCAAATAATTGTGGGGGTAATTTAATATGGTTTATTGAAACAGATTAATTCAGGTAAAAGTGTATATTGTTATATAGATTTAGAACTAAATGATAGAGTTTGGAAAAAAGGTATTTGTTCTGTCAACTCAGCAGTTCTTGTCCTGACTTATCTTTGACGCTTTAACCCTACCTCTTTGTCTAATGGCATCAATGTAAAGTGTGAACTGTGTTCTTCTTTTCAATGTAAAGTGTGAACTGTGTTCTTCTTTTCAATGTAAAGTGTGAACTGTGTTCTTCTTTTCAATGTAAAGTGTGAACTGTGTTCTTCTCTTCAATGTAAAGTGTGAACTGTGTTCTTCTTTTCAATGTAAAGTGTGAACTGTGTTCTTCTTTTCAATGTAAAGTGTGAACTGTGTTCTTCTCTTCATTGTAAAGTATGAACTGTGTTCTTCTCTTCATTGTAAAGTGTGAACTGTGTTCTTCTTTTCAATGTAAAGTGTGAACTGTGTTCTTCTTTTCAATGTAAAGTGTGAACTGTGTTCTTCTTTTCAATGTAAAGTGTGAACTGTGTTCTTCTTTTCAATGTAAAGTGTGAACTGTGTTCTTCTCTTCATTGTAAAGTGTGAACTGTGTTCTTCTTTTCAATGTAAAGTGTGAACTGTGTTCTTTTCAATGTAAAGTGTGAACTGTGTTCTTCTCTTCATTGTAAAGTGTGAACTGTGTTCTTCTTTTCAATGTAAAGTGTGAACTGTGTTCTTCTTTTCAATGTAAAGTGTGAACTGTGTTCTTCTTTTCATTGTAAAGTGTGAACTGTGTTCTTCTCTTCATTTTAAAGTGTGAACTGTGTTCTTCTCTTCATTGTAAAGTGTGAACTGTGTTCTTCTCTTCATTGTAAAGTGTGAACTGTGTTCTTCTCTTCATTGTAAAGTGTGAACTGTGTTCTTCTCTTCATTGTAAAGTGTGAACTGTGTTCTTCTCTTCATTGTAAAGTGTGAACTGTGTTCTTCTCTTCATTGTAAAGTGTGAACTGTGTTCTTCTCTTCATTGTAAAGTATGAACTGTGTTCTTCTCTTCATTGTAAAGTGTGAACTGTGTTCTTCTCTTCATTGTAAAGTGTGAACTGTGTTCTTCTCTTCATTGTAAAGTGTGAACTGTGTTCTTCTCTTCATTGTAAAGTGTGAACTGTGTTCTTCTCATCATTGTAAAGTATGAACTGTGTTCTTCTCTTCATTGTAAAGTGTGAACTGTGTTCTTCTCTTCATTGTAAAGTATGAACTGTGTTCTTCTCTTCATTGTAAAGTGTGAACTGTGTTCTTCTCTTCATTGTAAAGTGTGAACTGTGTTCTTCTCTTCATTGTAAAGTATGAACTGTGTTCTTCTCTTCATTGTAAAGTGTGAACTGTGTTCTTCTCTTCATTGTAAAGTATGAACTGTGTTCTTCTCTTCATTGTAAAGTGTGAACTGTGTTCTTCTCTTCATTGTAAAGTATGAACTGTGTTCTTCTCTTCATTGTAAAGTGTGAACTGTGTTCTTCTCTTCATTGTAAAGTGTGAACTGTGTTCTTCTCTTCATTGTAAAGTATGAACTGTGTTCTTCTCTTCAATGTAAAGTGTGAACTGTGTTCTTCTCTTCATTGTAAAAGCCATATTGTGTTCACCCCCTTTTATATGTTTCCATCCACCTTTCGTGTACCTTCTTCCAAATATAATACAATTACCTCATAAAGCGAAAAGAGGTTTTCCTTATAGAGATATATTTGATATTCTAGAGTTAAAATCAAATTCTTCAATATATATAAATGGACTGCAGGAGGGTATTCAAAATCTTTGTATTGCACTCTTAGAATTCTCTTAGCACTGCCTGTGACAGAGAAGTTTTTCTAAGTTAAAACTTATAAGAACCTATCAAAGTACAGTTATTCAAGAAAGATTAAGCACACACTCACACTTATCTTTAGTGAATCTCAAATAGTTAAAACATATAAAATTAATTTCTAAGCTGTTTTATCTGTATAATTTTATATTTTTAATTTGTGTTTTTTGTGTAGTGATGTTTTTAATAACAATAATGATTTTTTTATTCAAATACATTGATCATGAGGTTTCTTTAGGAGCGAGAACGGCATTAAGTCACGATCCGGCCCTGGGTATGTTTAGTTATATTTGGAAGAAGGTACAGGAAAGGAGATAGAAATATATAAAAGGGAAAATAAACAACATATCTTTTACAATGAAAAGAACACAGTTCACACTTTACATTGCTGCCAATGGGATAAAGAGGAAAATCAACCGTTTACCCCAATCCCCCGACCTAGGATTCATTCTAATGAAACTCATCAGGAGAGAGTGTGAAACATGCAACGCAACTGAAAGCAACAATAAAGTTCATTATTTATTTTACTTTATTATTATTAGCACCGTGTCTTACTACCCGTTCGGGTTATACACACTTACGCTAATGTGTAATGGTAGGGTGATTGTGAGATGAAATGAAGGACCTACAGTTTAACGTGGAATCCGAACCACGGTGGAGGCCTGGCATTCCACACATTCACAAGATGTCTTGTCAGAGGTGAAGGAAGGGTTTGGAAATCAGATAAATCTGTGCCGGGACCGAGGATTGAACCCCGGCCGCCAGCACAGAAGTCTGACACCTTACCCCTAGACCACCAGGTCACCCTATTTTACTATAAGTGTTTGTTTTAAACATGAAATACAAGATTATAGGATGACTTAAAATGTAATGATACAAATGTTAGTTATCTTCAAATAATTGTGTGCCACTAATATGTGTTACCTCTGCCTCAAAGGGAATCCTGGGTAGACTCTGGTCGAGGTCAGCCAGAGAAGAAGCGAGTGAACTTTCCAACAAAGCGTGGATCACAGACTCACTCGAGTAATTGTAATACTCCAAACATTTCTGAAACAACATCAGAGCTCATGTAGGAAATATATGAGTAGGATACAGTGTGAATTTAGGAACATAGCTTCACTTCATTTTCAGCAGAAACTAATACAACCCTGGTTCAATTAATGAAAAGTCACAATAAGTGTCTAGTTTTAATTTGTTATGCCTGCTTAACCAGTGGATAGAAATCAGTCTTGGTGGCAAAATTCATATAAATAATTATTAGAAACATAATATGAATACAATTACTTTTAGTGTAGCTACCAACCATGAGATCACCAATTTAATTCATGAAAGCCTCATGTATTAGTAGTATTAGTGTACACCACATAATCCTCACAGAATATTAATGTTGTATCAATGTGTACATTATCTGTACTTCATTCTTACTATAGTGAGTTTACAAGCCTTTCAAAATATATGTAAGGATTTTGGAACAAATAATGGTAAACAACAAATTTTACTTATTAGCTCATGAAAATAGAACAAAATTAACTCAAATAATTAAACTTTCTGAGCCAAGCACGTTTTAATGGTTTCTAATTTTGGCAGGAGCGGACAGAAATTGGGATGATTCATTCAGGTGTTTAATTTTAGACCATGACTCAGATTGGTGTGAGAGTTGACAACTACAATCATTTTGTAGGTGGTGTTAGTTTCTACAGTCCACACCAAGTCAATCTGGGACGTACGGAATAAAGATCTTTGAATGTGTGACTCTAATGATGAACATGTGTATACCAGAAAGAAACATGAACAGCTCATTAAAAATAATCTCGGTTTCAAAATATTTGACATGCTTACAACTTCTATTCAAATAGTGGAAGAAATGTCGCAATGAATAATTTTTTTACAAGTATTCCTTTGGCTGGAAATCTTCTTTCTAAACATCTTACATTATTGGGTACCATCGTCAAAACAAAGTGAGTGCATAATTTTGTTTACAAAGGAACGTGTGACATATGTTGGCCAAAAGTATTTGCAAATGTTGACTCAAAGAAGAGAAGAAGGTGTGAGGAGTATTCTAGTAAAGCTGAGAGAAAGATACGTATGCAATGCTTTCTGTGTGAAATGGACATAGTGTGAACATATGCATGGATTGTCTGTAATAAACACACAGGTGTCAATATTCATCCAATTTAGTTGATTTATCTAATCTGTATATCATTTGTATGAAGTAGTTTAATAGTTTGAACATTTATTATACTTATTTTCACTTTATATTTATTTTTTCAACCCTATTTTTGTTTTATATTTATTTTATAATATAATCTGTTGCAATACATACACATGTTTTATATTAACAAAAAAAGTATGATAAATTGGATTAAAAAAATAACCCAAAACCTTTCATTAAAACTATAAACCGGTGAATTTGACACAGACTATGCATTTGTGTCAAATTTTTGAATCGTGCATCCTAGGGTTAAGAAAACATATATAAAACCGCATTTAAAAAAAAAATATTTATTTAACTATTAGTTGAAATCGTAGCTATAAATTAAAAGCCTATTGTCATTTTCGAGTTATTAACATCAATAAACTTAAAATATCCTAAAATATACCATGTAGGTTACATATCAAATATATCTCTATTTAAAGCTTTATTTTACTGATATAAATAGTTGGGTTAGTGTATACTGTTCCATTCTGTTAGCTGACCCAGGCCACAGGCTGGAAACTGTAATCGATATAAAGTTTAAAAAAATCCTTTTATTAGAAACTTTTATAGAAATAGCCCCATATCCGTGGATTGCAACTGGATTATTTACAGAAGAAATTTTGAGTGACTGATGGGGGGCCAATGTGGGTAAGTGAAAACAACCTATATTAGCAATGTGAGTTTCTCGAAAATGTTGACACATTCCCGCCATACATGAACTCTCTCTACATCAAAAGAACTGTGGTCCTGACCGATCCCGTATGACTCCATCCAGAGTCCAATGACCATGATATTTACAGTTACTGCACTTAAATACTTGACCCACAGGCTTAGGCTGTTGTTGGCAGCTTACCAGGGACATAGTGTGAGGTTTTCTTTCTTCTAAAACCACACAAAGATCTACTACTACCAACTTTTTAATTGACTGATGCAATAAAACAGGTGTTATATTCATCTCTGCTACGGCGATAGTGGTGGCAACTACACATTCAGCTGGCACAACACGCTCAATGCCACTATTATTTATACACTGAATAAGCTTATTAACAACAAGTTCCTCCCAAGACTCTGAATTAAGTTGCGGCTAGGCTTCCATTGCTAAGCGCTGCAGGTCAATTGCTTGGAGCCCTGCCTGCAAGTAGCACCCAAATACATTCTCTCTGCCTGTACTTTGGCCACAGCTCACAAGAATAGGGTGGCTTTCCGACTTTTTAATAGGAGAAAAATTTACAAATCTATTAAATAATAACAACCATCAGATTTAAGGAGGCTAGTTTTAATATACTGGCCATCAAACTATTGTGTGCCATAACTCACCTGTATGAAGCCTTCTCCTAAATGGGGAAGAATGTCTTGTACTTCTGTAATAAGCGAGTCTAGCTGGACACCGGTTACGCCATCTATTTTACAACTCTAGAAACAAAAACAAATACAATGTCAACCCTCTAAACTTTCACTTATGGAATTATGTAAAACCGTGAGTTGAACCAGAGTACAAAATCATTAGCCACTAGGAACTAATAGTCATTTACATCTGTATTTATATATCTAATCCAGAGATTTAAAACAACTTATTTTTAAAGTTTGAGTTAAAAAATTGAATATCCATTATATATAAAAAAATAATCTTTTTAATGTAGCCACCAATGTGATAAGCAGCATAAAGAGAAGATAATGACTTGTCTTAAAAGTTTTACTTTACATCCATTATTGTCTCCAGCCTGTGGCCTGGGTTCATATATTTTCCACTACTGGCTTACTAGACCTGTCGTAGCGTTATATGCCTTATAATCTAACAAGACTAGGACAGGCACAACATCCAGTACCACGGCCATTAATTCATCACTGTGAAAGGGTAAACTCACAGTTAAACAATTATACATTTTTCAGCCATGCCAGGAATTGAACCTGAGAACCTTATCTTAGTAGACAGACTGAGCTAAGGTGTCAGATTATCTTGAAAGGGCACCAACCTAACCAGAAAATATCAGTTAACCTCTGAGAGAAATACAATGCAGTGTTATTGTATCTACAATTAATAGTATTTGTTAGTGAGAACTAGCTCTGTATGAGAATAGTGGGGACAGTGAAAGAACCACATTTGTCACTTTCATGAATACAACATTTCTGATAACAGGAGACATATCGAGGTGGTGACCTATTTTCAACCACAAAATATGTGAAACAAAGGTTATCAAGATTCAGTGGCGTAGCTAACACTTTAAAGAAGGGGAGACTGAAAATAGACACAAAAATAATCTTACCTTAGATCTTCTTATATATTAACTCTTTCCGACAGTTCTTCTTCTCGGCAAATACATCTATAACTCTTTCTCCTCTAATGAAAGTATTAATGTATAAAAATTGTATTTTGTACCTACCCTCATCACCTAGGCTAGTATTCCAATGAAGTCTTATAAAAGTCATAACACCTATCATTGTGAAATATAATTGTGGGACTTGACCCCCAGCCACCGGAGGCAGAACACTTCTGGGCCCTAAGGGGTGAACTACAACTTAACTACTTCTAACTAATTACAACTATGCTTTATTTTCATAGAAACATTGTCAACACTGATGGAATATTTACTGATAAGTTCTTGTTAATAGTCACAGAGTGAAATAAACTAAATGTTGTTCTTTGTCTTTATCAATATCATACAAAATAAAAGAGGTGTATCAGTGCAGATACTGATGAATATTTACCAATATCATACAAAACAGAAGAGGTGTATCAATGCAGATACTGATGAATAGTTATCAATATCATACAAAACAGAAGAGGTGTATCAGTGCAGATAGTGATGAATAGTTAGCAATATCATACAAAACAGAAGAGCTGTATCAGTGCCGATAGTGATGAATAGTTAGCAATATCATACTAAACAGAAAAGGTGTATCAATGCAGATACTGATGAATAGTTAGCAATATCATACAAAACAGAAGAGCTGTATCAGTGCAGATACTGATGAATAGTTAGCAATATCATACATAACAGAAGAGGTGTATCAGTGCAGATACTGATGAATAGTTACCAATATCATACTAAACAGAAGAGGTGTATCAATTGCAGATACTGATGAATAGTTAGCAATATCATACAAAACAGAAGAGCTGTATCAGTGCAGATACTGATGAATAGTTACCAATATCATACAAAACAGAAGAGGTGTATCAATGCAGATAGTGATGAATAGTTATCAATATCATACAAAAAAGAAGAGCTGTATCAGTGCAGATACTGATGAATAGTTACCAATATCATACAAAACAGAAGAGGTGTATCAATGCAGATACTGATGAATAGTTACCAATATCATACAAAACAGAAGAGCTGTATCAGTGCAGATACTGATGAATAGTTAGCAATATCATACAAAACAGAAGAGGTGTATCAATGCAGATACTGATGAATAGTTACCAATATCATACAAAACAGAAGAGCTGTATCAGTGCAGATACTGATGAATAGTTAGCAATATCATACAAAACAGAAGAGGTGTATCATGCAGATAGTGATGAATAGTTACAATATCATACTAAACAGAAGAGCTGTATCAGTGCAGATACTGATGAATAGTTACCAATATCATACAAAACAGAAGAGGTGTGATCAGTACAGATATGATGAATAGTTACAATATCATACAAACAGAAGAGGTGTATCAATTGCAGATACTGATGAATAGTTACAATATCATACAAAACAGAAGAGCTGTTCAGTGCAGATACTGATGAATAGTTACCAATATCATACAAAACAGAAGAGGTGTATCAATTGCAGATACTGATGAATAGTTAGCAATATCATACAAAACAGAAGAGTGTGTCAGTACAGATACTGATGAATAGTTACCAATATCATACAAAAAGAAGAGGTGTATCAATTGCAGATACTGATGAATAGTTAGCAATATCATACAAAACAGAAGAGGTGTATCATGCAGATAGTGATGAATAGTTACAATATCATACTAAAACAGAAGAGGTGTATCAATTGCAGATACTGATGAATAGTTACCAATATCATACAAAACAGAAGAGGTGTATCATTGCAGATATGATGAATAGTTAGCAATATCATACTAAACAGAAGAGGTGTATCAGTGCAGATACTGATGAATAGTTACCAATATCATACAAAACAGAAGAGGTGTATCAATTGCAGATACTGATGAATAGTTAGCAATATCATACTAAACAGAAGAGGTGTATCAATTGCAGATACTGATGAATAGTTAGCAATATCATACAAAACAGAAGAGCTGTATCAGTGCAGATACTGATGAATAGTTACCAATATCATACAAAAAAGAAGAGGTGTATCAATTGCAGATACTGATGAATAGTTAGCAATATCATACATAACAGAAGAGCTGTATCAGTGCAGATACGATGAATAGTTACCAATATCATACAAAACAGAAGAGTGTATCAATGCAGATACTGATGAATAGTTAGCAATATATACAAAACAGAAGAGCTGTATCAATGCAGATACTGATGAATAGTTATCGGGTGATTACGAATGCATCGATAAATAATCATAATCGTCAATTATTTCCAATTAATTGGTGGTTTTTTTAATACTGAAGCCTTGAAACACAACACAATGTATTGTCTTGCGGACAAACACTCATAAAGAAAGTTAAATACGATCCAAACACTCGCACCTGAACTTAACAGACAGTCACGTTGTTGTTTTTGAAATATTATTTTCCGCTTAATAAAACAGAAATCTATCCATAAACGTTCAAAAAATATATTCATATTGTATCAATGGTAATGGGCTAGACTTCTAGAAGAATATTACAATAATACCACATTTACTTTCCAGGAGACATTATATGGACTAAGTGCGTCACTTTAATATTAATTGTATGACTTTTCTAAAAAAAATTACTAATCAAAAATTAGGATTATCAAAGTTTTTAACGGTTGATTTTTCAATAAAATATTATTGTATGATTACATTAACTGTTATCATTCTTTTGAGTATATTTCCCAATTTTAGATATTAATAAATTATTGATACCAGCTTTGGTGGCCTTGTGATCTAACATGCTACTCTTGCAATATTCTAGACTGCTGATGACGGGGAGATCGAGGTTCGAATCTTGGCCAGATATACTGAAGATGGTTTTTTCCTAAATGTTTTTCCACTCTCAATTAACACAAATGCATATAAACTTTCTATTAATATAATCTCCCTAATCCCTTAACCATTAGCATAATCAGTATATAAGCTTTTAACTCAAATGGGTAGTAAGACATGGTGCTAAAAATAAATCAATATTTGGGATTATTCTGTGCAAATAATAAAAAAATGAACAATTATTTTAAATAATTGGAATCTTAATCAGTACACCTCTAAAATCAATATTGAACCAAAGTTTATGGGTTTTTCCATCTTAGCTTGCTCATGTAGATTATAAATACATAATTGTCTTATTAGTTTTATTTAAAAAAAAAGTCTGGGATAAACCTCTATATTTAAAGACGCAGAGTCAGTGACTTAAGTTATGAGTGAGGTTAACGTCTCCCTTTAATCATACATAACAATTATCTGAGCCCCAATTATATAAATCCCCTTATTCAAGACGCGAGTCACCCCTTCCCCCTCCTGCCATGACTCAGTCCTTTCCTCTCTTCTCCACAATAAGGGTTACCACTAATGTTTTACTACCAATGCCCTGTGTTTACCAGGTGTGTGGCAGTCCGGCACTCCCTCTGTTTACCAGGTGTGTGGCAGCCCTGACACCCCTTGTGTTTACCAGTGTGTTGCAGCCCAGACACCCCTGTGTTTACCAGGTTGTGACACCTCGACACCCTCATTCAGTGTGGTCACCTACCACCTGGTCCAGTGTGGCAGTCCCTGACACTCTCCTGTGTTTACCAGGTGTGTGGCATCCGCCCTGTGTTTACCAGGTTGTGGCAGTCCGCACTCCCTTGTTTACCAGGTGTGTGGCAGCCTGACACCCGTGACCGTGCACCCCTCTGTGTTTACCAGGTGTGTGGCACCTCGACACCCTGTGTTTACCAGGTGTGTGGCGCCTGACACTCCCTGTGTTTACCAGGTGTGTGGCAGCCCGACACTCCCTGTGTTTACCAGGTGTGTGGCAGCCCGGCACTCCCTGTGTTTACCAGGTGTGTGGCAGCCTCGACACTCCCTGTGTTTACCAGGTGTGTGGCAGCCTCGACACTCCCTCTGTTTACCAGGTGTGTGGCAGCCTGACACCCCCTGTGTTTACCAGGTGTGTGCAGCCCCGACACTCTCTGTGTTTACCAGGTGTGTGGCAGCCCGACACCCCTGTGTTTACCAGGTGTGTGGCAGTCCCGCACTCTCTGTGTTTACCAGGTGTGTGGCAGCCTCGACACCCTGTGTTTACCAGGTGTGTGGCAGTCCCGGCACTCTCTGTGTTACAGTGTTGCAGCTCGACACCTGTGTTTACCAGGTGTGTGGCAGTCCCGCACTCTCTGTGTTTACCAGGTGTGTGGCAGCCTCACACCCTGTGTTTACAGTGTGTGCAGCCCGCACTCCTGTGTTTACCAGGTGTGTGGCAGCCTCGACACTCTCTGTGTTTACCAGGTGTGTGGCAGCCCGGCACCCCTCTGTGTTTACCAGGTGTGTGGCAGCCTCGACCCCTGTTTTACCAGGTGTGTGGCAGCCCGGCACTCCTGTGTTTACCAGGTGTATGGCAGTCCCGACACTCCTCTGTAGTTTGACCCAGTTGTGTGTGCAGCCCCGGCACTCTCTGTGTTTACCAGGTGTGTGGCAGTCCCGACACTCCCTGTGTTTACCAGGTGTATGGCAGTCCCGACACCCCCTGTGTTTACCAGGTGTATGGCAGTCCCGGCACTCTCTGTGTTTACCAGGTGTGTGGCAGCCCCGGCACTCTCTGTGTTTACCAGGTGTGTGGCAGTCCCGACACTCCCTGTGTTTACCAGGTGTATGGCAGTCCCGACACTCTCTGTGTTTACCAGGTGTGTGGCAGCCCCGGCACTCTCTGTGTTTACCAGGTGTGTGACAGCCCCGGCACTCCCTCTGTTTACCAGGTGTGTGGCAGTCCCGACACTCCCTCTGTTTACCAGGTGTGTGGCCAGCAGTCTTAAGACCTAATGACCTTTCACAGACCAATACATTAAGGCCATATGTACAGAAATTTTTTTTTTCGTCATTCGAAAGAGTTTTATTCTATGAAATATTAAACATCAATAATTTATTTTTAACTATTTTTATTCAAGAGCTATGAGGGTAAGAAACTTCAATTTTTACGTTTTCCAAATCAAGTTTTAGGCTAAACTTTTTGAAATAAAATTTTGAAAATTAAAATTTAGTATCTTTAATACTATACCTATTTGATAAAGCTGGGATTTTACCGTAGTTATTAGCATACTCTATATAAATATAGTCAAAGTTCCCTTAAAATCAACACAATTCAACAATTGTTTATTAATACTAATTCATCTATAAATATATAATATTAGTATTCATGCGATGTATTGATGTGTATACTTAAGATTAAAAATATATTCATATTTAAATATGCAAAGTTTTACTGAATAACTTGATTTACGTATGACATAAAAATATGCAATGAAATTCCAAGTTCGCTGACGGGATCAAAACTTTGTAGGGAAGTGTAGCTTAGTCGACAAGAAAGGTTGATAGCCCGCCTCCACAGCAGTTAAACCAGCTGTATTATCACAAACACACAAGTAATCTGCAGTCCTTGCGAGATTCGAGATTTCTGTTTGAACGATCATTCACAAGTTGTCTCTTAAAATAGTTAGACTCATATTAATAATAATATTTAGAAACGCGTCTTACTAACCGTTCGGGTAGAATCATATTGTAGTGATATTAATATTTATACCACTATCAGGGTTATTTCATTATTAAAACATGTTGTAGTAATTTTTAGATTTGTGTTTTATTTGTGATCTCTGTGAACCGTAAACACACTATAAATATATATATAATTATTAAAATAATAAACAATGGTTCCTTCCATCACAACCTGGAAAACGTCAAGCTTTGAAACCGAGTACGGGCATAATATAATGTATTATATAGGCAGATAGGCTTTATGTTTGTTTTATATGTTAGGGGTTTCCAGAATCAGTAACATAGAATATACGATCTAGTAAACAATAAATGGCTGTAAGCGATCGCCCAAGGTTTCGACACATTTCATATCAAGAATGATGAAATAAATATTTAACATTTAAAAACACTTTTACAGCCATTGTATAAAAAATCTTTTTCATGAAAAAATTTCAATTTAGGCAATTTATAGTGTTTAAACTAGTTCAAAAAGCTAAGAAATTAAGTCATTATTAATGCAGAAAAAGGCATTATTTTATATAGTTTAAATTGGCAAAACTTATTACTCTGAATACATTAATATGCATATGGAAAAAATAATTTCACAATCTTCAATTTAGTGAACACTGCAATTATTATTTTCAATTAAATTATTTATGTTTTTATTAGAGGTAGAATATTTATACTGTCAGTCAGACTTAGATCTTGGTTCATATGGGATTATCTGCATGATAAATTTGATTGATTAATTACATTTTTATAACATTAAAATTTTGTGATTATTTACATTTTAAATCATATGGGCGATTTTCCTCAAATTAGTTAGGCCTAGGTTATAGGTAAATATAATGTGGGCATAAATGGTGATTATGAAAGCATATATATATATATATATATATATATATATATATACTTTATCTTAAGAAGCAAACCCAAAAAGTCAAGTGGTTACAATTAAACTGATTATATTGTTCAAATATTTGATAATTTTAGGAATATGGCAAGTTTCTACAGTTAAATAGAATTATTGAATTCTAAGACATATACAACATCCAGAAGAAGGCCGAGAAGTGTTCAAATAATAAATACTACGCCCCTACCAGAAATCGATCCCGAAGCTCTTTGCACTGTAGACCATCCCACTAGTGACTGATCTAACGTGTCGGGCTATGATACTACGAATATATCACATTTATAGCCTGTATTTTCTTACGTTCTCTCCCACAACTGTCAAACTGTTAATTGAGTGGCCTCTTATTATTATTATTACTATTATTATTATTATTATTATTATTATTATTAGCACCGCGTCTTACTACCCATTCGGGTTATACGCACTTACGCTAATGTGTAATGGTAGGGTGATTGTGAGATGAAATGAAGGACCTACAGTTTAACAAGGAATCCGAACCACGGTGGAGACCTGGAATTCCCCACATTCACAAGATGTCTTGTCAGAGGTGAAGGAAGGGTTTGGTAATCAGATAAATCTGTGCCGGGACCGAGGATTGAACCCCGGCCGCCAGCACTGAAGTCTGACACCTTACCCCTAGACCACCAGGTCACCGAGTGGCCTCTTGAAAATATGCTTGATAAGAAATAGATTATTTATCGCCTTAAAAATTGTGTGAATGCAAGAATCTACGTTTAAGCTTGCAATTTTTCCAGCATTTTATATGGCTTAAATTTTGAAATTCTATTGGAATATTTAGAATTTCTCTGTTAATTCCACCTATAAGGGTATAATTAGGTCAAGTTAAACGTTGTAGCTCCTATATAAGTAGTCTATAATGATGATGTGAGATGATGATGATGATGATTAGTGAGATATTCTGTTGGGCACCAAAACAATATAGGAAGGTATAGTGTTAATTATTTATGCATTTCGAACTCACTTAGAGAGTAATTTTCGGCCCAAGTATGATATTATAGTAGTAATTGATGTTTGCATTTGCAAGTGTGTGAGCACTTTGAATTTACTTCAAATGAAAAACCGCCATTTACTATTGTAACGACTGTCTTTCTACCAGGTTTTTTTATTATACTTTCGCAAATAAATAATGTAATAAAATAATTATTTCATTCACTAAGGAATGTATTTTATTACATATGACTCATAAAAAATTATGTGTGAGAGAGAGAACGATTTTTATTTGGATTAATTTAATCAAAATAACTGAAGTATTCTTATCCAAATAAGATGTAACTTATATATAACCGCTCTCCAATGTTTTTAGACTCTTTGAATTATTTAGTGATTAGTTTTGAGGTTTGAGTTATTCTGGGGTGCAAGGAGAAGGAAACACAATTTTATATTAAATGCACCCTATTTACTTGGAGAGTGGATTGGAAAACTATAGAAAGAGAACACATGTGGAAAGCCCCCTGAAAATTTGTAAAAAATTATATATATATTTTATTTGTCTAGTAAATTAGTAATAAACCCACCTTTTTATTGTAAACTCGAGTTTATTGCTGCAAGTTCCTAGTAATTTTTTGAATACATATTTTCTACCTGATTCACCAACCGATTCAAGTCCTTATCGAAGTTTGGCTTTATATAATATATGCTCACTTTGAAATAATATATTATTATATGTCACATGACTTGAACAAATGAACAACGTAATCATCAGTTTTGTTCAATTTTCTCTCTCTCTCTCTCTCTCTCTCTGGTGTGTGTGTATATATATATTATACAGCTTATATTTGTTGTATAAAACATATTTATCTTTATAATACGCTATATCTCTAATGAAAAATCAATATTGGCCTGGTTTTTATTAGAATAAATAATATACATTTCAAAATGATAATTTAGGCCCTAATACCGATTCAGAATTCCAAAGCTCTGAAGAAGATGATAGTTGTGAGATTAGTTCAATAGAAAATTAAGAATTTTGAGTTGTATAGGAAAGTGACGATGACATACCTAGATTATTGATTAAAACGATACCTCCGTCAAAAATAATATAACAGGAATCATGGATAGATATTTAACATTTTCTTAAATAATCCCACAATTTGTACCATGGGTAGGTACCAACTGTAAAAAAAAAACACGTCCGCGAAGTTGCCCTCTCCCCAAATTTAAAAATTCAAGTTTTTTTTATTGCAATCGTTTGTTTTTCGCTTGTTGCAGATTGTTCCACATATATTTTCGTTTGTTCTGTTTTGATAGGCCCACAAATGATATGTCTACATTGGTGGGGCCAACTTCACGGTAACACCCCCCCGGTCCCCCCCCCCCTCGCCTCTGCACCCCTCCACACACACTTTGAAAAAATCACATTTTTATGTTTTCCGATCGTTTGTTTCCGGATTATACCGCAAAAAGGCTCGTTTGTTCTGCATTTGTTCTTGCACAAATGGGACATGAACTTGTGACACTTTGCTTACTCGTGAGGGGCCAACTTTACGGTAGCCCCTCCACTTTGAAAAATTCATGTATTTACTATTGCATTCGCTTGTTTCGGATTGTCCAGCAAAAATTTCGTTTGTCCGTTTTGATAGGCCCACAAATGGTATGTTTACATTGGTAGTGCCAACTATGCGATATCTTCCCCTCACTTTTGATAAATGAAATTTTTATGGTTGCGATCATTTATTTCGGATTGTTAAAAAAAAATTATTTACCTTTTGATACGTCCCCAAAATTAGCTATACTTTACATTTGACATTCATGAATTCACCCTTCTCCTTTTTTAAAAACAATTTTTTTTTTATGATTACAATACTGTTTCCTTCGTTAGTTCCGGATTGTTCCGGAAAAAAAAAAATCCGTTTTTCCGTTTTGATACGCTCACAAATGATATGTTTACTTTGTATCTCCACGAAGCTGCCTCACCATCTTTTCCCCCTAAAAACATTTAAAAAATAAATTTTATGATTGCAATTTTTGTTCTTCGTTTGTTCCGGATTGTTCAGGAAAAAATAGTTTGATATGTCTTTATACGCCCATAAATTGTATGTTTACATTGCACGTCAATGAAGTTGACCCCCTTCCACCATCTTTTAAAAATCCATATTTTTATGATTGCAATAATTTGTTCTTCGTTTGTTCCGGAAGGTTCCTGAAAAAACGCACATTTCGTTTTGACAGGACAACACAAGATTTATTTACACTAGGAGCGTAGATTGACGCTCTATGGCAACCATATTCTCCACATGAACACATACAACTTTTAAAAATAGTATTTTATCTTTGCAAACAATAATACGTACTTGGTTAGTTTTAAATTTCTTTTTGCGAAGATTTCCATTTATTCCTTTTGTAAAGCCTCGATAATTTTTTCTAGTAGTAGCTCTCTCACATTATTTCAAAACTTGAACATTTTTTGTTTAAAGTTTGTTTTTATTTTGTTTGAGTTCCTTAACATGTTTATCTTTATTTCGTTCTGAATTTCTTTTAAAAATGTGTTTATTTCATGTTGATAGTTTTAAAGTTACTATATTTTTATCACTATGCTAAGCTCCGTTTCCTCACCTCAACTGGATAAAATATAACAAAATTTGTATTTTTTATTTTAAAACTTTATTAGTTTGTTCCAGATTATTGTGCATTATATTTTAGTTTGTTAGTTCTTAGATCTCTTACAAACGCTAAATAAACTAGTGTCACTAGAGATGATGGCCTTTTGTATGTGTGACCTGTATAAGAATGTCCCATTTATTCGCTCACTATGCACAAAAAAGCAACAAAATGGCGGAGCAAGTCAGAAATACAAAAACTTGGTCTTCAACTTATTATTATTATTATTATTATTATTATTAGCACCGCGTCTTACTACCCTTTCGGGTTATACGCATTCAACTTATTGCATGCCATAAAACTCATAGTAAAGAAAAGTTTTTTTTTTTTTTAGGCCTTACTTCCTCCTAAGCTTCAAAATATTGGTTTCGTCTAATTGGGCTGTTGTGAAATTACCGAAAGATACCCTCCTTCCCTCACCCCCTCAAGAGAGCTCATAGCTAGGTTATCCTAAAGTATTGACATCGCACCCTCCTTTTGTTTGCTACTATTACTGTTATGATGTAGTAAATAGTACCTTTGACCACAAAGAGACATGATTGGAAGGAAATGTCAATTATTCCAACTGACACTTACAAAAAAGACTAAGAAACTCCTCGACAGTAAAAATTATTTTTTCAAATCAAAGTTTACTAACAGGACCTAGAATAAATTTCCAAAAAAAGTGATTAAAAATATCTATATAATAGCCTGAAATTCTAAAAAATTGCTAAAAATTTGCCAAAAAAACCAAACTAAGAAATTAAACAAAAAATCGAAATGAATGCACATAACTATATCAAACACGTGCCTTTACAAATGGAAAATAAAAAATAGCTATGCAATAAAGTCTTTTAACAGCTAAACTCTTGCATTCTGGTAAATATAATATTGATTTACAAAAATTTAGTTTAAAAAAAAATCCCATCCCATCGTTTAATTTCAGCGTCTAATTGTTTATGTAGATTTTACAAACATGACAAACAAATAGGATACATAGTTCATTTTCAACATTATCTTATCATTCATACAACTATTTGATTAAAAACAATAGGTTTGAGTATTTATGGATTATAAAATATTGATATCATTTAAAAATATACTAATTTAACATAAGTGCCTCGATCTTATTCAAACCAGAATGGGCTACCATGAAGTTGGCCCCTCTTCCCCCAATGTAAACATACTATTTGTGGGTTTTTCAAAACAGAACAAGCAAAAACATGTGTCTAACAATCCGGAACAAGCGAGGAACAAACGATTGCAATCAAAACGCTTTGAATTTTCAAAAGTGTGTGGGGGGGGAGGGGGGGGGAGATGTTTCCATGAAGTTGGCCCTCATGAGTAAAGAAAGTGTCAAATTTACGTCCTATTTGTGCAAGAACAAATACACAGCAAACGAAACTTTTTGCGGAACAATTCGGAACAAACAATGAAACAATGAAAATGTCAATTTTCCAAATGTATGGGGGGGGGGGGTCTACCGTAAAGATTCCCCCAATATAATAAGCATATCATTTTTGGGTTTATCAAAATGGAACAAACGAGACCAACTACGGACGTAAATGACGGATATCCAGCCAGAAATGTAACCGAAGAATGAATGGATTGCTCTTTTTGCAAGCTAATCAACACTTCCCGGCCCTTGCTACTCGGATACTTCATCACTGACCAGCCAACGAAATTATCAAACACTAAGTTCAAACAGTTGACCCAAGGAGTATCAGCTTACGTCTGTGCTTCTGTGCCGACACAACAAGGCTGCTTGACGTACACTACCATAATAAAGCTGAAGTCATGTATCCATGCGAAGCTCTAGAGTTGCTAGTGGTACTAATGCCCTTAATACGACAACAACTGCCCATGTGACTTGAGATACAGTGAATTCTTGTTAAGTGAGACACTTCGGAACTAGATCACTCTGGCCCAATTGAGTGGCCAACCCAAATAAGCAACATTTTAATCAAGGAGCTTAAAAATACATTCCAACAGAGAAAAAAGGTATGATTAAATGTGAAAGTTAGAGAGAGCACACACTGTGTTTCATTCATATTGGCACAAACATTTATTTAAAAATAACTAAGAATAAAAGCAAAAAAACATATAATGTACACTACATTAGGATATAAAGATAGTAACTTAATGGCTCAGCCTGCGCGGTATGCTATACCTCCACACGACTGCAGAAGAATTTGCCTAGTTACGCCCAAGGCTGGATTTAGAGAAGGCCTTCAGGCCTTAAATTATTTCTTGACTGCTGGGAAGGAGTGACTGGGGGAAGGGAGGCGGCCTCCTAAATTAATTTTACTTGTTTGTTCCCTTCCAGATAAAATCAATTATTTGTTACATTCTTAGTTAATTATGTTTGCTCACATTAATATATAGGCGTCATTTTTTTTTAGCTGTTAAAGATTTAACCACGCTATGCATTATTTTGGCAGCAGCGCTACCCACATTTATTGGTTTTACATGGTAACATAAAGCAAGTACCCCCTCCCCCACCCCTTTTCCAGAATATTAATTACTGTGAAAAGCTAATTATGAATTTATTAACGTTCCAACCGGTTATTTTTTTCTGTTACGAGTGGGGGTGTACTGTGGATAGAGACTAGCCCATCACCAAGAACATCTTTTTTACTCACCCTATTCGACAGACAAGCAGGGATCTCGTATGTTGACAGAAATCGCGCCACAGAACGACTTTGTTCGGGTTCAATACAAAAACTCTGTCTGGAAGGTCGGCGTTTGATTCAATTGTTTCACCTGACTAAAGCAATCGATGTAAAGCGCGCATGCGCGTTATGGTGAATTTAAGTGGATCTCTAGTTCCTCGTGTGCCAGACGTCACCCCCACCCCCTTGGTTCAGTGTCTCTACGGCGTTGTGCGCAGGCGCCGCAGAAGACGTCGGCGAAGTGATTGGATATTTGTGACTGCTTCATTATGTCATCTCTTCCATCCCTCCTTCCCCCCACTAATCCGAACCGAATATAAGCGAGTGCCCAACAATGAAAGGCACTCTTTGATGTCATGTAGGTCTCTAGGACTGATTAAAAATGTAAGTTATTGTAAAATATGGGAATTAAACTTAGACTATGTTCGGCTAAGATTCAGGTTAGGGTTCTAATTATGGTTAAGATGTAACCAATCTTTTCGGATCAATTAGGTGTTGGTTTATTTTTGGAACTTAGATATATTTATTACTATTAGTGTTAGTAGTCAGATGGTTTTAATCTATTGTTATTATGTTACCATTATTTTGGGGTAAATTAGGTGTTAGTTTATTTGTTTATTGAAACTTACGTATATTCATGACTGAGAGTCTTGATTGTTTGATGGTTTCTATCTCTTTTTATTTATAACTTAAACTTACTCGGCAGCTAGGTATCAACAATATTGTGGCGGAGCCTTAGGTGAATAATTAGACCACTGAACTATCAGAGCTGCCTGACAAACAAGTTGTATCTGAAATTAGCGGGCAAGGTGTTGTAAGGAATATCTTGAATATGTGGTTATCTATATATTAACTTCAACTGCGAGGGAATAGTTAGAGATTTACTCTTTATAAGAATTTATTTTATCCTGTTATATTTCTACGAATATGAGGATCATTGTTTTGTTAGCTATATCGGATAATTTATGTTACCATTATATCCTATACATCATATTGTATATCAAATATTCCATGTTTATATACGTCTCTAACAAACTAGCCGTTGGGCCATAGTTGTTGCTATCCTCGCTTTGTTCATGTCAAGACCCTATCTAACTTATACTAGTTTTCCTGTTAAATCTTTATTTAAGAATCCTGCAGAGACGGGGGTTTAGTTGGCTGAGAACAGATCAATAAAGGTCCCTGGTGACTATTTCTATTTCATGTAACTCTGCGACTAGCTCAGTGTGTTGGCTTGTTAGAGCGCAAACGCTACATTGCAGGCCCTACAGGGAGTGCGGTTGAGGGAGATGGAACAGAGGATGGTAAGCAACATGCCTTGGCATGCAATGCAGCTTAGATTTAAAGATGCCAGAAGATAGGACCACCGGTAATAAAAAGAGGGCTCACTACATCGGCACAGATGCTGATGACTGGACTGGTACAAAAAGCACCAGTAGCCAGTCGAATGTCAGCTTGGTGGACACTATCTAGCATCTTTAACACCGAGAGTCTAGCTGAGCCATACACAAAACTGCCATAGTCTAGTTTTGATATCACCAAGGCGCATCAAGGTTTCCCTATCAGCACCCCAAGATCGACCGCTAACTAGTTAAGTAAATTCAGTGCTTTAACACACCTTGCTTTCAGGTATTTAATGTGGGGAATCCAAGTTCGTTTAAAATCAAATAAATTATTATTATTGTTATTATTGTGGTTTAGAGGCCCATCGACACATCGAGGTCATTAGGGCCTTGAAATATATTTAAAATATAATAAAATCCCGATAGGGGAGAGATATAATCATTCACCACCTGAGACACTCCATAGGAGTGCTCAAATGGGCTCAAAGTACAATTGAGTGAAACACCTGCTAAAAAAAACCACAGGTGTATCACTCTAATAAAAAACAAAACAAACATATTAAAACAATATATTAGTTAAAAAGACAAAACTAACATGTTAAAATAATTATTTTATTAAAGTTTGTTAAAATGGATAAAACGACAAGACAAACACATTAAAGTATACTAAAATGTTAAAAAGGTCTCGATATGAGATAAAATCCAGATGAGCCACTTTATAAAAGTGACTCAAATGGCACTAAAAAGATTTGCCTGGCGTATAAAATGGAGTAAACAAATAATTCCTTCAGCGCTGTCGAGTAATAAAAAACGAAGGTCACCTTTAAAATCAAGGGCCAGGCGAATAGGGGCATATCTGCGACACTCCACCAAAATGTGGTGCACACTAAGGGGAGCATCGCAAAATTCACACACTGGAGGTGGATCCCCTCTGAGTAAAAATCCGTGGGTTAGAAATGTATGCCCGACGCGGAGTCTCGTCACGATGACCTCCTCTCTTCTAGACTTTCGTATAGAAGAGGGCCATCGCGACACACCGTCCCTGATGGACCGCAGCTTGTTCTGAGCAGGGGTCGAGACCCACTGCTCGTGCCAGGTGCGTAACACTCCACGCCGAACATAACCCTTAAGATCTAAAAACATGACACCCAGACTCGCCTCCGTAGGCAGGCGTGCTGCCTCCTTGGCTGCCTGGTCCGCCAGTTCATTCCCTGGAAGACCAGCGTGACCAGGAATCCAGCAAAAGGCGAGCCGGGTGCTTAATGAATATATTTTTAAAATTTGTTCATGTATCATCTGCACGAGGGGATTCCAGGAATAAAGTGTGGACAATGCCAACAGAGCACTCATGGAATCCGTGCAGATGAGAACAAAACGGTGACTATTTCGATATATAAAACACAAAGATTTAAAAATGGCATATAATTCAGCCGTAAAAACACTGGTTTCTTTAGGTAAACCAAATTTAAAATTGGATCCTTCCACAACAAAAGCACATCCCACGGAGACTCCAGATTTAGAGCCATCGGTATAGATTCGCTCAAATCCGTGAAAGCGAGTGGAGAGGAGCTCATTAAAGGTCCTCTCATATACAAAGTTTGGGGTGGTCGCTTTAGGGAACTTGGCAAGATCAAAATGGCAGAGGGCGTATCTTCGAGGGAGAAACTCGACCTGGTGATATGGGGATAGCCTTTGGCAGCACTATCCCACATGTGTCGAAAACCGATAGCATCCGGATCCCAACCGGCCTTGCACTACGCCATTGGGTTTCATACAAGACACGGTTAGGGGGATGGAAAACAGGGCGGTAGGCAACATGCTCTGGCATGCAGTGCAGTTTGGACACGTAAGATGCCTGGAGGTAAGACCGCCGGTAAGAAAGAGGGGGCTCACCGGCGTCGGCACAGATGTTGACGACTGGACTGGTACGAAAAGCACCAGTAGCCAGTCGAATGCCAGGATGGTGGACGCTATCGAGCATCTTTAACGCCGAGGGTCTAGCGGAACCATAAACAAAACTGCCGTAATCAAGTTTTGATCTCACCAAGGCTCTATAGAGGCACATCAAGGTTTCCCTATCCGCACCCCAGGACCGACCGCTAACCACTTTGAGCAGGTTTAGTGCTTTTATAGACCTCGCTTTCAAGTCTTTGATGTGGGGGATCCAAGTTAATTTAAAATCAAATAAAAGTCCCAGAAACTTTACGGTTTCTGAGACTGGAAGAACGGCGTGGTTCATTAAAATATTGGGGGCTGGCTGTGTTCCGCGTAATCTATGGAAGTGGACGACCGTCGTTTTGGCTGAAGAGAAGCGAAAGCCATTACGCGATACCCACGACCAAAGATTGTTAACACTCAGTTGTATCTGTCGTTCAGCCCTGTGGAGACTTGATGAACTGCAATAAATTGCGTAGTCATCCACAAAGAGGCATGAACGAACAGGTGAGCGCACGTTGTCCACAATACTATTTATCGCGATAGCGAACAACGTACAGCTCAGAATACTACCCTGAGGCACCCCATTTTCTTGAATAAAATCCTCGGATAAGGTGTTATTTAAATATTTAACCTTACCCGGAAGTGTCTATCCGACATAAAATTAGATATAAAAGAAGGAAGGTTTCCTCGAAACCCCCAATTAAAAAGTGTTTTCAAAATGCCGTACCGCCAGGTGGTGTCGTACGCTTTCTCCAGATCGAATAAGACAGCCAGAAGGTGCTGTTTATGGAGGAAAGCGTCACGAACAGCCGTCTCTAGACGGACAAGGTGATCCACCGTGGATCGGTTACGGCGAAAGCCACATTGCATATTGGATAGTAGATTGCGGGATTCTAGATACCATATAAATCTTTTATTGATCATTTTCTCTAATATTTTGCATACACAACTAGTTAAGGCTATATGTCTATAACTAGTTGGCTCTAATTTATCCTTGCCACTTTTATATATTGGGATAACGGTTGCTTGCCTCCACAGTGTTGGGAATTGACGAGATTCCCAAACACAATTGTAGAGGTCTAAGAGGAACGCCCGTCCAGCAGGGGACAGTTGGCGCAACATTTCGTAATGGATATCATCCGGGCCAGAAGTTGTATTGCCCGCCTGGGACAGGGCATAGGTAAGTTCCTCTTTAGTAAAGGGGGAGTTATAATCCTCCCCCCAACTTTGGCCAAAATCAATAGTAAGGCACTCGATGCTGCGCTTATGCACCACGAACTCGTTAGAGTAGCTCGCAGTGCTAGAAATAGCGGCGAACATCGAGCCCAATACATTGGCGACCTCCATAGGAAAGGAGACAAGTGAACCGTTAGACATGAGTGCGGGTATATTATAAATGGTATTTTTGCTACTACGTACTTTACGTATGTGATCCCAAACCTTGGTTGTGGGAGTGGAAATAGTAAGGGTAGAAATAAACTGTCTCCAAGACTCTCTTCTGCTTTCTCGAATAATACGGCGAGCTCTAGCACGTAGAATCCGGAATGACTCCAGATTCTCCGAAGTAGGACGTCGATTAAAGATACGCAGGGCTCTTCGACGGTTAGAAATAGCAAGCCGGCACTCCTCGTTCCACCAGGGAACAGGACGGTGGCGCGGGTTTGGCGAGGATTTAGGGATGGATGCCATCGCCGCCGCTATAACCGTCGAAGTGAATTGCCCAGCCTTAACATCGACGTCGGGAGAATGGGGTTCGTCGAATACGGCGAGCTCGCGGAATTTATCCCAGTTAGCACGTTTAAGAACCCATTGGGGTAACCGTGCTGTACTGGGAGGATCTTGGATTTTTGAAAGCAGAATGGGAAAGTGATCGCTGCCACATAGGTCCGAGTGAACCTCCCAAAGATAGTGAGCAGCAATCCCGGGGCTACATAGAGCTAGGTCGATGGCAGAGGATACACCATTAAAGGTGGAGAAGTGTGTCTGGGTCCCGGTGTTCATTAACACCAGGTTTCCCGAGACAAGAATATCCTCTATCATCCTCCCGAGGGCGTCTGTAAAATTAGACCCCCACACCAGGTTATGCGCGTTAAAATCCCCCAAGATGGTATAGGGGGCGGGAAATTGTATAAAGAGGGCCTCTAGTGTCCTCTTGGAAACACGTTCACCTGGTGGGAGGTAGATGCAGCATACAGTTACCTCCATAGGAAGGGAGACTCTGACAGCGATCACTTGGAGATCTGAAACAATATTAATATTCTTATGATATATAGTACTTCGTGCGAATATAGCCACACCTCCGCTAGCCCGATCAAAGAAAGGCTTGTCGGTACGATACACATCGTACCCACGAAGCATCGGGTTGTCAGTAGGGCGGAAGTGGGTCTCCTGCAAACACAAGATGGGAGGATGCAGGGAAGAAATTATTAGTTTGATTTCCTCTACACGATTATAGAAACCCCTACAATTCCATTGTAGTAGCGACATAAGTTATTAGTACGAAATTTAGTTATCCTCGCAATATATTTCACTATCCTTTAAGAATAAAAATTTGTTGAGGCCCTTTTTAGGTCCTCTTGCCTTTCCCAGTCTCTCCTGGACCTCCCGCTTCAGGAGAGGCTTCGGCTTATTTTGGAGAGACTGGGTAGCCGGATTCTTGTTCGAAGGCTTTAAGGCCTTCGACGCTTTTTTAATAAAAAAATTTTCGGCGGTCTCTCGCTGGTCGTTCTTCAAGGCACCAGTGGGACTCGCCTTAGTGGCCTCACCTGTTCCGCAACTCACCCCCACCTCCAGAAGCCCAGAGGTGGGTGTGAGAGGCTCAACAACGGCCGCCCTTGTTTTAGTACCCCGAGGCGGGCCCGGGGGGATTTCCCGAGGCGGGCTCGGGGGTGTTCCCCGAGGTGGGCTCGGGGGATTTCCCCGAGGTGGGCTCGGGGGTGTTCCCCGAGGTGGGCTCGGGGGAGTTCCTCGAGGAGGTCTCCTCGGTGGTATAGGTGGGGGAGACGACCGTTGTAGCGGTTTGGCCTCCTTTAAAAATTTAGGCGCCACAGAAGTTGGCGCGGGATCAACATAAGTGTCTCGAGAAGAGACCAATGGCACTGGTCGCGTTGGCTCCTTAGCAAGATTAACTGCGCAATGGCAGTTGGGACAGTTTATATTTTGACTGACAATCCGGCTATATGAAGTTTTAAATACCGGAGCTTGACTTGATACGTATTCCTTGCGTGCCTGGGCATATGAGATCTTCTTCTCAGATTGTATCTCCAGGACTTTCTTCTCTACCTTCCATTTAGGACAGGCCCGAGACCAGGCGGAATGCGGACCCTTGCAGTTGACGCAGTATTTAGGAGACTCGCATGGTGTTTCATGAGCCTCCTGTCCACAATCCGCACAGGTTGGCTTACCACGGCATCGCAGCTTCGTATGCCCAAATTCCTGGCACTGAAAACAGCGCCGAGGGTTAGGGACATTCGGCCGGACCCTGAGCACGTGGAAGCCTGCTCGGACCTCCTTCGGAAGGGTAGGGGTCGCAAATGTTAGGATATACGTATCCGTCTTCTTTTCTTGTCCATTCTTTTTTGTGACAATACGGTACACTTCGGTGTCATGCTGGGGGGAAAGCTCCTCACAGATCTCCTCAATGCTTACGCAGTCGAGGTCATAACAAGTGACCACTCCCTTGCAAACATTGAGGAACCTGTGGGGCTCCACCTTCACCTGTATATTTGCCGTATTACTCAACGGTATTTCGGAGATCGCCATAATATTTGAGGATTGTGTGTCGGTCATAGTCTGAATCATAATGGTGCCATCACGCAGTTTCCTTATTAAAACGTCAGATTTTGCTGCTCCATTTATCACTCTTTCGAGGATAAATGGGCTGACACGTTTCAGATCTAGACTTTCTTCAACTCGAGACATCACCAGGAAGCGGGGCTGGGGCCTCACCACTTCCTGGCTTTTTATCAAGACAGGGCTGGACGGCCTTACGCGTTTCCGCCTCTTATCATTAATACGGCCCTGTGAGGGGCCGGGCAGTGAGATGCCAGCGGAACTTGGCAGTACGGTGCAAGCGGACAGTAAGGTGTCAGCTGTGACAATAAGCTCATTCATGAGTGGGAGGACAACCTGCAAAAGTACTCGGATCGTAGACCCAGGTTGATCCCAGTTGGTTCTACCACATAGGGCCCTGTTAACTCTTCCGACGAGAGGCTCCATACGACGCTAGACATGACAACCTTCATATGGAGCATCGCCGGAAGAGAGGTCACCGCAGCAAGTGTATGCAGGAAAGTGCTAATTTTACGTCCGGGACCCTCATGAATGCAACCGGTCTTTTCTCAAGGTAGGGTACCCGGTTGTCATCCCTAAGGCCCTTCTACCAAGATATTACAACCGGCGCACTTTCATTCGGGAGCTCAAGGCAGTGGTATCCAATAATAAAGAAAGAAGAGCCGGGTTAGTTGCCAAGGTCGTCAACGGAAAGGCCAAAGGCCTCTGTGCAGGATGAACGGTGGGGGAAAGGAAGAAAAAGGTAAGGATAGATAAAGCGAAGGGGGAAGAGTGAAAAAAAAGGGTGGAAAGTGAAGGAAGAAGAAAATGATGTGAAAGGAAAGATATAGGATAGGTTTGTCCTACACGAGGTACGTCCTGCACAGAAGCCTCCCCTTTTAGTCGCTTCTTACGACAAGCAGGGGTTACTGCGGGACTATTCTAAACCCCGTCCCGCAGGGGGGTAAAATCAAATAAAAAGTCCCAGGAAGATCACGGTATCTGAGACTGGTAAAACAATGTGATTCATTAAAATATTGGGAGTTGGGTGTATTTTGCGTAATCTACGGACAGGAAGGCGGACGTTGTCCACAATGCCATTTATTGCGATAGCAAACAACGTACAGCTCAGACAGAGTACTGCCCTGAGGCACCCCATTTTCTTGAGTAAAATCATCGGATAAGGTGTTGTTTAACCTTACCCGGAAGTGCCTATCTGACATAAAATTAGATATAAATACGGGGGGGGGGGGGAGAGGATTCCCTCGGAACCCCCAATTAAAAAGGGATTTTAAAATGCCATACCACCATGTGGTATCGTACGCCTTCACCAAGTAAAAAAAAAATGCCAAAAGATCCGGTTTATCAAGAAAGGTGTCACGAACAGCAGTTTCTAGACGGACGAGATGATCAACCGTGGATCGGTTACAGCAAAAACCACATTAAATATTTGAGAGCAGATTGCTGGATTCTAAATACCATATGAATAGTTTATTTATCATTTTCTGTTCATTAATACCAGGTTTCCCGAGACAAGAATATCCTCCACCAACCTCCCACGGGCGTCCGTAAAATTTAGACCCCCAGACCAGGTTATGCGCGTTAAAATCCCCCAAGATGATGTAGGGTGCGGGAAGTTATATAAAGAGGGCCTCTAGGGTCCTCTTGGAAACACGTTCACCTGGTGGGAGGTAGATGCAGCATATTGTTACCTCCAAAGGGAGGTAGACTGACAACAATCAATTGGAGATCAGATATAATATTTATAGACTTATGATTAGGGGGCGGATTTTGCCCTAAATGCCTTTTTAAATCCTATGCTTTGAAAAATAGACTTTTGAGGTATAAGTTTATTTTCAAGAATTGGAAAGATAATGTGATAACTTTTTTAGTGCCTATAAGTGCCTATTTCGGTGTTTAGTGCCTATTTTACAAATGGGAGCCTTAAAGTGCCCTTTTTTTTATAACTTTCTATTCCTCCCACCCTACGGGTCCTGGGAAACCTCATTTGGTTGTTTCAAAGATGCTTGAGGCAACCAACAGCTCGACAATTGCCATAGTTGTTCATGAGGCTTTGTGTAAGTATATAATGTAATTATTATTATTATTAGCACCGCGTCTTACTACCCGTTCGGGTTATACGCATATAATGTAATTGAACAAGATATACTGTGTTAATTTAATGATTCGCAAAGCTTTAGGTTTTTAGATAGTGTGCTCACTTAACCAGTAAAGGGTGTGTGAAAGGCTGGTACAAAGAAGTGCTCATTTTAAAACATTGATATCCTGCTATGAGTTGATGTGCCGGTTACTCGCTAGCGACAGAGAGTTTAATTCGGCAACACTGGAAACCAAATGACATATCAAATAACGAAACCAACGGCATTAAAGCGTGCCACTCTACAGTACACGCAAATAAAGAAAACACTATTATTTTATTGAGTGCCACACCATAGTGTAGAACGATTTGGATTTGTTTAACTATATAATATATTATATATATAATATATATTATATATATATATATATAATATATATATATACTTCATTTTCTTGTAACCAAATTGGTAGTATCATAAATTGTAGAAATTATTTAAATATTAACTGGTTTCAAACAAGCACACATCAGTTACACAGTATAGGTATATAGATTGATCATAAAGGCCACGAGCTAGATCAAATTCAACTTTCTATTTTTATGGTTTGCATAAAATAACATTTGTCATTATTAATTTAGTACTGTTACTCAGCCGAAATATAGTTTGGATTTTTTGTTAATAAACCTAAACATGCCAGGTATACCAATTAGGTATAAGATGTTTACTATCCAAATAATAAATATTTAGTAAAGTCCTTTTTAGGTAAATATGGTTTATGATATAAAACCTATAGATAATTTTTTTTTAAATAACCACCTGCATACAACATCTCAAAGTTAATATACATATTTAAATTTTGTTTTGTTGTTTTTAAATACGAATTATTTGGTATACTATCTGTTTTTATAGAAATATGTTAAATAAACACCCTCAATTAATTATTAATACTGTAGCATGTCAATCAGGCAAATTGGACAGCTACAATTAAATATCAATACTTTGATATTTTATGACTATAGAAAGAAAAAAAGTAATCTACCTAAAATTTATTTTCCCTGACAAGATGCGGTCAGATACTATCCCGTGTCTCCCTAAATTGAAACAAGTGGTTGTTCAAAAATATATTGCCTTTTGATAATTACTCTAGCAGATATCAAAGAAGAGGATTAACATTATTATATTTATGAATAAAATACTTTAGCGCACTCCCTTTGCCATTGGATGATGTCGGATGGATTTACATAGATTTGCCATGCTCCCTACAAGAACATATAGTAAAAGGACGTCTATATCACAAATTCTCATAAAAATAATAGCTGAGCCTAAAGAATATAATCAAAACGAATATATTTAAATAGAAGATGCTTTGGTATCTACTCACCATTTCAAGATGTTCTTGGATTTATTTGCCATGTGTTAGAAAAGAAAATTATTCAATGATGGCGGCCTAACTACAGCCACACGTGCTTTCATTACAACACCTGATAAAGAAAGAAGTGTAGAATGGACTCGACCTAGTGACCGTCTACCCGGCAGAGAAGACTAGCGGCAGTCCAAGGAACCATGTTTTCCCCCTTCCCCGCTAGCGGTTCTCCCCGCTTTGTTTTCCTTTCTCCCCGTCTTCGTCCGTCTCTCTCCTTTCCCGTATTTCTGAGTTTATCACCCATTTTGTTTTGTTCCGTTCAAGTCAGATTTGAAAGTATATTAAGGCTGCTTCTCAGGTTCACATTATACCAAGTCTACTACAACCCAGCGTCGAAGGAGAAAACCTCTACAACGTTACTCAACGAAGGAAACGGCGACCATGAAGTGTTGGCCGTCAGATCCGCCACCGCACTGGCCAGGAGGAAATACTTAAGGATTCTGGCAACATCGTTAAGTCCTTATGACTTGGAGTCTAGGTTTTGTTAAAAAACTAGACAATGTCTGCCTAGACATTTTTGATATTCTATATGTTCTGTGTTTATAGTCAAAGCCGACTTTCATTTTGTTTGATAGTTTAATATTATGTCGAATGGACAGTTAATCCATTTCAAGTCTTGTTGACTTCAAGATGAAAAGAATTTATTTAATTGGTTAAAATTGTGTCCTCCTGTCTGAAGGACAAGATTGACTAGTATTTAGCGTCCCTTAGACGTGGTATATCAGTCATAGCGACTATGTTTCTCTGTATCCTTATGATACAGTCTTTAAATTAAGAGCCTTTGGCTTCGAATGTAGTAAGGTCTTAGTCAAAGACTTACTAACCTCCACAAGTTCGATTTATTTATTCTGAATCTATGTATCTCATGACGGCGTGAACGTCATGTGCATTTGTTTAATATTTGTATGGCTACAAGCAGGCTGTCTGTCCTGTTTTCCAAATCATTGTTGGGTTATTAGAAATCTATGTTTTGAGTTAGTCAAGTAGTCACACTTCACGTACGGTATTAGCTTGAGTGAGCAAACCGCGGAACTCCGCTTGTGTCATAGTGGGGTCCGCGCGAATAATACCTTTTTCTTTACTTGTGTTTTTGGCTCCTATTGTTTTTTGTGTTGCTTTTAGTGTAATTCCAATTAGTATTGTTAGTACTATTGAATGCTCTGGCAGTACCGATAGGGAAAGGGACCAGCCATAGTACCTATTAATCGACACCTGTTTGCAAGCCATCGACCACTGTTATCTACATATCTTTCTATTGTTTTTTTACTAACCAAAAGTGTTTAAGGATATTGTCTTAAGATCCAGTCAAGCTAACTGATTAAAGTCTATATGTATATCTTGTCCAATAGCATTATGTTAATTACTACTTAATTGTTTTCTCCTTTAGAAAACATCTACCTGTAGCCTGGGTCCAGCCCAGCCCTGGTAGCTACAGCAAGGCAATCTAATTTCACAAAGTCTTAATTAATTGAAACAAGCTTCGAACTTGTGATCTTGTAACATTATTGCAAACCTAATTCTTATTATTTCTGTTTTTAATAAATTTATTTATTGTTATACAAATTATTTTTCCATTTGAATTTCACCTTGTTTATCACGTTATCAAATTAGTCCTGTGAAGGACGTTTGTAACAATACAACTACTTAATCCAATAGGTACTTTATTTAGCCATATTTAAAAAAAAATACACAGGCTTTGGAGACCAATGTCTGCTCATTGGATTAACACTACTGACTCAGTCAAGACTAGGTTTAGTCTATTGCATAGATTTAATTTATTTTTATTTTGTTTTCACACAAACAAACACATTTCTTGAAGGATTGCTGGAGCATTCAAACCAATATTTTTTTTATTACCCCTTTTGCTTGCATACTTGAAAATGATGCGTTTCTTTCAACAAAATTATTCTATATGTCACACGCGAAGGGAGAGAAGCGGCCTTTAGATTTATGTTACTCTACTCCAGGGGTGGCCAACATTATGTTCTGTCATATCACTATCTACATTCTACGCTGTTGGCATTGTGCATGTAACTATCGCCCAAAACCTCAAACCTCACCTGACTCCTGCCCTATTTCTACATCATGGACAGTAAAACAATAGGGCTATTTAGAGAGTGGAATAGGGGATAAACTAAACTATTCAAATTTTAGCGACAAGTGAAGTTGGCCAAAATAAGCAGTTTATTTGTTTTCCAATGTTTTAGATTTATTTTATTTAATCTACGGTGACCTTAAGGGTGTAACTTAAAATGACTTTGCGTGCCATTAGTGTTGTGGGTTGGTCATTTCTGCCATATTTGATGGACAATGCCTGTATCACAAAGTGTTAGGCTGGGGAGTAAAACTACCTGGCTAGTCACTAGTCTGACGTCACTTATTTTTACATCTCAAACGTTTCAAGACCTAGAGCCCTTTTACTGAAGGATGAATCTCGGCCGAGTGTACTAAAGGAAGTTTTTATCAAATAATTTCCCGCTCCAACCAATTCTAATCAAATCACATGTGGGCAAGTTTGCCAGTAGCTCTACATTACTCCATTATAGTAATATGTAGTGCCCGGACGATAAATAAGACGCAAAGTAAAGAAACATATTTTTTTATAAATTAGTATACAAAATATATAACATTTGATAATCAAAAAAGTTATTTATGGTGATTACTTCGCCTTAGCAATTCTGCCAGGAAAGGTATTTTCAAACAGCGGATTCTACTCACCAGCCTCACATTGTACAAGACAGGACTTGCCTGGCAAGTATGGCATCATAAAACAAAATGGATTCCCAACCCCCTTTTCAGTTGCAACATTCTGATAGTATTTTGTTGAAATAAACCTCATTTTACAAAATAGGTTTACTGATTAAGAATGATTGCTTTTGATAAAAATATTTGTTTGTGTGAAATGGCAATACTACATCTATCTTAATGTTCTCCCTCAATACAAACTACCAACAATAATTTAAATTAGTAAATTCCTATTGAAAATGTGGGTTTAT
>JBCFYV010000886.1:0-64191 GCA_039000515.1 Timema cristinae | reverse complement strand
CTTGGGTCAGGCGGACACTATCCACTCCTTTTGTTTTTTACTTCCTTCAACAAACCTCCCTCCCCCCCTCCCCAAAACCATTTCCTCGTCCCTCGTTCGGGTAGTTCAAGTCTTTCCTCCAATATCAGAACAACCGTTAAAAAAATAATCGTTTAAAAATAATATTTATTCCGTTTTTCTGTTGTGACTATGGAATTTTTTTTATGGAAACGTCTTAGTTAGATAAATTGTATAAATATAGCTTTTAATTTTATTTTTTTATTTCTGAATCACGATTTTTTTTAAAACAAAATCTATTAAGGTTTTATGAGCTTTTCAACATATAATGAAATAGATTAAAACATAGGTACGTTGCCATATTCTTACGCTCTTCAAAAAATGAAAAATAAAATATTATAGCATTTTTTATTGTTTCGAAAAACATGATTTCCCTAAGAGTCTGCACGGTCTTTTTTGCCACATTTGGGAGCAATGGCGGTACAGGTCTAATATCCTTTTACAGATTAGCCTAAACTTCACACATAAAATCTTTGAATACCCCAAAAAAATAATGGTTTTTTTCGCAACACACGATTAAAAAATAATTTAGGGCTAATATTTTATGTGCCCATAAGACAACGAAAATCATTTTAAAAATTGGTAAATTTCAACTTTTTTGGGATGAAGGGTTTTTTAGAATTAAATGAATTACGTCAAGGATCAAATATTAACACTAATAGGTATATTTTTATATTTATAAATAATACGCCATAATTTCACAGCGAAAACGATTGCTATTTGCTGCCAAAATTAATTTGAAATTATAATATACATTTTACACCGCCTTCAAATTGCAGTCGGATCACTGAAAGCTTTAAAAATTGATAATTGCCGCCAACATCTTGATCCAGACCACAACACAGATAAAATGCACTGTTTGTGTAGAAAATGTCCTGGTATTTTCCCGTATCATCTACAAAACCTGAATTCCCAAATTTTCATTCACCCCGAAAACCATTATTTGTAGACACACACGGCATAATGCACTCCACACACCCCACGAGACAAGTAGCACGCTACTTTAAAAAATTTAATACAAGATGGCAAAACGTTAACCTTTGTCGTTGGAATCACAAACAAAACAATAAGGCAACTTCCGACTGGCGCGTGCCATCACGTGTAGTGGTTTAGCTTTGAAGCATTCGCGTTGTACGATGTGCGGGAAATTCAAACTAAAATTATTTTCGTGACTTTATGACCAAAAATTAAAAATGCGTGCTTTTTCGTGACTTTCGTGACCCAGTAGACACCCTGTAGAAGAAATTTTCACAATATTTATTTTGCTGAAATTTTAAATTTGCTACCCTATTTCTGTGAGCCTATATTTATTTTATTTGCCAGAATATGTAGGCCTAGGTCTATGCATATATATTTAAGTAGGCCTCATTTTATAATAATTTCTTAATACCTATTTGTAAATGTAGAATTAAGAAAAACTGTTCTATGACAAATCACACATCTAAACTAGAATCTACGCATTTTACACATACAATTAGGGATAGTACCTATCTTACGAGTGTCTAAAAATATATATCACAAAAAAAATAATTATTATTGTTGAATTATTACTGTTTAAATACAAGCATACCACCTTTTACCGCTTCATCGTACCGTTATTCATTTCATCAGCCATTAACGAGAATCACCACTGATTGACTTTTGTCTAATAACTACCGAAATCAATCACCTTGGATACTACAAAGACACGACAAACATTACATTACAAGTCTGTTAAACGCAACTGAAACTAAAAAAAAACAACGCGCATGCGCAACAACACAAGAGGCTAGAAACAAACAACAACTACAATTTTCATCATAGTCAAGAACTAAATAATGTAAAACCCCTCCCACTTATTTAGATCTGTCTCTCAAACCAACCTTGCTTCGCAAGTAATTAAACTGATGCTTTGGCAGAGGCTTTGTAAGAACATCTGCAAGTTGTTCTTTGGATTCAATGTACCTTATATCAATGTCACCACTTTTCATAGACATCCCGTACAAGTGGAAACGAACATCAATATGCTTAGTTTTCGGTGGTACTCAGGATTTTTCGTCAATTTAATTGCTGATTGGTTATCTACGTACATTGGGACCTTATCACATTTCAAACCCAATTCACAAATAATTCTACGTAGCCATATAGCGTCCTTTGTTCCATTAGACAATGCAATGTACTCACCTCTGTTGTTGAAAGTGCTACTACTCTTTGCCCTCTCAGAGGACCAAGAGATAGCACCCCCATTAAACAAAAAATACAAATCCGCTAGTTGATTTTGGGGTATCTACATTACCAGCATAATCTGCATCTGTAAAACCTCTCAGTGGGGGCGTTACTCCCACGTCTCCGTAAACAATCCCATAATCCATTGTCCCCCTTAAATAACGGAGAATCTTCTTAACCGCCTGCCAGTGATCTTGCCCATAGTTAGTTAAAAATTGACTGGCTTGGATTAACTGCATATTCAATATCAGGGCGACTGACTTTTGCAGCGAAAAGAAGAGAACCAATTGCCTCACGGTATGGCACATATTGCAGTTTCTTCTTTTCTTCTTCACCTCTTGAACTCTCCCATTGGCTTAAGTGTAAGCCAGGTTCAGCTGGAACATTTTGACGGCTTTGCATTTCCATGCAAAAATCTTCGTAGAATTTTCTGGATGTATGCACTCTGACTAATTTTTAAAAGTGCGTTTTTTCCCGATTTCGTTAAATTTTCAAGGCCGATGAAATGCTTAGCGTCACCAATGTGATCTGAAAACACTGTTCCAAATTTTGCAGAACTTCATCAATTGCTTCTTGAGAAGCAAACATCAAAAGTCCATCATCAACAAGAGAGCTAAGTAAAACAGTTGCTCCTTTGACCTGCCAGCAAACAACGCAATGGTCACAACTCATTGGGTTTTGAAAAAAAATTTTTTCTAAAATTTCACGAATTTTATGTTCCAGCAACGTGGCGTTTGCTTGAGTCCATACAGGCTCCTTTAAAGTCTACATACTGCTCAGGGTGTGCTTTGTCTTCAAATCCGGGGGGTTTCTGCATAAAAGATCTCTTCTTTCAATTCACCATAGAGGAAAGCCGTTTTCAATCAAATTGGGAATTTTCAAGATCTTCCCCCCTCAAGGTGAAGCAATCGAATTATTCATAACGAACAACGGGCGCAAAAGTCCAAAAAATCAACCCCTTTCCCGCTGACAAACCCCTTTGCAACAAGTCGGGGGCCTGTATCAAAGCCCCCACTTGAATTTATTTTCATTAAACACCCCCTTACAACCAAACACATGTTTTCCTTTCTGAGGTTTCAAATTTTCCCACTTTTCGTTTTTTTTGAAGCCACTCTTTTCGTCATTCAAGCGAGTAACCACTTTTTAGCTTCGAACTCATGACACCCTCTTAAAATTTGAGGCACAGTACCACAACTACGAGAATCATTGTACGACTTGGTCGCGCAGCTGGTTCGATCACGAAGTTGTCTTCCTGAACCTGATGCTATTTGAATCTCTTCCAATTGTGGTTCTCTTGTTCATCTACTTGCTCTGGATTTGGGTTTAGCTCCACTGTGCTTCTAAGTCTGATTGACCTTGATGATAAAAGTCAAGTTCCTCTGGCTACTGGTATGGGTTTCATCATTTTCGTGTTGGTTGATTTTCATAACCAAAATAAATTTCCCCCTTTTTTTAAAAAACCTTCTCTGCCATTTCAACTCTCTCATTGAAGTTTACCTCACAGCTGACATGTATTTTTCGAGTCTTGGGTCCCTATCGATAATTCCTTGACTCCCCTATAGCCAACAAAAATCTTTTTCTTGCTCTTTGGATCAAACTTTTTGCGTGCTCTTGGGGTATATGCATGTATGCATCAAACCAAATACTCGCCCATGTTTTATTTCTGGCTTTTTCATTAAACCATTTTTCATAAAAAGTACCCGTCAGATTTTTTTGAGAGGTTGATTAAAAACATCCCACTGCTAAACAGCTTCAGCCCATAATTTTCTGGAAGGTTTCTGGCAAGTAACATAGATCTGGCACTTTCACAAAGGGACCATTTCACCTCACCCCGACCATTCTGCTCATGAACCTCGGTTTTGACAGCTAGAAAAATTCCCTTTTTTTTTTAAAAAGATTAATTCATTTGACAGGTACTCTCTGCCATTGTTGTATGCAGAATTTTTATGTTGTTGCCGGCGCTTTGTCACAAAAGCTTCATAATTTTTGAACTTTAAACACTTCATGTTTGTGATGCTGAAAAATACAGAGCGGTATTGGTATCATCCTTAACAAAAAAAAAATCTTTAAACCATGGTGACTGTAATTAACTGGACCGCAAACATCCAATGAACTTTCACCGGGATTATTAGCTTTTGGGCCTTGTAGATGGGTTGGTTTGCGAGCATGCTTTCCCTAGAACCCCTTTTTCAGAAAAAATTGGATTTGTTTTGTTACTAAACCCTTAGTGCGTCAAAATTTTCCGTTGCATTAATTTAATTGCATTAATTGACCCAACCTTTTTTGCCACGCTTCAGGGGGTTTAAATTCTGCAACATTACACTTTGAAGAAAATTTTACCTCAAAAAGCATTCGGAAAAGCGATCCTGAGCAACCCTTTTGCTGATAAGGCCCCCCTTCTTTTTCGGACCCGCAGTGATTAGGTAACTATGGAATGAGAAATTTTTGTCATTGATCGCTCCACTGAAAATAAATTTCGTTTCAAAAAACCCAAAATAAAAACATTTTCAATTCCGGTTTACCTTCTTTTCCCTGATCCGCAAGAATATTATTGTGCCAATACCTGCTACAGGGAAAATCATGTCGCTTGCAATTTGAACTAACTTTATTTACAACCGGGGCTGGTTCACTGAAAAAATCGCGGCGGAAAGTCTATGGAGGCTTGCACCCCAGTCTGCCAAACCCCCAGATTTTTTCCCCATCCGTTGTTTCTGAAAAAAGCTGAATGTCACACACAATGCAGATGCAGAATCCACTTTTTTTCTTTTCCTTTTCCTTATCGCATTTGCTTTTCACATTCACATACCAGTGACCAAGCTCGTTGCAGTACTTACAAAGGGTTTTTCTTTTCAAAAACTTCAAAACTCTTGGAATTTTTCTTCCGCTTGCTTTTGAATCATTAACCTTTTGGTAATTGGTGACTTTTTTCTTGTTCATCTATTTTAGCTGCAGGGGTTTTATTGCAGCCAATGATGAAAACTCCTCTTATTGATGTCAATCTTTTGTCCCCACGAATTATCCACAATTAAAAATTTCCTTTTTTCGCTCTCTTTTTCAGTGCACTCCCATGCCATGGAAATGCCCCAAATCTTGATGGGAAACTGTTCAGAGTTTGCCACGGCTGAATCAGGGGGTTTTTCACCTGATCACAATTTCTTTCAGTGGTTTCAAATTTTTTTTAGCTGGTTGCGACAGGCCGCCCCTTCTTGTCCGAAAATCGTAAAAATTTTTGCCAACAATCTTGTTTCGCACTTCACTTTGCCCATACAAAGAAATTGTTTATCCCAGATCTCTTTCGGTGTCCTACAGTTTATTAAATTCACATGAAATGTCCGATCCACTGAGCTCAATAAGATCACTGCTGTTTTTGACTTACATTTTTTCCATACTTTCCACGCGTCGAGTTTTGCTGCTTTGTCGGGCTCTGTATCTGTCCCTTCCACAAATTCTACCAAATCTTGAGCATCAAGTAAGAATGACACGCTAAATTTCCACAATGCGAAATTTGTGCCGTCGAATTTTGTGAGATCGTATGTGTCCTTTTCCGTCATTGCTGCAAGCAGAGAAAAGAAAATATACTGGACGCAATATACACCTACCGACGTCACGAGCAAAACGTACACACGACACGAACAAACCGTACCGTCGACACGAACAACAAAATGTGTAGCGACGACACGAACAAAAGTTTCTCAACTTAACACTTCGATATAATGGCGGCGCAGAGGAAGCGTGACTGGGCCCATAACCTGTTGAATTATTACTGTTTAAATACAAGCATACCAGCTTTTAACCGCTTCATCGTACCGTTATTCATTTCATCAGCCATTAAACGAGAATACACCACTGATTGACTTTTGTCTAATAACTACCGAAATCAATCACCTTGGATACTACAAAGACACACAAACATTACATTACAAGTCTGTTAAACGCAACTGAAACTAAAAAAAAACAACGCGCATGCGCAACAACACAAGAGGCTAGAAACAAAACAACAACTACATATGTCTCATCATAGTCAAGAACTAAATAATGTCAACAATTATAAATACAATTAATAATATAGGGTAAATCATATTAAAGACCTATATTAACATACATATCCTGTGTGTAATTAATGAGAAGAAATGGTGATTGTTAGTAGTCTATTAAAAATAAGACACACTAGGCCTATCCACTATTTCTGCAATTAATGTATTCTTAGAAAACATCTTGTTCCTGCATGGTTTGATAAAGAATGCCTGGGAGAGCTTATAATACTAAACAGTGGTTTAACTAGTATGTCTAAAAATGCCTTTTGTGACTATTCACCCATTGAAATACTATGTTATTGGTCATAACATTTTATTAGGTATATACTTGTTACAAGTTTCCCTTGTCAACAGTTTCCCTTGTCAACAGTTTTGAGATGTCTAAAATTCTGTAGACCTATTGTACTGTTTGAAATAAAATAAAAAAAAATATTTGTCGAGTAACATAATATAAAGGTAGACCTTACAAAAATAATGTTAGTCAACATATTTTCAAGATGATTCCTATACAATGCCTAGGCCTAGTTGTGAACATAAAAATATTTAGCAATTTTGCTGTCCATGATAAATATTGTTTAAAACTTACCTGTAAATTGCCAGTAGCATAAAATCTCAGGGTAAGCAGTAGTTTTGTCATTGGTGATACCGGAAGCCCACGTTTGTCAAGTTTTTTCCAGATAGTGAACAAGTGGGTACAAAACTTTACGTACAGTTTCCTTTGAAAAACGATATCTTAACTTAAATTCGTACATATTAAAAGGGTCTGGAGCATTCATTGCATATCTCTTGGGAAGACGAGCTCGTTGTTCATCTTAAATTTCATCAATTCTATCAATGATGTCTAAAACGTTGTCAACATCAGCCACCAACTCCACCACACAGTCTTCCATGTTTGAACGATGTAAACAACACTTTCTACAGTTAGCATCACTTGGCGCACATTTTAATTCTAAAAACTGTTGATACGCATTAAATACTAATCTAAATATATATTAATAGAAACATGGACGTTTCTTTTTAAGAAGAGTTGGTTATTATTAATATTTATTTTAGTTTTCGATAGTAATTTGATTTATTTCGTCAACTTTTGACAATGGCAGAAGACAGTATTCCGCCATGTTGGATAGCTGGCAGGCCAAGGAATGAGGTCGAACCGTCATTCGTAGCAAACCGACACCCTCGTAACAACAGACACCCCGCCCTTACCTAGCAAGCGTTTATAGGATGCATTTTTGTGATTTGAACCAAGGTGTGGACTGTTGACTCCCAGGGGACTGCCCGGGACGTCTATAGGAATGGCCCTTAAAATCAAGGTCACTGTGATCACCGATATCGTAAAATCACTGTTTCGCCCATTCCTACAGTGCTTAGTAGTTAGCATGAAAACAAAGTTCGGAAGCTCCCGAACACTTATTTCCGGTGGTAGATGGCGACACGGTCCGCACCGAGCAATGCTCTCTCGACGATAAGTCAAGTCCGCGCCGGTGTGGTGCGGACCGTGTCGCCACTTGCATTTAAAAACATGGATAGCATTCCTCCGGAAAAAAACATTATGGTCTGGTGTGGTGGGGTGAAGTTCCATGTAGCCGGTCCTTAACGTTGTGCACAGGCTGCTAGGGACAGATATATTCCGATAGAGTGTAGTACTATCGGTTTGTCGTGCTCGTGACGGCCCGGTTAAAGAGGGAGACAGTATCATTACCTCTCACTCTTACTTAACTTCTCACTTTGAGTACAAATAAAAGTAAGGAAAGAGGGGATTAGTAGCCTAACAGGAAATGTTTACAGGGGGGTTTGGTGGAATACAATGCTATCTTTAGAAGGACAGATACTTTTAACTACACCTAGCTCAAGGGTGGATTCAGGGCTAGTTAGGGGTAAATTGGGTTTTACAAGGCTTCTTCAAGGATAAATTTAATAATTTTGATTAATAAAGATTTTAATTTATAATATTTTAATTATAATATTGCGAGTTTAACAAACTAGAGTAAAGGTTTTTTTAATTAAAGATAAACACTTTTTTTTAAATATGATATTCAATGAAATACAATAAGTGTAATCTTGATGTTTTTTGGACACAATTATAATTCACTAGGACTGATTGCCATTAATGATATGATTTAAATTTCTAGGGCTAAGTACTATAGTTGTATTTGTAAACAAAATTAGTTACATGTTCATATTGTTTACACTGTCATCATACAAACTGGTCGATAAGCTGTAAAAAATATCTCGAAGGCTAGATGAGACATGTGGCCTACACGATTTGGAACAACTGGTTGACAAGTTCATGCTTAGGTGGACAAAGTGACAGTAAACTGGCCGACCAATTGGGGCTCCAGCTAACTGATCGACAGACCCGCCTCGGTGGCGTAGTTGGCTAACGCGCTAGTCGTGTTGTGCTCGACCGCCGAGGACGGGGAGATCGAGGTTCGAATCTCGGTCAGGTGAACTGGGGGTGGTTTTCCTAAATTGTTTTCCACTCTCCCTCCACGCAAATGCGGGTTCACTTCCTCTAATTAAACCTTCCCAATTCCTAATCCATTAGCGCTATTAGTACTTAAATCGTATAACCCGAACGGGTAGTAAGACGCGGTGCTAAATAATAATAATAAAATAAAAAAACTGATCGACAGCACACTGGTTAACATGTGTGGAAAAAGTGGTCGACAGGCAAGTGACTGTCATGCAAAAGCAGGGTCTATCCCATGGTCGATATGAGTAGGACCATGTGATAAAGAGCCAATTGGTCGACAAAAAGTATACAAATATTTGGAATGCTTGGTGGGTTAATTATCTGACCCTAGTATGACCCACTGGTTGACTAGCTCATGTATAGAAGGACAAAGTGATATACACACGAATAGTTGACCAATTTGGGTGTATAAAACTAATCAACATTAAACTGGTCGATACGTGTGAACAAAGTGATTGACAGACAAGTAATCTACACGAAGGAGTACTTAGACCAAGTTGTTGATAAGAGTAGGACCATGTGCTAGACAACCAACTGATCAACAAAATATTAACAAACATTTAATAGACTAGGTAGCTAGCGGCCGTCGACTCGTCGAAAAATACGTACATAGAACAACAAAATGGTAGACAGCCAACTGGTCGACAAAAAACAACTGTCAGACAAACGTTGAGATGGATCCTTATAATAGTGGACCACAAGTTAATACACAGCGAATAAAGAACTCGCTAAGCCAAAAGCTAAGTGTTTTATTTTTGTATCCAGGTGTTCTTTTTCCACTATATATTTAGTTACATTACAGTGAACGTCTGTCATCCGTTAATAATAACAATGCCAATCGATTAAAATAGTGCACTTTACTTAACATTAAATAAACAATGTCCCTCCTGTTTAATGTACAAATAATAACAATTAAATGTTGGTAAATACACCAATCATATACATAATATACAGCGAAAATGTAAACTAAATTATTGTAAAATAATAGCAGAAAGGGTATGTTCTCTAAGAAGAAAATACAAGGAATTCATACAAATATTAAAGTTATTATTTTTATTACAATAAAATTATCAACAAAATATGTACATTTCTCTAACCACATCACTCACAAGTAGACTTATTAACGTTGTTATCTCCTGAATAAATATTACTTTATTTGGATATATTCTCACATGGATAATTTTTAATTGAATGTATTTAGAATCTATTTGGCATTGTCAGCTGGGTTATTTATGAAAATTATATGCATGCATAATCTATTTGGAGTGCTTCCCTTCCAGCAAATTTTTTAAACTGGATATCTCTAGAAACTATTTGGAATGACACATTTTGGAAAATTAAATGTCTTTAGAAGTTATTTGCAGTTTTATTCAAGTCTTTTAGCTTCATATTCGAAAATATCAAAAGTTGTGAACTACATCTATAAGGGGACTAATTTATTCCAAGAAGGGCAATCACTTATAGTTTTCCCTGTCCCTAATTTGGAGTAGTCCTTTCATACTTTTTTGAAATTATACTCTTTTAAAAGTTATTTAGAATAGTCACTCCTTCAAATTATTTTGAAATTTGAATGTTTCTAGAACCTATTTAAGTAGCGTCCCCAGAATTTTTTACAAGTTTGGATACCTCCAGAAGTTTACTTTTTTTAAATTTAGATCTCCTGAAAGCTATTTGAAGGGGTTATCCTCCAAAAATGTTTAAAATTTAGGTACATCTAGAACATATTTAGACTGCTCCTAGATTGCATTATTCCGAAAATTAGATGCCTCTAGAAACTTTGATGTGGTCTTCTCTGGAAAACGTTTGATAATTGAATGTATATAGAAGTTATTTTTAGGTTAATGCAAGATCTTTAAACTTCATATTCGATAATATCAGAGGATTTAAAATATATTTAGGGGGTGGGATTTATTCCAGCTGAGATTATTTTCAGAGGAACGAGGCCCCTCTTGCCCCCACCCCACTCGGTTCTACCAGCATAGATTGCAGTACTACACAAATTTCTTAGATGAGTCCATGCATAAAAAAAATGCTGACCATCTCCTGTTGGGAGACTTTACCACGATCCACCATAGACAGGACCTTTCCCTCCCCACTAAAAACAAGGGTACATCCATGATATTACTCTACATTCTCAACGTATATTCCTTAAAGGTCTGGATCAAAAGGCCATTATTGCACGTGTGATGTGTGCTCAACTACAAGTGGAGATTAGGCAAGATAAACAGTAGTATTCATAGGCCTACACATTTACAAAAGGTGATTCACCCAGTGGTGGTGGAACTTTATTTGTGTAGGGGTGTATACAATTTTTTTTTAAAGGAACTTTCCCCCAATTAATAGGAGATCCAGGGACTCAACACCATATATTTTGTGAAAATTGAATACCCTTAGAATCCATTTTGAAAGGTTCTTGTCCAGTAATGTTCTGAAAATTATACTCCTTCCAAGATATTTGGAGTGATCCTCCCCTAGAACTTTTTTGAGATTTGGATACCCCTAAAAGCTAATTATAGTTCTCCCTACCTATAATATTTTTAATTTAATTTTTCCATAATATATTTAAAGTGGTTTTCCCCATGGCAAATGTTTAAATGTGGATGCACAAAAAACTACTTATAGTGGTCCTCGCCTTTAAATTCTCAAATGACGGCAAATTTTCAAGAACATTTCCCGGGATTTTTCCCAATTTTACTGGTGAGTGGCCACTCTGAAAATATTACTTATGGTATATCCCTCACAATTAACTACAAATAAAACTTATATCACCTCCTGACATAATATTACTTTAGCTCTATCTCTCACAATTCATTACAAGTAACACACTTAATTCACGTCCTAACAAATTATTACTTTGGATATATACCTCGCAATTAATTACATGTTACACTATTAAATAACTTATTGACAAAATATTACTTGATAAAAGGCTAATATATCTGTTGCCAGCAGCAGTGTGTTGTTTTAATCTCAAACAAGTTCAAGATACCTATTTAGAGTCAAATCGTCAAAGCCATTTTTTTCCCCAAGTTTTTTGAAAAAGCACTCATCGATAAATTACCCACAAATGACAATGTATTAAAAAAACAAGAACACTTACACAATGTTATTTGTCATGTCAGACATTCCCAAGATACCAATTTGGAACCGAATGATCAAATCTCTTTTTAAAATATTATAAGTTTTTGAAAAATCACTCATCACACTTTAAAAATTTTTTGGCCAAAAACCAAATATCCTCTACGTTGTTATTTGTGAGATTAATTACTCCCTAGGTTTGCATTTCAATCAGAATCTTTAGAACCAGTTTTGAAAAAAAAAATGGGTGTGTGTACTTAAGTACGCGCGTGAGAAATTATACTTATTTGGCATCATTAAATAAGATTTATAGTAGAGAATTATATATTAGAAATTGATAATAAATATTTAAAATTGAAAATTAATAATTTATTAATATATATATATATATATATATATAATTATTAAAAATAAAATTTAGAAGATAATAAATATATATGACATAATTTGTACTAAATATTATAAGATTCTTAATTTTAAATATTTATTATTGATTATTTAGTATTTTAAAATTAAATGAATAAATTTAATAATAAATTCAAAAATTGAATTTAAGTTTAATCACTTTTTAAATATTTATTAATTTCTTAATTTAATATTCACTTTTCATTGTTATCAAAAAGTTTACATTAAATTTGTTCATTTATTTTTATAAATATTTATTATTTATTCAATTTAAAAATAAATATTAAAAATTGATATTTTAATTTGATGTTCGATTAAAATTTTTTTATCACAAATTTTTTATTAAATGTTTTATTAATTTTATTTCTTTATTTTGTAAATATTAAATAACCAATAATAAATATTTAACAATAATAATTTAATAATATTTAGCATTAATTATGTTAAATAATAATATTTTAATTTATATCAATAAATAATAGTAGTATAGAATCTTATGTATGAGGGCACGGAGGGGTAATGTGTATGTGTGTGTGTGTTCCCCTCCCCTCAAACCTTTCCCTCCCCTCCCGAGGCGTGGACTCGCAGACACGCTCTATCTGTCTCTCTCTCTCTCTCTCACACACACATACTCATAGATATACTGGGACAGTGAGGGTCAATGTGTGCCCCCCACACCCCTTCCCGAAGTATGTTGGAGTTCTCTCTCTCTCTCTGTCTCTCTCTCCCCCTCCTCCCCTCACGCTGGAATACCATCATGTACTGGGACAGCGAGGGGAAATGAATGTAGGTATCCTCTTATACACGGTTCATGTTTCAGGCCAGCTAGGAGAAATGTGATAGGGAGGGGGAGTATCATGACGAGGGTGGCGCACCGACGTCATGGTGAGGGGTGGATGGGTTGCAGCCCTGCTTGAGGACGGTCGAGTTTAAATGAGCTTTTTTTGCTCTACACATCTTCTCCGGAACAGATTACCAGTCCCCCTCCGAGGCTGTTCTGGAAGCTAAGATGTCGGATGTGTTTGTGAAGAACAAGGTTCGAATCTCACTCAGGATGAACGAGCTGTAGATTTCCACTCTCCCTCCAAGCAAATGAGGGTTCACTTCCTCTAAGCTAATACGGGTGTACTTACTTTAAATCTTATTCACCCCCATTTCAGGAATTCAAAACCTAAAAATTTTTTTTTTTTCAAATTAGATAATGTAGTTCAATTCCATACTGTACATTCTACTTCATGTTACATTATATATTCGAAATTCGTATAAGAATTAAAACGAGGAAATCCAGGTTCGAATCTTGGCAGGGCAAACTGAGGGTTGGTTTTCCACTCTCCCTCCAAGCAAATGCGGGTTCACTTCCTCTAAGCTTATACGGGCGTAATTACTTTAAATCTTATTCACCCCCATTTCAGGAATTCAAAACTTTTTTTTTTTTTTAAAAATTAGATAATGTAGTTCAATTCCATACTGTACACTCCACTTCATGTTACATTATATATTCAAAATTCGTATCAGAATTAAAAAGAGGAGATCCAGGTTCGAATCTTGGCAGGGCAAACTGAGGGTTGGTTTTCCACTCTCCCTCCAAGCAAATGCGGGTTCACTTCCTCTAAGCTTATACGGGCGTAATTACTTTAAAAATTATTCATCTTCATTTCAAGAATTCAAAACTTTTTTTTTCAAATTAGATAATGTAGTTCAATTCCATACTGTACACTCCACTTCATGTTACATTATATATTCAAAATTCGTATCAGAATTAAAAAGAGGAGATCCAGGTTCGAATCTTGGTCAGGTGAACTGAGAGATGGTTTTTCCACTCTCTCTCCAAGAAAATGCGGGTTCACTTCCTCTAAGCTAATACGGGTGTACTTACTTTAAAAATTAAATCTTATTCATCTCCATTTCAGGAATTCAAAACCTAAAAAAATTTTAGAATTAAAACGAGGAGATCGAGGTTCGAATCGTGATCAGGTGAACTGAGGCTTGGTTTTTCCACTATCCCTCCAAGCAAATGCGGGTTCCTAATTCAACCTTCCCAATTCCTAATCCATTAGCGTAATTAGTACTCTGAACGATTTTACACTCTAATCATGGACAAATGATGGTACATTTGATACATTGTGAAGGTACAAATTTGTGTGTGTATATCATTCTATCTGTCTTATATAATCAAAATTCGTATAAGAATTAAAACGAGGAGATCGAGGTTCGAATCTTGGTCGGGTGAACTGGGGTTGGTTTTCCACTCTCCCTCCAAGCAAGTGTAGGTTCCTAATTCAACCCTCCCAATTCTTAATCCATTAGCGTAATTAGTACTCTGAATGATTTTACACTCTCATCATACACAAATGATGGTACATTTGTTACATTGTGAACGTACAAATTTGTGTGTGTATATCATTCTATCTGTCTTATATAATCAAAATTCGTATAAGAATTAAAACGAGGAGATTGAGGTTCGAATCTTGGTCGGGTGAACTGGGAGTTGGTTCACCACTCTCCCTCCAAGCAAATGCGAGTTCTTAATTCAACCCTCCCAATTCTTAATCCATTAGCGTAATTAGCACTCTGAATGATTTTACACTCTCATCATACACAAATGATGGTACATTTGATACATTGTGAACGTACAAATTTGTGTGTGTATATCATTTTATCTGTCTTATATAATCAAAATTCGTATTAGAATTAAAACGAGGAGATCGAGGTTCGAATCTTGGTCGGGTGAACTGGGGGTTGGTTTTCCACTCTCCCTCCAAGCAAATGCAGGCTCCTAATTCAACCCTCCCAATTCCTAATCCATTAGCATAATTAGCACTCTGAATGATTTTACACTCTCATCATGCACAAATGATGGTACATTTGTTACATTGTGAACGTTCAAATTTGTGTGCGTGTGTGTATATCATTCTGTCTTATATATTCGAAATTCGTATAAGAATTAAAACGGGGAGATCGAAGTTCGAATCTTGGTCGGGTGAACGGGGGGTTGGTTTTCCACTCTCCCTCCAAGCAAATGCGAGTTCTTAATTCAACCCTCCCAATTCCTAATCCATTAGCATAATTAGCACTCTGAATGATTTTACACTCTCATCATGCACAAATGATGGTACATTTGTTACATTGTGAACGTTCAAATTTGTGTGCGTGTGTGTATATCATTCTATCTGTCTTATATATTCGAAATTTGTATAAGAATTAAAAAAGGGAGATCCAGGTTCGAATCTTGGTCAGGTGAACTGAGGGTTGATTTTTTTCACTCTCCCTTCAGGCAAATGCGAGTTCCCAGTACTCTGAATGATCTTACACATACGCACTTTCATCATGGTACATTCAGATAAAAACTTTTTTCGAACATAAAGATGGATGATCAGGGTTCAAATCTTGGTCAGGTGAACTGAGGCTCAGTATTTCCACTCTCCAAATGCGGGTTCCCAGTACTCTGAATGATTTTATACATACACTCTCTCATCATGCGAAAATGATGTTGCATTCGGATAAAAACATTTTTCGTACATAAGGATGGATGATCGGGGTTCAAATCTTGGTCAGGTGATCTGAGGCTCAGTATTTCCACTCTCCAAATGCGAGTTACCAGTACTCTGAATGATTTTACACATACACGCTCTCATCATGGTACATTCGGATAAAAACTTTTTTCGAACATAAGGATGGGATGATTGAGGTTCAAATCTCGGTCGGGTGAACTGAGGGTTGGTTTTTCCACTCTCCAAATGCGGGTTCCTCAGTACTCTGAATGATTTTACACATATGCAAATGATGGTACATTCGGATAAAAACTTTTTTCGAACATAAGGATGGATGATTGGGGTTAAAATCTCGGTCAGGTGAACTGAGGCTCGGTTTTTTCCTCTCTCCAAGTGCGAGTTCCCCAGTACTCTGAATGATTTTACACACACACTCTCATCATGGTACATTCGGATAAAAACTTTTTTCGAACATAAGGACGGGTGATTGAGGTTCGAATCTCGGTAGGGTGAACTGAGGGTTGGTTTTCCACTCTCCCTTCAAGCAAATGTGAGTTCCCTGTACTCTGAACGATTTTACACGCTCTCATCATGCACAAATGATGGTACATTCCGATAAAACCTTTTTTCGAACATAAGGATGGGTGATCGGGGTTCGAATCTCGGTCGGGTGAACTGGGGGTGGTTTTTCCGAAATGGTTTTCCACTCTCCCTCCACGCACCTTCCATAACCCTAACGAGTAATAACACGTGGTGCTAATAATAATTTAGAATTGTTTGATACAATTTGTCGAGTTAATTGAAGTAATTTCTCGAACTAACCTCTCGAATCGGTCAACATCTGGAGGAGGTAACAGGAGAACGGTCAGAATACATTTATCTTCCTTTGAGAAGATTAGAGGAGATCCTTACATGCGGGAAACTTGCCGAGTAGGGCGAAGGTTAATTGAAACCCACTCTCTGGAAAGTGTGGGAAAATCTTAACGTCCGATGTTTCACATCTGTAGAGGGGAACTTAAATGGGGATACATGTCGGTTTTCTCTCTCCCACAACCCCCTAGAGCTGAACTCTGCATATCTAAGCCGATAAGCTATAGGCCCGCTTAACTCGTTTCTTCTCGCTCGGAGAAGTACTGATGAACGAATATAGCTTGAGTCTATAAGAGTAGTGTTTCTCGATAGTTTAGCTACAGAGTACGTCATATAGCTGGCGCGACGAATTAATCTCAGTTCTCTAGACCGGAGACGAGACTGAGATGAAACGTTACAGGTAGATAAGCGTTGAGGAGGATTGAGCCTCTAAACCTGTAGGTGGGAGGGGGCTAGATCGTGTAGGTAATCTCGAAAATCACCTCTTAGTTTACCATAAATGTTCAAGCATTCGTGCCTCTACCGCACATGTAGGTTCTCTCTCTCAAACAAGGTCTAGTTGAATAAGGTTCAACCGGATTTCAACCATAGGTAATATAGTCTTACGATCATGAGCACGGCTCGGGTATAGGCATTGACTGGGGGCCGAGCGCTACCGAAGGTGAGCTCTCCTGGTTGCTGTACCAGGGGGTTTAACGAGCCTGTGTGCGTTTTGCTGGTTGCAGACCTTGTACTGTAGGAGTATCGTGTCACTTGAATGTTACCTTATCCAGGCTCTGTATTACGAGCACTGATGAGTACAAGGACTGAAGGTTTTTTTAGTGATGTAGCGATCAAGGGTAAGGTTCACCGGCAGATAACTTCCATCCCTCGCGAAGCGAGTATCCTACGATCTTATTCCCCCCTTCCGTAACCCGTACTAGGCTTATGGTTCACACGCATGGGCGTCTGTGCAAGATGAACTATGAACTTTCCGAGCCATAGAGTCACACGCTGAGTCCTTATATAAAGGTAAGCCTTCTAGATGAAATCATTAGTTACTATCTACATTCTAGAGGAAAATATCTCTGCAAACAGTAAGGTGGTTCATCATGTTGATTGATATGCAAGGATACTCGAGTGACGAAATAGTATTCATATTCAAAGAGTTGAGTGTTTTACATTTCGAACCCTTCGAGGAGATCAACTACAAGTTTCTTCCACCGTTCAAAATTGATAATCTCTCGCCTTCAGGTGTGAGAATTGTGAGATGGGTGAGTCAATATTATCACGGGTTATCTTGGTACGAGGGGGAAGTACAGTACTCGAATCTTCGTCCTATCTTATTTTTTCATCTAGAGCGGTACACATCCCAGGTAACAACCTATATTAAAGGAGCTGAAAAGATGACATGGTTACAGAGCATCATCGCTGAAGATAATGATAGGTGTAACTTTCGCGAGCTAGGTGAACTCGGTTGTCCTTCTCTGAGTAAACTTAAAAAACTGTACGAGGTAGACAAGTGTTCCACGCATTCCGGTAGTATCTACTCATGCGCCACGGAAATTGTACGACTACTCAACGAATGGTTTAAGTCTGATCAAGCAAGACTTTTGCGAACTGACTATGTGAGGGAGGGGGGGGTACACACACACACACACACACACACACAGTGTAACTAATTCAAATACTGGATGTCTCAAAAAACTTTTTGTAAATTGACTATATGGACAGGACAATTGTGTAACGTGTTGATAGTATTTAACTTTTAGGCTGTCAACATTGAGGAAAAAAACACACAAAAAAAACGTAAATATATTTTTCCATGTTTAGATTAGAATTGTTACGCTAGCTAAAGTTTTGAAAGATCAACAAAGCTTGTTAATTTCAATAGTTTGCTGGTTTAATCTAGATTTATAATTTAAGACTTAGATATGATGCTCAAAAACTTTACACGGACGTCGCGTAAAAATTTTAATTTAGATAATATTAACGAAACACCTTACTGTTTTTCAAGATAGTAAAGCAGATCAAAATATAAAATTAGGTTAACATATTGTCAAATAATTCCTCATTAATAAACTGATGAATGATAAGTCTAAAAAAGAGCAATGTAAGTTTTTTGTTAGATTGTTTGCACTCGTTAGCTAAAGTATTTAATTGAACGGAAGATCAACAAAGCTAATTAATTTCTGTTCCGAGGAATAAAAATTATCGAACAAACTTAGCGCTGGTACGACACCGAGATGTTGACTGATATTTGAGCGATATATCTTAAGTCTTAAATTCTGAATCAAATTCACTCCTTACTTTCGACTAGTATAGAATGTTTTCTAAAAAGACGATGGTTTAATCTGTTTAGAAAGTACTCCTTCAATCCCTAAAAAAATGTAATGAATTATCTTATTCTATGACGGTGAGACTATAATCATTGTACGCTTCGAATGAATGACTTATTTTTTTCCGAGAGAAGGAATTTCATTTTTTGTACCGAATATTTGTATGTATCATTGTAATCATAAAGAGTCGATTTGTTTTTTCTGATAGTTATAACACAATGTCAGTATTTAACTTTTTAGCCTGTCAACATTGGACAGCACATTTTTTCTGATTTTAGACGACTCGGGTAATTTGAAAGAGTCAATCTGTTTTATTGAGGAAACACTTTACTGTTTGCTGAGATATTTTCCCAGGACATTTGTAAAAAGTTAAGTTACCTATCCCGAGAAATTTGAAAGTGTTAATTTGAGAGAAAGGATTTAATTTTTAATAATCTTTGTATCATTGTAATCTGATTTAAGTGAAATTAAAATCTCTTAAATTTTCGTCATCGGTATTTCAATGTATTGCAAATCTGACGCCTAATTGAATTGGCTATTTCAAATAGGACATATTTCATGACATAGTGGAAGGGTGATGCAGATTTCATACAATGTTTTGAAAAGTCTTAATTTGTATTCTGTTAGTTTGAGAGGAAAGGATTTAATTTTTTAATAATCTTTGTAATCTGATCCGAGTGAAATTATTTTTACCTAAAAAAAATTCACTTTTTGACCTAGTGAAAGGATGATGTTGATTTCATACAATGTTTTGAAAGTCTTAATTTGTATCCTGTTAGTTTGAAAGGAAGAGATATTTTCCCAGGACATTTGTAAAAAGTTAATATATACTTTTTTACCTGTCCCGAGTAATTTGAAAGTGTTAATTTGAGAGAAAGGATTTAATTTTTTAATAATCTTTGTATCATTGTAATCTGATTTAAGTGAAATTAAAATCTCTTAAATTTTCGTCATAGGTATTTCAATGTATTGCAAATATGACGCCTAATTGAATTGGCTATTTCAAATAGGACATATTTCATGACATAGTGGAAGGGTGATGCAGATTTCATACAATGTTTTGAAAAGTCTTAATTTGTATTCTGTTAGTTTGAGAGGAAAGGATTTAATTTTTTAATAATCTTTGTAATCTGATCCGAGTGAAATTATTTTTACCTAAAAAAAATTCACTTTTTGACCTAGTGAAAGGATGATGTTGATTTCATACGATGTTTTGAAAGTCTTAATTTGTATCCTGTTAGTTTGAAAGGAAGAGATATTTTCCCAGGACATTTGTAAAAAGTTAACATATACTTTTTTACCTATCCCGAGTAATTTGAAAGTGTTAATTTGAGAGAAAGGATTTAATTTTATAATAATCTTTGTATCATTGTAATCTGATTTAAGTGAAATTAAAATCTCTTAAATTTTCGTCATCGGTATTTCAATGTATTGCAAATCTGACGCCTAATTGATTTGGCTATTTCAAATAGGACATATTTCATGACATAGTGGAAGGGTGATGCAGATTTCATACAATGTTTTGAATGTGTTAATTTGTATTCTGTTAGTTTGAGAGGAAAGGATTTAATTTTTTATAATAATCTTTGTAATCTGATCCAAGTGAAATTATTTTTACCTAAAAAAATTCACTTTTTGACCTAGTGAAGGGATGATGCAGATTTCATACAATGTTTTGAATGTGTTAATTTGTATTCTGTTAGTTTGAGAGGAAAGGTTTTAATTTTTTTTAATAATTTTTGTAATCTGATCCAAGTGGAATTATTTTTTACCTAAAAAAATTCACTTTTTGACCTAGTGAAAGGATGATGCAGATTTCATACAATGTTTTGAATGTGTTAATTTGTATTCTGTTAGTTTGAGAGGAAAGGATTTAATTTTTTATAATAATCTTTGTAATCTGATCCAAGTAGAATTATTTTTACCTAAACAAAAATTCACTTTTTGACCTAGTGAAAGGATGATGTTGATTTCATACAATGTTTTGAATGTGTTAATTTGTATTCTGTTAGTTTGAGAGGAAAGGATTTAATTTTTTATAATAATCTTTGTAATCTGATCCAAGTGGAATTATTTTTACCTAAAAAAAATTCACTTTTTGACCTAGTGAAAGGATGATGCAGATTTCATACAATGTTTTGAATGAGTTAATTTGTATTCTGTTAGTTTGAGAGGAAAGGATTTAATTAATTCACTTTTTGACCTAGTGAAAGGGTGATGCAGATTTCATATAATGTTTTGAATGTGTTAATTTGTATTCTGTTAGTTTGAGAGGAAAGGATTTAATTTTTTATAATAATCTTTGTAATCTGATCCAAGTGAAATTATTTTTACCTAAGAAATTCACTTTTTGACCTAGTGAAAGGATGATGCAGATTTCATACATTGTTTTGAATGTGTTAATTTGTATTCTGTTAGTTTGAGGGAAAGGGTTTAATTTTTTATAATAATCTTTGTAATCTGATCCAAGTGAAATTAAAAAAATCTCTTAAATTTTTGTCACCGACATTTCAATGTATTGGAAATTTAACGCTCAATTGAATTGGTCATTTCAAATAGGACATATTTCATATTTTTTACCTAAAAAAAATCACTTTTTGACATACTGGAAGGGTGAAGCAGATTCCATACAATGTTTTGAAAGTGTTAATTTGTATTATGTTAGAATTTCTTTCTAAAAATCCTTATTTCCGGAGCTAAAAACTCTAACATATTATAAAATATGTTCAGTTATGAGGAGGTTTTTTTGAAAAAGATCAATTCAATTAAGTCGTTCAGGGATATAATCCATTATTTGGTTCAGCTCGTGGGTTGACCAAGATTGTCAGCTGCGCCCCCTCCTCACATCCCTACCAATAACCTCCCCTACCCTTTCCTGTTCGAGCGTATAAGCGAGGAGAGCTATACCAGAACCCTCTCCTCCTCCTCTCAGAGAGAGAAAAAAATTGTGAAAGTGTTTAAACCTTTTTTAATTTAGCAAGTCAAATGTTCTCGGATGAGGACGTTATAAGATGTTTGACTGGCCTGTGAAACATATTATATTGTTATAAACAAACGGGCTCGCCCGAATTGCGCCAATTCTCTTAGCTCGGACCCGAATTGCGCCAAGAGCTTAAAAGTGCCCCCCCAGACCGGACCCGAATTGCGCCAATACCCCCCTTCCCAAGACAGGACTCGAATTGCGCCAACTTTGAACATAAACAAATATTAATGCTATGTCTGGCAGTAAGAAGGACACAAGTCAAAAAATATAAATCAAACAATATTATATCAAAGTGAAATTTTCGTTTTTAAAACAGTCAATAATGTATATGTATGCTAAATAAAAGTGTAACAAACATAATATAAACAAGTCATACAAAGGAGTTTTGGAAGGACACACACTTCACTAAGCTTAATCTGTCTATTTCTCCATTCCTAAACTGTTTAAGTTTGTTTTCAATGAACGATTGTTTCAATTTAGACTTACTATCTGTCTTTTGCACATTACCTTCTCTTACACTGTTGATTCGAATGTACGTGTCAGTTTGGACCGATTTTAAATTTTGTACGAAGACAAAAATGTTTGGGTGTGGAGAAGCACATGATGAATTAAATCTAGAATGGAAGCTCTCGCACGCATTTGTTGTCCTCCATAAGTCCGATGAGCCAGCTGCCCAAATGCGCGGCGGGAATGTCGCTTGCTCCATCTCATCTATATATGTTTCAGTTAGGTAATCTGCGAAGCTCGTCAGTTTTGTATCAGCTGGCTGGATGCTGATCAGATCGCAGAAAGCGTCTTCTACTTCTTCGGGCCTCAAGTAAGTGAGCCCAAAACAGTAGTGGAGCCATTTCCCTCCATCCGAGTTTTCGTCTTTGTACGTGGCAGCCAAACCGAGCTTTTGAATCTTTCTCCACCTAAAAGGAATCATAGTGGATGTTAATGATAAAAATATTAAAAGGAAGCAGGAAGGAAAATAGGAACGTAGAATTCTTTGAATCATAGTCTGATTTAATACAGATTATAAATATATTTTACAAAATAGCCTATCAGTGACCGTGGCTAAAAAAAAAATGTGGCCGTAATCATATGTACAAAAATGTGATAACACCCACACAGACAGGAAAACATTTCACTTTTTTTGGCTGGCATATGTTTAAAATGGCCAAGAATAACAAATAAAAAGTAGGCCTACGACAGAATCGCAGATACTTTATCATAGCGTATATTCACTTTTTAATTAATGGGTCAGCTGAGACAATATTAGTCGACGATTTGATAATTACACTTATATGGATCTCTTTTGTTAAAACCAAATAATAAATCATTTTATTTGGCTAATATTTTTAATTTGAGTGTTTTAAATTTGTTTACCATATGTTTGTTATATTTTATTAAGCGCACAAGTTGCTATTGGTTTTTGAAAACTCGTCACCAAAAACTATCCTTTTTTTTAGCACCACGTCTTACTGCCCGTTCGGGCTATAGCCTATGTACTAATTACTTTAATGGGTTAGGGATTGGGAAGGTTGAATTTATAGGAAGTGCATCCACATTTGCGTGGAGAGAAAGTGGGGAAACCATTTAGGATCAAACCACCTCAGTACACCCGGATGGGTTCGAACCCCAACCTACCCGGTCTCGAGGGCCAGTCTAGTGCGAGAGTTGCGCCTTAGACCATCCGGCCACCCGAGGGGTAAAAAACTATCCTTGAAGTAGTTTGTTTTACCCAAAACTAAGTAGGCCCCTCACAATGTTATTATTCATTATAAATGCACGCCGATTTAAAAAAAATCGTTAAATATATTTTCAAAATATTTTGAGTTTTTGGAAACTAGTCATCTACTACCCTTAAAAGAACTTTGTCCCCTAAACCAAATAAACAGTATTAATTGTCATCTTAAATACACCCAATGCCTATGTTTAAATCAAAATTGTTAAAGATATTTTTGAGAAATTTTAAATTATTTTCAAATTAATTATTAGTAAACTGCCCATAGTTCAATTATTTTCTGAAGATCGATTATACAGTTCTATTCATCATTTAGAAAAAACTCTCCAGATATTCACTTTGAATAAAAAAAAAATTCAAGCCGATGATTGGGAGGTTGGGATCAAATCCTTGTCGAGTGAGCTGAAGGTGGTTTTTCCTAAATGATTTTTCACTCTCACTACATGCGAATTCGGATTCACTTTCTCTGTATTCTACCTATCTCATATCAAAGCCTATTAGCATAATTAGTACATAAGGAGGCCTAAAATTCAAACAGGTAGTAAAACGCAGTTCTAAAAAATCTTCAAGAATGAAAAATATAATAATCAAGTCACAAACTATATAACATTATTTATGTAAAATTGTAAAATAAAATTGTTTTGCTTACCATGCTTGCGCTAAATGAAATCGACAGCCTACTATACTGGTTTGTGGAAAAGTCGACACTATGCACTCGTGAATCGCTTGCTCGTTATCAATCACAATGTATAAAGGTTAAAGGTGAAGTTGTCCCTTCTCGATGGGAGTGCAAGGTGTCGTCCTGCCTCCCTTACGTGTTCCTGGCTTTCTGAGCATCTTTGGCGTCTGCTATTCTACGGATCGTGTCTTCGGATGGAGCCTGCGTTGAAGGTGAAGAAAGGTGTTGGCGTCGGGTCGGGAGAAGACCGCTGGATGAGGCGAGGAAGAACCCCGGGCCCGGGAAGCGACCGACCCCGGGCAAGAAGAAGTTGGCGGCGAGCGGCGGGGATCCGCCGTCAACGGCAGGCTTGTGCTGCCCGTCCTTTCTGGGAAGTTGGAAGTCTCCGCTCGCGGGACTGAAGGCTCCTCCGGTCAGGAAGGAGCTCGTGCCGGGTGGCAAGTGGTCCGCCACAAGCCCGAAGGCGGGAGCTTTAGAGGTAGCTGCCCCTTCGAGGGGCAACAAGCCTGAGGTGGCTGCCGAAGTCAGCGGGGCCGCTCCAATTCCCGGAGCCGAGCGTGCCGCTGGCCGAGGTTAGCTAGAGTCGCCCCCGGTTGACGAATCGGCCCTTTCTAGGGCCAACAAGGCTGGCGTGACCCCCAAATTTACCGGGAGGTGGGCGCAGTACACAGCCAAGCGGGTGAAGGTAGCGGGGCCCCTCAAAATACCAGAGGTGAGCGTGCCGGTAGGCACACCCAGTTGGTGTCACCCTAGGGTGAAGTTTCGGCCCTTTTCAGGGCCAACAACTCGGCCAGCGTAACCTCGCCAACTACCGGCGAGGTGGGCGCAGATGGCCAAGGTGAAGCCAGCGGGGCCCCTCCAGCTACCGGAGGCGCGCGTGCCTCTGGCAGATCCGCCGGGGCTTCCGGCACTGCACCCTTGGGCCTCGGCTTGAAGGACAGTGCTGGCCCCCTTCAAAGCGTTGGCAGTAATGCCGATGCGGGCGAGCCCAGCGGGCCCCTCCGACTACAGGAGGTGAGCGTGCCGCTGATGGCCAAAAAGTGCTAGAGGACCTTTTTAGGGCCGACAGCCCGCAAACCGGGGAAGATGGCGAAAGCTCCCGCCAGCTCGATGGGTGGAAATCTAACGGTGCCAACGTAAGCCCTGACCAGGGGAGCCTAGCCGTCCTCTGCCAGCAAAGACCGCTGCAAGAATCACACGGTGTGACCAATTGGTCGGTACGTGTTGGAACTTGCTCTCGTGCTCCCCTTCTGGAAGCATCGGAGCATGCCTTTTGTCTGTGTCTGTGTCTGACCGCTGCAAGCGGCACTGACGCAAGCGCTAATGCAAGGGTCTCAAAAACACGCGTCAACTCCGACACCTCCCGCCAAGGGGTGTCGGTAGGTATGAAACGCCCGGCTGAATTTTCTTCAGACTCGGAAGACCGGTCGCACGCTTCGCGCGTGTTGACAGCTCGTGCGAGTCCGTGGACGTGGAGGGACTGTCTTCAGGACCAGACCTCCCGTTGATGCGTGATGAGTCGAGCCAGGGGTCCGATAATGAGTCTGAAGGATTTCGACCGTAAGACCCCGCCGCAGGGGGAAGGCCGGCAACACCAGGAAGCTGCTGGGGGGCAACCCTAACCATTTAGGCGGCAGCTCTGGTGATGAGAGCGAGGCCAGCGGTGGCCCGGGCCAGGGTTCCCCAGCACTGGGTAAAGGTGGGAAGCGGCGGAAACCTGCGGGTAACAACGCAAGCCGTGTCTCACCCCCAGCCTGGTACTAGTGGCTCTGGGCCGGCTGGCAAAGCGAAGGGGAAGATCCCTCCCATCATATTGTGTGATTGGAGGGCTACTCCAAGTTGGCGAGGGCCATCCGGTCCAAGGTTCGAGAGCCTGTGGAGGCGGTCAGGCAGCCGGGGGACCGAGTGCGCCTCCAGTGCGGGTCGGAGGAGGATTACCGCGCCCTCCAGAAGTTCTTGCCGAGCTTGGGGATCCAGAATTGGTCCTACGAGCTGGGACGGGAGCGACTGGTCAGGGTCGTGGCGAAGGGACTCCTGACACGGACAAACCCTGACTACATCCAGGAGGAGCTAGTGGAGATGGGTTTCCCCGTGAAATCCATCACACAGATGCTCTCCCAATGAAGCGGGATCAGAAGACCGGAGAAAGGCAGCGGTTGCCGAACTTCGTTGTCTCTCTGTCGCCCGGGGAGCACACCGCAAGGCTGTATTCCATATCAGTCCTGTGCGGGCTCCGCGTCAGGGTGGAGAAGTACAAGTCTCCGGGCGGCCCGGTTCAGTGCAAGAACTGTTCCGGTTTGGTCAGTGTGGAGGATTGCCGCGCTAACCCTAGTGTGGATTCTGTGGTGGTGACCACGAGAGGGGCGGTGCTCGGAGGAGAGACGATCTCCCCCGAAGTGCCTGCACTGCTCAGGAGCTCATTCCTCGGCGTGGCGGGGCTGTCCCACGTACAAGTCATTCCGGGCGGCAGGGAATGTGCGGGTCTCCAAGCCTCAAGAAGGGAGGACGGATGGGCTAAGTGAAGGCCAGAAGCCCTCGGGGCACGTTGCGGGACGGAGCGCGAAAGTGACTCCAGCTCCAACACCAAAGCCACTGGTACAATCGTTCGCCAGTGTGCTGTCAAAGAGAGATACCCCTCCACCTCAGGCCGAGGCACCTGCCGAAGCCACCAAACCTGAACCGGTGGAATCCAGTTCTACCCCTTTGGTCGAGGGCCCACCCGAGACCGCTCCTCTCCCTATCCCAACCCACACTGCCATCCTACACCCTTCCAACCCTTTCCTTCCACTCCCAACTCCCACCCTTGTCACCCCTGTAACCCCCCACACCCAAGGATGATGCTGCAAAGCTCAAAAATTGCATTGAGCTACTCAAGGGTATTCCGGGACTGGACCCATGGGACTTTTCATCGAGTCTCTTGAGGAAGGTCCAGGAGTCTCCGAGGAGTAACCGTGGCCAGCTGGTCATGGAGCACATCATCCTCTACCTGGTCTCTCATGGCAGTGCACCCGAATAGAGAACCACCAGTGCTGAAGGAGCTCACGGTCGCACTCTGGAACGCCAACGGAGTCGCGGGGAAGAAGGCTGAGCTTGAAAGTTTCTTGGCAAAGCATCGTGTCGATGTAATGCTGCTGGGAGAAACCCACTTGCGCTCCGCAATGAGGTTCTCGTTAGCAGAGTTTATCTGCCATCGTAGTGACCGAGCGGGGATGTGGGAAGGGGTGGGACGGCGGTTCTGGTCCGAAGGGGCCTTGACCACCACGTCGTTTTACTTCCTCCCCTCCAACACATGGAAGCAACGGCTATCCAACTGGTGACCTTGACTGGCCCAGTGCGTCTCATTTCCATCTACTTCCCTCCCTTCCACCGGTTCGACCAGGCTACGAGGGCTGACATGGAGGTGTTGCTTCGAGGTACCACGCCTGTTTTAAATCGGTGGTGACTTCAAACGCTAAGCACCCTTCATGGGGCTCTAGGATTATGTGCGCTCGCGGCGGATTGCTCCGCGACGTCATAGATCTACACGGCCTGGTGGCTGCCGGGCCTCCGACCCCTACCCACTTCCCTTTCAATCCCGGCTATCTCCCGGACGTCCTAGACTTCGTTGTCTCCAGAGGGATCAGAAGGCGGTTGGTGCTGAAGTCTCTAGCTGATCTAGACTCGGATCACAACCCTGTTCTCGTGAACCTGGGACGCGCGGTGTCCTTCATAGACCCCCCCGAAAAACCCGACCTAAAGCGCACTGACTGGGACAGGTTTACGAATGTGTTGAGAGAGAGGTTGGGACCCACCCCTACCTTTCGAACAGCAGCGGAAATCGATCGCGGTGTTGAGTTCATAACTTCCGCCATCAAGGGGTCGCTCGAAGCTTCGACGCCGAGGCACCGTCCTAAGAGGGCGCCACAGGCTTCCTTGCACGATTCTATCCTCAGGCACGTCCGGAGAAAAATCGGCTGAGGAAGGCTTGGCAAATCTCGAGGGACCCGTAGACAAGGCCAACTGGAGCCGCAAAGTCCATGCGTTTCGGGAGATGGTTCCGAGAATACCGGAACAGTGTCTGGGAGGACAAGATTGAGAGCCTGTGCGTGCAGGACAGGTCCTTGTGGCAAATGACGAGGAACTTGATGCGGGTCCCCGCACCAAGGCCGCCTATTGTGAATCGCAACGGGGTGGCCAACTCCAACCAGGAGAAGGCCGATGCTCTCGCTGAGCACTTAGAGGCGCAATTTGTACCGACTGACAACCCGTCAGACCCGGTGCACGTTGCGCATGTGGCGCAGGTCATCAGTGCGGTCTCGTACAGACCCTGGATGAACCCGAACCAACGGAGTGACAGAAATGTCACGGGCGATAGCCGCTCTAAGACAAAACAAGGCCCCCGGATCCGACAGTATCAGTAACGCGGTCCTCAGAAAGCTGCCCTTGGAGGCGATTAACTTCCTTGTGGAGTTATTCAACGCCGTCCTGTTCCTGAGTCACTTCCCCGAGCTCTGGAAGCATGCCAACGTCCTCTGCTTTCATAAACCGGGTAGGGACCCGGCCCTAGCTTCGTCCTACCGACTGATCAGCTTGCTCGACTGTCTGGGCAAGTTGTTCGAGAGACTAATACTGACGAGACTGACCCGACATGTTCGCGAGGGGGGCATCTTGGTGGACGAGCAGTTCGGCCTTCGGGTGGGACACGCTACGTCTCATCAACTTGTCCGGCTCGTGGAACAGGTTACGAGGAACTTCAACATCAACAGGCTGACTGGTGCTGTCTTTCTTGACGTGGCAAAGGCCTTCGACCGTGTTTGGCACGAGGTCTCCTCTTCAAACTCCTCTCCCTGAACCTGCCCTTCTACCTAGTTAAGGTTGTTCAATCTTATCTTTCCCATCGCACCTTTTCCACTACCTTTGGGAACGCCACATCCCAAGTCAGAAGCATCCGGGCTGGAGTGCCGCAGGGTTCCATGGTGGGCCCGCTGCTCTTCAGTCTCTATGTGAACGACATTCCAAAATCCCCAGGCACCGAGTTGGCTCTGTATGCGGACGACACGGCTCTAGTAGCGGAGTCGTGGCGAGGGCGGCTGGTGGAGAGGCGACTCCAGACGCACCTGACGCAGTTGGAGGGGTGGCTGACAACCTGGAGAACAAGTATTAACGTGGAGAAGAGCACTGCAATGCTCTTCACATGGAAAAGAAAGTACTACAGGCCGGCTCCACTCCGGCTGTTCGGAGAACAGATCAGATGGGCGGACAGTGTTAAGTACCTGGAACTTACGCTGGACACAAAACTGACCTGGAGACGACACTGCAACGAAAGACTCAACAAGGCGAGGCAAAGGCTGGGAGTCCTAGGCCCACTGCTTAACAGGCGTAGCGCCCTGTCTACAAGGAATGGTCTGACGCTGTACAAGCAGCTGCTCAGCCGATCCTCGACTATGCGTGTCCCGCTTGGGTCACCTGGCGGACACGTATATATGAGGAGGATGCAGGCGTTCCAGAGCGTATGTCTGAGGATCATTGTGGGCGCACCTTGGTATGTCCGGGAAAGAGACTCTTCATCGCGACCTGGATATGCCTACCATCAAGGACCATTTCCGGAAACTGGTGGGAGTCCTTCTACGCCAGACTTCCCGGTGCCACCAATCCTCTTATCCAGGGGCTTGGGAACTACGTCATCGACCCTGGTGGGTGCCATCGACGTCCCAAAGCCCTGCTCGGATAAGCGAGATGTGTCAACAGTGGTTTGGGAGGCTCTCACCCAGCCCCCCATAGAGTAGTGTCTCCGCACGTAACTCTAAAAAAAACCCTTAGTCGGTTTCTCAAATTCTTATCCCCCCCTTTTTTTTTTGCCCCCAATATTACTAATATTATGTAATCTCTGTTTCTTTGTTTCAGAACTTCGCGAAACGCGACAACCCATTTTTAATTTTTGCGAACCACACGGTGTGACCAATTGGTCGGTACGTGTTGGAGCTTGCTCTCATGCTCCCCTTCTGGAAGCATCGGAGCATGCCTTTTGTCTGTGTCTGTGTGTCTGTCCCTTCTCACAACCGTCCTTAAGGATTCTCATAGCGTCAATGTAGCTCTGCTTTTTCTTGTTTTTAAGTAGGCAAAAGACTAGAGGTATGTATGACCCTTCGAAATACCCATGTACAGTAAAAAGCTGAAGAAAATGTTTCGGTGCGTATTCAAAGGTTCCATCCATAATTACAATATCATTCTGGCACAAATACTCAAGATTCGAGTCACAAGAAAATGTCACGATCCCCTTCTCTTTTTCGTTTCTCAACAAAAAGATTTCGTCTTGAATAGTTTTTATTTCAATTGAATCTATGGCAAATTGAATTTCTTCGGAAGATTTAGGCAACTTTGGCAGTGTTTTTAGTTTAGCGTAGTTGATGTTATTCCTGATACATTTAATGTCCTTGCTGGTCAATGTTTTTATAGTTTCTTTCTGTGTCTGTACCTCTGTGTGGATTAACTTTGAAGGCCTTACTTCACTCTCATCAGCTTTCCTCTTAACTGCGTTGCTGATGGATCTTCTGTTCAACTCTTGATCTAGTAGTGGTTCGTGGTTGTGTTCGTTTTCAGTCCGCGAGAAAATGTTTCCACCATCAAGAGTAAATATTTTAGCCTTGCAGTCCTTTTTAGTGAATCTCCACCTCTCTTCCCTCGTCAACTTTCATTGATTCACCTGTCGATACGTATAATTATAAGAGACAATCAGAACTTTCCCTTTTTCACTATAAATCCTTTCCATATCAATAATTCTCGCTAATATTATCACAGTTCACAAAAAACCCGAAATTTTTTTTAAAAAATACACCGGGACAGACACTGTTGTCGAGACAATTAATAAGTATTGGACAGACGGATGTCAATACTACTGTTACAAGTCTTGTTGGGGGCACTTAGGGCGTTTTTACATTCCTTTACTAAGGGTAGGAAAGACATGACGGGGCGAGAGCTTGTTTGCGATGGTCTTTATTTGTATCATCCCCCCACCTCCCTCCCCGACTACCTAAACTGACTTGGCGCAATTCGGGTCCGGGATTAGTAAACAGTTTTTAATCCCTTAATAACTGGCGCAATTCGGGTCTGCCCAAACAAACCACACCGTTTCAGATGATGTTCTAAAACTATGGTAAGAAAAGACTTTTTTAGCGGGCATTTTCTTGCTGTGTACCCTCTTTAGTGACTGCAAGGTTTAAGGCGCTACTCTCACAGTAAACTAGACTGATAACGGGGTTCGAATCTGACTCGGGTATATTTACAATCCTCTCTTTTTTGAGCAAAATCTAAACAGCTTTAATTAAAGCGGTAGTATTGTCAGGCGGATAATTCAAAAATGAGAGAAAAAAATTGTGAAAGTGTTTAAACCTTGCTAAGTCAAATGGTTTATAAAATACAAATATTTATTACTGGTATCTCGCGTGAATATAAATGTTCCGAATGAGAACGTTATAAGACGTTATAAACAAACCGTGTCGTTTCAGATGTCGTTCTGATACGAAGGGTTGACCTGAGACATGACATCCCTCGGTGGGTGGGGGTTTGGTAATCTTCACGCCAACTATTGCCTCCCTCCATCCCGAGCGTATAAAGCGGGCGCGAGGTAGGGAGGCGTATCTCATTCGACATGTTTAGGCAGTTGGGTTACCGTCTGGAGGACATGAGCGATATTAAGATTTCGAACGGTGGTTTAGAATACCACATCGCGAGGGTCGACAAAGGTTAGAGCGAGTGCTGCGATTCTTCCGTGCAGTGGCTCGGATGCCATAATCCCGGAATGTGGGAATCGAGTCAGTCCGTTGAACGCTGTTCTAGCGCTTGCCCCGTCTACAATCTCAAGGAAGGGGGGAACGAGCCGCAAATTCTCCGGGAATCGAGTCAGTCCGTCGAACGCGGTTCTACAGCCTGCCCCGGGGACGAGGAGGAAAACTCTTTGTGCGCCGAGTTGGATCGAATCGAGCGTGAGGAACTCGATCGGGTCAAGAGCATCTCCGAACTTGAAAAGTATCGAACGTACAACGCCCGTCGTCTAGAAGAGGACGAAGAGGTCAGCGAGGATGAAGATGAACCAAAATCATAACGCTAGACTATGTGGGCAGAGTGCATCTTCCGGGTAAAAACTTTGGTGCGCGCTAAAGGAGCCGCTTTAACGCTTCACAGATAGGACTGATATATATAGGTGAAGGCGAGTACGAACTGTTCAAGTGGTGAAGCGTTCGCGAGTGCGCGCGTGCGCGTTCTAAGACGTATGTACGTGTTTAGACAAGACTGAAAAAAACACTATATGTAAGACTTTAGAGAAAGAGATTTTTTGTATGCATCAAGTGAAAGACTAAGAAAGAGAAAGAATTTATATGTGTGTATGTGTATGTGTGTATCATCAAAATCTTAAGAATATACTCGCTAAATAAAAAAGTTGTACTATTTATTTAAGTCCGTGATCCTGTTCTGAGTTAAAAAAAAGGTATTTTATAATAAGCGGGATATGTATGCTTCATTCAAAGCAAAAAGATCATTTAGATATTAATGTTTCCAGCCGGCTCTGAAAAACTGTTAGAGGGAAAGGGGGCTATACCAAAAAAAACCACCTCTCACTCTGAGAGAGAGAGAGAGAGAGTGAGAGAGAGAGTGGAAAAACCAACCCTCAGTTCACCCGACCGAGATTCGAACCCTGATCACCCATCCTTATGTTCGAAAAAAGTTTTTATCCGAATGTACCATCATTTGTGTATGATGAGAGCGTGTTAAATCGTTCAGAGTACAGAGAACTCACATTTAGAAAGTGGAAAAACCAACCCTCAGTTCACCCTACCGAGATTCGAACCTCGATCACCCGTCCTTATATTTGAAAAAAGTTTTTAACCGAATGTACCATGATAGGAGAGTGTAAAATCATTCAGAGTACTAATTGGGAATTGGGAGAGTGAAAAAACCATCCCTCGTTTATCCTAACCGAGATTCGAACCTCGATCATCTCATCCTTATGTTCGAAAAAAAGTTTTTATCCGAATGTACCATGATGAGAGCGTGTGTGTAAAATCATTCAGAGTACTGGTAACTCGCATTTGCCTGAAGGGAGAGTGAAAAAACCAACCCTCAGTTCACCTGACCAAGATTCGAACCTGGATCTCCCCTTTTTCATTCTTATACGAATTTTGATTATATAAGACAGATAGAATGATATACACATACAAATTTGTACGTTCACAATGTAACAAATGTACCATCATTTGTGCATGATGAGAGTGTAAAATCGTTCAGAGTACTAATTACGCTAATGGATTAGGAATTGGGAAGGTTGAATTAGGAACCCGCATTTGCTTGGAGGGAGAGTGGAAAATCCAAGCCTCAGTTCACCTGATCATGATTCGAACCTCGATCTCCTCGTTTTAATTCTAAAATTTTTTTAGGTTTTGAATTCCTGAAATGGAGATGAATAAGATTTAATTTTTAAAGTAAGTACACCCATATTAGCTTAGAGGAAGTGAACCCACATTTGCTTGGAGGGAGAGTGGAAAACCAACCCTCAGTTCATCTGACAGAGATTCGAACCTGGATCTCCTCTTTTTAATTCTGATACGAATTTTGAATATATAATGTAACATGAAGTGGAATTTACAGTATGGAATTGAACTACATTATCTAATTTGAAAAAAAAAAAATTAGGTTTTGAATTCCTGAAATGGAGATAAATAATTTTTAAAGTAAGTACGCCCGTATTAGCTTAGAGGAAGTGAACCCGCATTTGCTTGGAGGGAGAGTGGAAAACCAACCCTAGTTTGCCCTGCCGAGATTCTGTAACGTTGATTGACATCAACATTACAAGCATGAAGGATATACTGGCGAATGAACACTATTTCAACAACACCGAAGAATAAACAATATTGTACTCACCAAGAAGTGCCTCGTTTCTTGGCTAGTGTGTCTCGACTCTCGTTAAACAACATCCCTGTTCGCGAGCACTTTTCTGCACCGAGTGTGAAAAAAGACTAAACGAGTGAAAGGTGTGGCACATTGAGCGTGAGGTCGCCCGTTGCATCATGGGAATAACCTCGTGATAGACACGTGATGTTCTACGCGCCCCTCCAAAGATCTAGTTGTTTCCTTTGGTGACTTACGACCCCTTCCCTCTGTTCCGTGTGATTGTTCTTTGATGTTCTTTTGTTTCCCCTATATTCCCCTCCCCTCAGAGAATAACGGTTTACATACGGGTTCTGTTTGTGTTGTAAACTCACTTCCTGAATCAACCGTGTCGCTAGACACTTGCTCTAGGATGGGATTTTTTCCCAAGGTATATACAAAATTAATTGTGGGCTTACTTTCTGTCATTTTTGGGTTAAATCACTATTTTTTGTAAACATGATGAAATTACGTAGTTCAACGTGTCGTAATATATTTTATTACAGGTTAAATGTATTATTGGGAGTTTTTGCCCTTCCGGCGTTGTAAATAATGGTTAAAACCATGAGGGACATTATCTCTTTGTATTTTTTTGATCTTACTTCTTTTAAGGCGTAATGCCTGGATAATATGGGAAATGTTTATAGCCCTTAAGGCTAAATTTTGTTTGTACTTATTTTTTATGGCTAAGTACATGATTTACTATCTCCTTTTAAAAGATAGATTTTGGTTGCCACAAATAGTTGTGTTTTTAAATTGAATTTTCTAAGTCATATGATTCAATCCGATTTTGAAACGCGGATTGTTGGCCTGTGGCAGCTAGTTATTGTTGTCATTATACTGAGGGTTGCCACGGAGACCCATAGAGAAGTTATATATTAATCTTGGAAATAATTGTTAAAACCTATGTTGTTATGACAACGGTATTATCATGGGCATAGCCTATGTCGTTATGACAACTGTATTATCATGGGCATAACCCTATCTTCTACGTATATATATATTTATTCATTGTTGTTACTTACATTTGCATATATCTATCTTTTCTAATAAACATTCTTATACTCAATGCAACCTTTTAATTTACTAATTCTAGGTAAATAAATTATAACTTTAAACATAAGATTCTCGACCTTCTCCCCTTTGCTCATAGTACCAACATGGCGGATGATAGTTAAGGAGAGTTCATGGAAGCAAGATTGTTGTATAAGCCAGAGAGAAAGGCCTATTCACTTTTATGCAGTCCTATCAGCTCCTCTGCAATTTATCATTTGTTATTGTTTATATGTTTATTTTGCTTTTGTGTAATGTGCGCCTGCCCTTATCTATTAGAGGATAAGGAGGGCGGTACAATTAGAACCTCGATCTCCTCGTTTTAATTCTTATAAGAATTTCGAATATATAATGTAACATGAAGTGGAATGTACAGTATGGAATTGAACTACATTATCTAATTTGAAAAAAAAAAATTTTTAGGTTTTGAATTCCTGAAATGGGGGTGAGTAAGATTTAAAGTAAGTACACCCGTATTAGCTTAGAGGAAATGAACCCTCATTTGCTTGGAGGGAGAGTGGAAAACTACAGCTCGTTCATCCTGGGCGAGATTCGAACCTTGTTCTTCACAAACACATCCGACATCTTAGCTCCCAGCACAGCCTCGGAGGGGGACTGGTAATCTGTTCCGGAGATGTGTAGAGCAAAAAAAGCTCATTTAAACTCGACCGTCCTCAAGCAGGGCTGCAACCCATCCACCCCTCACCATGACGTCGGCGCACCACCCTCGTCATGATACTTTCCCTCCCCATCACATTTCTCCTAGCTGGCCTGAAACATGAACCGTGTATAAGAGGATACCTACATTCATTTCCCCTCGCTGTCCCAGTACATGATGGTCTTCCAGCGTGAGGGGAGAAGGGGAGAGAGAGACAGAGAGAGATAGAGAACTCCAACATACTTCGGGGAGGGGGTGAGGGGGGCAAACATTAACCTTCACTGTCCCAGTATTCCTATGAGTATGTGTGTGGGAGAGAAAGAGAGAGAGAGACAGACAGATAGAGCGCGTCCGTGAGTCCACGCCGCGGGAGGGGAGGGAAATGGTTGAGGGGAGGGAACACACACACATACACATTACCCCTCCTGGCCCTCATACATAAGATTCTATACTACTAATAATACATACGGATATTTAACTTCAATTATATTGGAGCACTTGAAAAAATCTATAAGCACAATTTTTTTCACTAATATTTACGAATAGTAAATAATATTAATCAAAATATTCAATTTAAATCACTACTGAATATAATTTATTAGCACATATATAATTCACACTTGTATGAAACTAAAACACGTGTTGTGAATGTAGAAACTAGAAACATGTGGATAAGTATTATATATATGAAAACAGTGATCAGAGGCGACGAGCGTACCAACATGCGCGACTAACAGAGGTTCTATTTCTATTTTGTTGGTAGCTTTTTTTTTCGAGACTTAATGAGCGGTTTAGCTTCAACCTGTTACTTTTGTGTTACAGTGATGCGCGCGCATCTTAAAATTTCACTCTCATCATTTTTTCATAACGCGCCTAAAGAAGTATAACTTCAATAATTATAATTTTTTCTAGCCTCCGGCAGCTATGGTGTTAGGTTGCCATAAAAGAAATACACCAGAGAGCTTATAGAGGTGTTTAATATTTTGAGTTTATTCTAGCCTATGGCAGTTATGGTGTTATGTTGCCATTAAAATTCTTCAAAGAGCTTCTAGAGTAGTTTAATACTTAGAATTTGTCCTAGCCTCCATATATTGGGGATGAGCCTCTCCCCTTCCCCCGAAATGATTTGCTGTTTACGGCCTTGATTAATATAATTATATTTATGCCAGTTAAATGGTAACCTACGCTCAAACTAAAATATAAAACTAAACAATGTCAAAGGATACTGGTAGCAATAGACTGTACAGCTTTCACACATTAAATAGCTAACAGGCAAGAACAGTCTAAAATATCATAATATTACTCTTAGTATGTTTTTGTACCTCAATACTTTTCTCAGCTGGTTTTGAAAAGTTTGCTAATGATCTTCAACCCCCTCATCACTCCTCGCCCGCCGCTGTCCAACAAATACAAACTGTCTCTCCTACCTGTGTTTGGTTCTCAACGGCACGGCCCGGTTTGGCTGTATTTATTTTTGTGAAAATCACGTAACTTCAGGCAATTTCCTATCCAGTTTTTAAAATATGATAGTAACGATTGTATGAAAAACGTCAAATGAACCAATATTTATTGCTAAATAAGGAGAGTTAAATTTAATTTCAAAATACAAAGTAGTTTTCTATTAGGAAATTTATTTGTAAAAGAATGAGAAAGTCTGCCGCCGATTCAGCTTCATTATTTATTAATAAAAAATTAATATGATGGAAAATATGGTACAAACCGTGCCTAAAATATGTTTACCATATAGTGCTATACTATCCGTACACCCACAAAAAATTTTTTAAGGCTTTTGCTTGTATTACTTAATACTTGGATACGAATTAGTATTATTAATTTTAATTAAGCATTATAACTATTTAAGCAAAAAATACATAACAATTTTGCTCTATTATTACTTATTTTAATATTTTTATTCTATTAAAAAGGCTCACAGCCATAAAAATGAGAAAATAAAATATTATCATTCTTGCACAGCCTTAAGTGTCACGCTTTCGTCCTTTGCATGGGTTTGTTTAAATTTATCCACTTGACAGTAGATAGAGTCATTGGGCATTCCACACCGAATCGTACATACTATAGAGTGCACCACTCACTACCTCTCAAGCTTTACTAAAAATGTATTATTGGATATTGATTATTATCTTTGTTAAATCGATGGAACATCTAAAATTCTTCTAGTAATCAGAATAGTAGTTAAAACATAAAGTAATACCAGGTATTATAAACATAATATATTAATTCAAAAGATTTTTTTTTAGAAATTACGATAACACATAAAACACAATTAATTTTAATTTATAGTAAATTGAACTTCAAGTGACTTGACTCGATGTAGGCGATCACAAGAATCTATAACAATTAACTAAATTCTAGAAGAAGTGTAAACTCTCTTAAAACTTAATATTGATGAGGTTATGGAAATAATAGGACAACTAGTTTATATTAATTACTATGACACTTATCAGACCAGCTAATCTAACCTTTCATTATTTGACACATTCATAACCCAGCTTAACCCAATCTTTCATCTGTCAAATTAAATTTATAATTAGAGGTAAAATAAACTATTCAATTTAATAACTAAACATGGTTGGTACACATTGTAGGCCTACAAAGTTGTCGTATGCATTTTCCTGCACAGGATCACGCGTGTATGGCTTTAGGATGACATCCATCACGTATGCCTAGTCACGGAAAAATTACAGGTCATTGTCAATATCTACATTTCAAAAGGGATTTGGCTGGTGTGTTGTCGAGTTTTGTTTGGATGTAGTATTTATTAAAAGTGTTAAAAATGTCTAAATCTTGGTGTAATTTGATTCTACATACATTTGTTTGCTTAATAAAGGGAATAAAATATATAAACATTGTACCATAAAAATGTAAAAGAGCCTAGAAGGTCACATATGAAGTGTACTATGACGAACGTTTTCAACATATAGAATATTTATTTCAATTGTGATGCTTATGAAACAGTAGTGTTATTATTATTATTAGCACCGCGTCTTACTACCCGTTCAGGTTATACGCACTTACGCTAATGTGTAATGGTAGGGTGATTGTGAGATGAAATGAAGGACCTACAGTTTAACGTGGAATCCTAACCACGGTGGAGGCCTGACATTTCCCACATTCACAAGATGTCTTGTCAGAGGTGAAGGAAGGGTTTTGAAATCAGATAAATCTGTGCCGGGACCGAGGATTGAACCCCGACCGCCAGCACAGAAGTCTGACACCTTACCCCGGGACCACCAGGTCACTAATAAATAATTAAAACAAATTACAATAAACAACGGTCAAAAACACAAGTTTATTAAATTCATGAAATAGGATTGTTAACTTAACCCAAATATGTAGCAAATAACGGTAAATAAAGATGAGACATAATTGATTACAACTAATCCTGAATTTTGCTGTTTTGCTTATTTGCCGTTACTTAATTTGAGGTATCGAAGAATCATGTTTTACATTTCTAATATAAGCTATTTAAAATTAATAAAACATAACCTTTAAATCATCAAAAACATGTGATTGTTTAGTCATGATTAGCTTATCTAAAGAACATATTTATTATAATTAGGATTTTAGTATGATTTGATTCCCCATATCATCCTGAATGAAAGTTTGGGTTTGAATTATTTTCCTATTTTCAATTTATTTTGTTAAGTGATCATATGAGCAGTTTTTAGCACCATCCCCGTTTATTATAATTTATGGTATTAATTAAACAGAATGCACATAAAATATCTTGTTGAACCTTAAGTAACTTTGGTGATATTATTACAAAGTATTTTCAACTTCCACTTAATTATTTATTTTAACATTACTCTTTCTCTTAATTTGATCTGATCCTTTATTTATTTATGAAAATAGGTTGGTTTTTTAAAGGTTATTGCAATTTATAGTTATAACAACATATTACTTATTTTAGTAAAGATGTTAAGAAACTTTTATTGGTGTTTGTTTGTATTAAAGTTGTCCCTAAGCTGTATATTAAGTACGTAACAAGTATGTTTGATCCAAGTGGTGAAATATTGTCCTGTCACATTTGTGAGCACTTAATTAAATTGCTAATAACAATTAATCATACATTGGTTTATCCCAATTCTTTCTATGTTGATTGTAAATAAGCTTCCATTTTGTTGTATTTTATGATGAAGAAAACGTGTTTCTGACATTTGTTATTTAATCAGTTTAGTGATGCAATTGAGACTAATCCATCCTATTTATTAAAATACTAAGGAAACCTATTTTTATTCAAGAATGCTAAGAGTATGCCCTCTATACCTGTGTTATTTTAATTAATTCTAGAAACTTGTCATGAAAATATCACATAACAACTATCATAAAGGGTGACCTGGTGGTCTAGGGGTAAGGTGTCGGACTTCTGTGCTGGGGTCCGGGGTTCAATCCTCGGTTCAGGCACAAATTTATCTAATTACCAAACCCTTCCTTCACTCTGACAAGACATCTTGTGAATGTGGGGAATGCCAGGCCTCCACTGTGGTTCGGATTCCACGTTAAACTGTAGGTCCTCCATTTCATCTCACAATCACCCTACCCATTACACATTAGCGTAAGTGTGTATAACCCGAACGGGTAGTAAGACGCAGTGCTAATAATAATAAACTATCATAAAATTGCCAGCTGATGGTAGGCTGACTACAAATTGCTTGGCATTTATATGTCGGATCCTTAGGTTTCATTCCATATTTTAGGAAAAGTTATTGTTAACACAAAAATAAAGATATCTCTTACAATCTCTATACAATATATGCTATAAATTCAAACTTTAGGCGCGAACTGAAGCTTTGAACTGACCGAACATAATCTTTAATGATAAGTAAGATAAAACCCAGAAATATTTATAAAATAGTAATATCATGAGCGCTTGTTTCATTAGCTACCGGGTAATTCCCTGCTACCGGATGTTATGATCTTGGTAACTGTAAGAATAAGTAACACTTGTAAGGATCACACAACCAACAGGTAACCTAACATGCTATGGGGAATAATTATATTTCTAGTCATCACTAAAGATTAACATCACTAAATATTATTATTTTTTATTTTAGTCACAATAGAATTCATATTTTCTCCAATAAAGTAAAAGTCATTTTCCAGCTCCTAATTATTCAGACAATTAATTTGTATGTTTTACAAGTCTAGTTAAGATAATTTTCCAGCCAGAAGATTTGAACATTGTTATAAAGATGGAGTCGTGCAGTTATGATACTTCCAACATAAAAACAGAATCTCCTCAGGACGACTTTCATCAATTCAAGGAAACAATTAAGGTAATATTTTAGCTAATTTATTAAAGAAACTGTATTTTCAAAACCTAAATGCTCCTTTAACTTTTATATTGCTATTTGTTGTGTCAAACCTATCTTATAAATGTTTTATCTTTGTTTTAAGGTAGGCTGGTAGGCCTTTGTGCTGCTGGCAACTGCTCATGTCGTTAACCAATGTTGTTTCACTGTTGTCTTTGTTGCCATTCTTCATGTGCTTATATTTTTCACTACACATTTATTATATTAATTGAGGTATTTAATTATTCATTTCAAGTCCACCAACATTTCATTTTCTTATAACCTAGTAAGTTAAACCTATTTTATTACTGTAAACATTATTTCTCTGATCTAAATCTGGTTATAAATTAACCCTTTTGCCATAAGCGCATTTTCACTAGACTGAGCCAAAACACTCAGGTTAATTTTCACATTTTACCTCTAAGCATTTTAAATTTTCTCATAAAAATAATTTTAGCCTATATACATGAAAAAAATCACATTTATACTACAAACATTGAAGATTATAAACAAACATATTACATCATTTATTAGACTACAGTTATTTTGTAAAAAAAATTTGAAATTTTGAAAATCTGTAGAATTGAATTAAAATTTCTAATTCAGAGCTAAAAATATTATGTTTGCCTTGTCTTCCTTATTCATCAGTCATCCTGCAAGAAAGAGAATTTATTTCTGTAAAATTTTATACTAGTTTGGTGTTTGTAGCTTATTTTGATTCTGAACTACATAATAATAATAATAATAATAATAATAATAATAATAATAATAATAATATTTAGCACTGCGTCTTACCTGTACTACATAACGTTTTGTAAAATCATGTAAAGGGGAGAGTAAGAGGTTGCTCATGTGACAGAATATCCATGTAGTCTTCATCATCCATATCATTATCATCACTGTCAGACATGTTATGAACAGCTGGATTCCTAAGATCTGGCAAATTATCTCCATCACTAGTGATGTCAGAATCACTTTTCATTCACAAAGTTGCTGTCACTGTCAATAGTATCTAAATAGTCTAAAATATCGGAGTCATTTAGCCTAGAACTTGGACCAGCCATTGCCTGCCTGTATGCCCTGCACAGTATTTGTAGTTTGTCATTGTAGTCTTCATCCTAGCACTTTAGTCCATTCTTCCTATTATTCAGTCTGGCTGAAATGTGATCCCTCCTTGGGCGCGGTCGGCAGTCCCAGACTGGTACTGGGTGAACCCGACGACTTAGCCCGTGTGGCCCCATGGCAAGCAGCGTGACCTCCCAGCTTAACGTCTATCTCCTGTAGTCAGCCCCGAGGGCTTCAAACCTCCCATTTAAACACGGCGACCGGACTGGTTTCTAACTATGGATTGCCAACACCTCTGCAACACCTGTTATGTCATCCGCTACTCATAACATCAAATGTTTATACAAACATGCCTTCCAATTTTGGTGACATTATTATAAAATTAACTAATATAATCTTATAGCATGTTGTATAATCTTGGGAGCATTTAAAAGATACTACTGCGTGTTCACATAGAATGTAGCTAATCTATTAATCTTCATACATATGTTTCTGGATCACTTGGATCATATTAATAAATCCACTACTAGTCAGCGATATTACCCAGTCACTTCTTTAATAGGTTTCTTTTGTAACGGGTCAATTCAAATTAACTTTAAAAAAAAGAGTAGAATGGAACCCAAGTCATGAGACATTTTCACATATCCTGGAGAAAAATTGATACAAGGGATACCAATTTAACAAGGTCGGTAATTATTTCTTCAAGGGTATTTTAGTAAGTCCTGAAAAGGGTGTTTATTATACTGGGCTACTTGTAGAACCATGGTCTGAAAAGGATGTTTATTATACTGGGGTACTTGTAGAACCATGGTCTGAAAAAGGTGTTTATCATACTGAGCTACTTGTAGAACTATGGTCTGAAAAGGGTGTTTATTATACTGGGGTACTTGTAAAACCATGGTCTGAAAAGGATGTTTATTATACTGGGGTACTTGTAGAACCATGTTTTAAAAAGGGTGTTTATTATGCTGGGCTACTTGTAGAACCATGGTCTGAAAAGGGTGTTTATTATACTGGTCTACTTGTAGAACCATGGTCTGAAAAGGGTGTTTATTATACTGGGGTACTTGTAGAACCATGGTTTAAAAAAGGTGTTTATTATGCTGGGCTACTTGCAGAACCATGGTCTGAAAAGGGTGTTTATTATACTGGGCTACTTGTAGAACCATGGTCTGAAAAGAAGAATGACTCCCTGTGTACACTGTTGTAGGTGTTTTTAATATAAATAGTATATTAATAGAGTCTCAAGTTCACTTGTCAATTTATATATCTATTTATTTTTATATAGATATATAGTGTGTGAATATTTGTTTATAATTCCAGGAAGAACTAGATGAGAGCAACACATCAGGAAGCAGATTTTATAGTGTTAAGGCTGAAGAACACTTAAATGTAAAGATAGAGACATTTACTGAAGAACTTCCAACAGAAAATATTGTGATCAAGGTAAAATCCATCCAAAGGAGTTTAATATGGAACAAGTTACTCTTTCCTGATAAATTTAGAAATAAATTTTATATCCAATATCTCATCTTGTTAAAAATTCTAGAAATTGAAATTGAGTGAAAAGTTTAATCTCAAGACTTCATTTCTATAAAGTTCTTTATACAATAAAACTCACCTTTACTTACATTACAAACAAAAGATCCTGGAAACTTCAACAAAATTAAACCAAAAGAGATAATTTCTTTATTATAGTGTCAAGATTTTTTTTCTCTCATCTTTCAAGCCTTCTATAAGTTAACATACTTTATTGGTCCACCATTCCTCCTTTATATCAGTTCACCAAGCAAGTCAGCCTTATCTCACTGACCTCAACTCCATAAATAAAGAATTAAAAGCCAAAACACCTAAAAGGGGGATGCTAAGAAAAAAATACATGTCAGGGTGGATGATGGTCAGTCATTCTCAGTACAGTGCGCTCTATTGCAAGGAATAGATGTAATGATACAATATTGCATAATGGTGAGTATTACAGAAGAGTAGCTACCACCTTAAGTCATGATCTTATGATTGCAGTTTATTTTGATGGTCGTAAGGACAAAACCCTTGTGCAAACCAAGGAAGGAAATAAATATAAAATCGGAGGGTAGTCAGTGAGACTCACATCACCATTGTTAAGGAACCAGGGTTATGTTAATGGGATGTTACTTCGTCCTTGGGTTCAATTAGTTCCATTTCCACCATCTTGATGAAATCCATTTCCACCATCTTGATCAAATTCTAAGAAGGTAAAATTGACGTCACTGATGGCATAGCGTCTGTAGGATGTGATGGTACAGTAATTAATACTGGGCGCAAGGGTGGTGTAATCATAGTAGACCACTCCAATGGCTCATATGTCTATTTTATTTTAATGAGCTACCTTTGAGACATTTCTTTTATTACTTGGATGGTCCAACAATAAGTCCTCTATCCTATGAGGGCCGTATTGTGGAGATCCTTTCCAAATGCTAAGTCTTACCTGTAAAGGAGTTTGAGCCACTTAATTGTCATATACCATGTTGTTTTGTATAACGGCAGATGAAATAAAGGCAGTTCACCGCATCTTGATGATTACAGATTCTAATGTGTTTTAACATGCCCATGGTTGGTTGGTTGGAAAGGGTGGGGGAGGAACTCAAAGTGCAGCGAGTCAACAATCTGCCACTCTTTGGGGATGTTTTATGGTTTCTACCATCAAGACCTGATTTCCCTTCTTTCCTTAGAGTGAATCAGTCCATCCAAATGTCAATTTTTCATAAAAGGAATACTTAGAGAGCCTAATAACATTTATATGAGCTTTGCCGGACCACCAACCAGCTAACATCACATGCCCATATATTTTATAGATTTGACTACAATACCGAATCTTAGACATAGTCTTGGAGGCAGAAGATATTATCCGATTGAGTTGATATTTTGGAAATTTCTTAACGGTACCAACCAAATACTTTTACTTCCCTGAACGTTTCATTACGCCAACTTTTATATTTTTTAATCCACCCTAATCTTAAGGTTACACATGGTACCCAGAACACTAAACACTTTTTTTCAACCTTACCAACACCTTTTAATGTGTTATACTTCTTGATAATTTCTGATTTTCATGGTTCATAGTTAATAGGTGTGGTGTTATGCATGTAGAAAGAAAGAAAAACAGTGTTTTTTTGCGTGTAAGACAATAATTTTTTCTTCTTGGAAACCAAACACTCTTTTAACCCATTGAACCTTTTTGTTGTTTGGCAGTAAATCCTTTTGAATTTATTTTTTATTATTCCGCAGAGTTCCTAAAAGTGTTGTTCTGTTTTTCAATAAATAATCAGCAAAAGGTACACTCGTATACCAATTGTTGGTGGTTATATTTCTCCTTATCTTGTTGATTGTTATATCAATCTTTTGACAATATCTGCAGGTGAATTTGATTTTTCAAAAGTTTGAGGTGGTTTCCTGCTTATAATCTTGTGAAGTCACACAACGCTAACAGAGCAATGACCCCTAAAATTATGCGGCACTTAATCCACTATAATGAATTAATTCATGGAATAGGATTTTTTTTTACAATTTTCTACGAGAAAATCAAAGAATGAAAGTATAGCTGCTTATCTATCTTATTTTCTTTTTTTGTTTGATCTTATCCGTCATTGAATCTCAAACACTGTATTGGAAATCAAAATCGTTGATAGTGCATGGCAGCGCTCACAAAATTAGAATTCCCCTACCATCAGCCGCACACAATTTAATAACATTTGTGTGGTGAACTTTTGGTTATCCTATTAAAGTACAAAATACCACTGCCATAATTTCTCCTCTTGTTGTAGATTTGCAGTCACTTTCCATTGAATTTTTTTTTTTTCTCTTAGAAATATATATTATATTTGTGAAATTCACAATTTAATCAAACATAGAAAGCGTGTTAAATTTTTCAAATTTGTAAATCTCACTAATGACATTTGAATAGCCGCCCAGAACAAGGTTGTAACCCTCATTTTTTTGAAAGTTAACTTTTTCATGTAACAAGGTTGTAAATGGTCGTCTCTACATGACAGTAATAGTTAGATTATTTAATATGGTGTTTTTATTGGTGTTATGTTTGCTACAAGTTTTCCCTGCCACGAACAAGGTTGTATCAGTAAAGAAGATGGCGGACGAACCAAGTATATCTCTTACACAAAGTGCTCAACATCATATGAATAAGAGTAAAAAACGAAAGCAAAATGTGAGTGGCGTGATATTAAACGTAAAAAGCTCAAAGATGCTGGAAAACAATATATATCCAAAAGGGGCAAGTTGATAGCTGAGAAAAATCCACCAGAGGAGGTAAGTAAAACAAGGTTGTAACCACATTTCCACATGGCTATTGTAAAATCATAGTTTAGTAACAAAGATTTATTTCATATTTAAACTACTTGTAAATTATCACCAAATGGTGCAAACTATTTTAGCAGATTAATAATGTAGGCCTATAATGAATAGGCTAAGTAAATAATATAACATCATAATGTAGAACCAGGCAGAAACATTCTACATCACATTACAGTTCTTTCTAGGCAGATAAGTGATGACAGCAAGGTTGCAACCTAGATATTAAAAATAAGTTAAGCTAAGTTAGCTCTATTAATGCTCAATAGATAGCACTCCAACTAGAAATTTAGCTCAAATATATAACACAATATAGAAGAGATCTTAAAAACTAATCAGTAACTTTATCTCTATATATAAAAATGAATGTGTGTCTGTTTGTCCTGTATGCGTTCCTATACCATTCATTCGATTGCGATGAAACTTTGGTGAGTTGTTGTGGGCACCCCCGTGAATGATGATGATGATAATAATAATACCTGCCTCGGTGGCCAAGTGGTCCTTTATTTATTGCAAGTCCCTTCATAATATAAAGTGTGTTTTGACAACACTATTATTAAATCCTTGCACGTTAATACATAGATGTATTCAAGGAATACTGTATGAATATTCTAATGTAATAATCATTTTAGAATATTAGTAAATTTAGTATTGTTATTTTGTGATTTCAGGGATGCTCTTATGAATGCAAACAAATAACATTAGAGGTGAAACAAAGTTTGTTTAAAGACTTCTACTCCCTAAATTATGATCAACAGACAGCACTGTTAGGACAAACCTGTGTCAGGCTTCAGGATATAAAAAGAAGAGAGGTTGAAGAAGCAGTGTCTCGTAGACATTGCAGTTTTTCCTACTTTATTTCAGTACCATCAGATAAAATTTACCAGGTTTGTAAAAAAAATGCTGTGTCATGTTTATAAAGTAACTCCTCGTAGAATACAGAAGTTACAAGAGAAACTAAAATCTGGAGAGACGCTATGTGACAAGAGAGGGAAACATAAAATTCGGCCTCATGCCACTCCTGATCATGTAAAGGAAGCTATCCGGGACCACATCCAGTCTTTGCCAAAGCAGGAAAGCCATTACAGTCGAAACAAATCTGAAAAGAGTTGCCTGTCCGCTGATCTGAATTTGAAAAAAATATTTGATATGTTTAGAGAAGAACATCCTGAATATAAATGCAATGAACACACATATAGAAATATTTTCCACTCAGAATTTAATCTCAGATTTGGTTTTCCTAGAGCAGACTCCTGTTCTTATTGTGACAAGTTTTATGTGAATATTATTTCAGCAGAGACATATGAAAAGAGAAGAGCTATTGAAGTTCAAAGTAAATTGCACCATTCTAAAGCTGAAATAGCTTACAAAGCTATGGGTGAAGATGCAAATAAGGCAAAACAAAGTCCTAACTATATTGTTCTTTATACAGATTTACAAGTGCTTTTTTGTCCTATATTGTCCCACTCATCTGTTTTCTACCAACGACAATATTCTTGTTATAATCAAGCTATTCACAATGCCGGTACAAATGAAGCAACAATGTGTGTTTGGCATGAACGTGTGGCCAAACGAGGTTCTGCCGAAATTGCTTCATGCATATTGAAGTATATCACTTCAAACTACCAGCCTCTTGCCCAGGGTGAAGAAAGGACCCTTGTAATTTGGTCTGACCGATGTGTTGGCCAAAATAATAATTGGCGTATGCTTTCACTTTGTCAGTACTTAATTACACTCAGATTTTTTACAGCAGTTAATCAGAAGTTCTTGGTATCGGGTCATAGTTTTCTTCAGTGTGACCGAGACTTTGCTCTCATAGAGCGCCAAAAGAAAAATTTTACTGTATTTGTTCCTAAACACTGGATTGAAGTAATAGCATCAGCTAGGCCAAGTAAACCTTTCCTTGTATATGATATGCAACCTGAGGACTTTAAAGACTTGAATGCTCTTGAACATTCTCTTAGGAGGAACCCTGACTTCAAGATTACATCATCACATTGGATTAAGATATCAGCAGATGATCCAGGAACAGTCTATGTTAGACACAGCCACAATGTATTGCAGCCCTGGTATCCATATTCAATCCTAAAGAAATCAAGAGGAGCTCGCATACATATTGTAAGCCCTTTAGTGTGTCACTGATTGAAATCCCTCTTCTCCATCCTCAACAGTTACCAATAAAAGCAGAAAAATTGAAGGACCTAATGGATATGTGCAATTACATTCCACTGAAATTCAGGCAATTTTATGAAGAATTGAAGGCTGAATAACAGTAGATAACATAAGTCAGAATGTCTGAAAAAAATCTAGCTTATAAAAGTGAATAAAAAACTTGTATCACATTATTTTCTATGCAATACAGATTAAGTATTGAAAGCTGTATCAAAATTTATCATAAATTATGTTTAATAAGAACATCATATTGAGTGTTGTTATTAAAAATACTTCTTTCATGTATTTTTGTTGGTTACAACCTTTTACTTCTGTTTATGGTTACAACCTTGTTCTGTGTTCAGACATTAGTTTTTCTTAGTGTTTATGTTTTCATTTACTTGTGACCTTATAAAGTATTGGTAATTTTTAAGATAGATAAATACCTGTGTTTGATTGTAATTTTGTCTTCAAAAAACTAAAAGTATGTAAAATATATGTTTTTTATCATTCCTGAAAAATTTTGAAATTGGTGGTTACAACCTTGTTCTGGGCGGCTATTCATTTCTTGCCCAAGGTTTTGGTCCTAAATAGTTATGATGTTTTTTGCGGAGCTTTGAAGTATTATAATACCTGGTCCTTCCTCCTCTTCTGACTCTAATTCTTGCAAAATTCCTGGAATATCATAAAACAATAGATTTTCCGTCCTATAAAATAGTGAAAATAACAACTATTAATATGTTTGTAGAGATAAAGTCACATATTTTTTAGTTGATATAATAATTTTTCCTCCACTATTATTTTAAGTTTTTACACTAGTATGTTGCTTAATTTATATTTATATATTTCACATTATTATGATCAAAACATCTGTATGTTTTAAAAACCAGATGGAAATAAAAATAATCACTTACCGGTAAAGGGTCACTCAAGGGTTGTAAAACATACAAAATTACTGGTTCTTTTCCTTTGAAAGGTTGTTGAACACTGGTAATTTGTTTTAAACTGCCCTGGCCTGTTTGATAGAGCGGAGAGACAGGCTAACAAAGAATTAAGAGGGGTGGTGGACACTTAGGTCACTCTGGGGATATTTTGTGGATAAATACGTCATAACATTATCATATTTATAATGATAATACAAAAATTATTTTTAACAATCAAGAACCTCTTATTAGCAATAATACAACTTAATTGCACATTATACTAATTGTTATATTTAAATAAAACTTTAAAAACACTATCATTTAGGGCAAATGTTAAACACATTACTTGGAAAGCCACAACAGTAAGTATAATGTAAAAAATAATTTCCATTGAAAATGCTGGACCTAGAGTTTCCACTTCACCATCAACAAATACCAGGTATTTTGGTTAATATAATGCTCTAAGATTTACTCAATTGAGAAGTTAATGTTAAATTTGTTTGAGCCTAATTGGTCAGTCACTGTTACATATAGCAAATATTCCTACCGTTTTCATCAGCTGGTTTCCTGGAATGGCATACTAACATATAATACACTCATTAAAACCATTTGGTTGGATGTGTTTGAAGTAATTCATATGTTTGATTCTATCTTTGCAGAATGAACAAGAATATTTGACACAATTATATCAAAAGGTTGAAGACTATATTCCTTTTAATGAAAACACTTCTGAAAACTCTCAAGATCTCAATACAGTCTCATCGGACATGCTGCAAAATAAGAATGATTTAAATAAGGAATTTTGTTTTGTTAATACTACCATTAATGTGAAAGTGGAAAGATTTACACCGCAAAGCAAACCTACCATAGACTCAAAGTCTGTTAAGGTATTGAAAAAAAACACCCAAAACTATAGTTATTGTCATAAAGGGGGTATTCATTCCGGACTTAAGCAATTCAAGTGTAATGAACGGGGTAAATGTTTCTCAGAGAAGGGAAATAGGTCTAGTCATGCCTTCACTAATTCTGGACAGAAACCATTCAAGTGTGATGAGTGTGGTAAATGTTTCTTGCGCAAGACTCATCTATTGAATCACATCCTCACTCATTCTGGGCTGAAACCATTCAAATGTGACGAGTGTGGGAAATGTTTCTTGCGCAAGACCCATCTTTCGCAACACAATCTCACTCATTCTAGCCTGAACCCATTCAAGTGTGATGAATGTGGTAAATGTTTCCCAGATAAGGGCACTATGTTGAAAATACCTTCACTCACTATGGACAGAAACCATTAAAGTGTGATGAGTGTGGTAAATGTTTCTTGCGCAAGAAGCTTCTATCGCAACATGCCCTTACTCACTCTGGACTGAAACCATTCAAATGTGACCAGTGTGGTAAATGTTTCTTGCGCAAGACCCATCTTTTGCAACACAACCTCTCGCATTCTGGCCTGAAACCATTCAAGTGTGATGAGTGTGGTAAATGTTTCCCAGGAAAGGGCACTATGTTGACACATATCTTTACTCACTCTGGACTGAAACCATTCAAATGTGACGAGTGTGGTAAATGTTTCTTGCGAAAAACCCATCTATTGCGACACAACATAACTCACTCTGGACTGAAACCATTCAAATGTGACGAGTGTGGTAAATGTTTCAGAGAGAAGGACAATATGTTGAGACATACCTTCACTCACTCTGGACTGAAACCATTCAAATGTGACGAGTGTGGTAAATGTTTCAGAGAGAAGGGCAATATGTTGAGACATACCTTCACTCATTCTGGACTTAAACCATTAAAATGTGACAATTGTGATAAATGTTTCTTGGGCAAGAACCATATTTTGCAACACAACCTCTCTCATTCTGGCCTGAAACCATTCAAATGTGATGACTGTGGTGTTGTTACTCACAAAAGAACCCTTTATTGATCCACTCTCACTCATTCTGGTGTGAAATCATCCCAATGTAGTGAGTGTGATAAATGTTTATTGCGCAAGACCCATCTATTGCAACACAACCTCACTCATTCTGGGATGAGATATTCAAGTGTGATGAGTGTGGTAAATGTTTACCCCAAAAGTCTAATCTATTGAATTACCTCCTTACTCATTCTGAACAAAAACCATGCACGTGTGATGATTGTGGTAAATATTTCTCACAAAAGAACCATTTATTAGTCCACTCTCTTATTCTAGAAGTGAAACCATTCAAGTGTGATGAGTGTTATAAATATTCCCCCGAAAAATCAATCTATTGCGATACAACCTCACTAATGCTGGACTGAAACCATTCAAGTGAAATGATTATGGTAAATGTTTTCCCAAAGACCAATTATTGTGATACAATCTCACTTATATTAGACTGAAACCATTCAAGTGTGATGAGTGTGGTAAATGTTTCTCCTGAAAGTTTAATCTATTGAATCACTTCCTTACTCATTCTGGATGGAATTTAAAAGTCTCATGTTGTCTATACTTAAAAGATTAGGTTTTGTTCATTTTTAATAATTTAAAATAATAAAAAGTATAACTATTACATATTAATACTTTACTATCACTATACTTACCACTAACTTTTAAAACCCATTCTTTAATTAGGAGGCTAGTAATCAAATAATATAATAATGCGAGGTAAAGATTAAGTCATAGATATTAAAATTTGAAATATCATATGTAAAAGCACGTTTTTTAATTAAAATATTAGCCAGTTAATTTGAATGTTAATAAAATAAAAGTTTTCAAATACCGAATTGAATTATAATTTAATTGTTTGACTGACTATCTTTGTTTCTTTGTTTTTTTTAATGGTATGAGGGGCTGGTAAAATAGATATCACATTATTTGTTATTTTTATTTTTAAAAAACTTGTCTTATATTCATATATTGGTACCATCCACCCCTGCCCCCTATCACACTTCTAGTCCACAAATTATTTCAAAGGTTATTTTATGTAAAGTAGGCTCTTGAGATAGAGAGATGTAGATGGGTACATATTGGGTGATGTTGCTGAAGAACTTCTGGCTACACCTCTAGACAATACACTTTAAAGGTCTGGTCCAAGGTTGAGAGTAACTAACTCCCATAGTTGCTAACATTATTTTACCAACATTAAATTATAATATATTATCCTGGTTAACCATTTTTTATATATATATATATATATATATATATATATATATATATATATATATATATATATATATATATATATATATATATACACACACACACACACACACACACACTAGCATAAAAAAGGTGTAAAAAATACTTTTAGAGAATAATGATTTTGAATGCTTTAATTATTTTTATTTTTTTTATTATAATTTTTCTTGTTTTCAATACTTAGCTTGTCAAAAGTTACAGCAGCTTAACATAATATGGTCTATCAAATCATTGCTCACCCACAAGAAAAGTACCTCAACTCCAATAAAATTCATTTTGTGTATTATTATGCTAATAGTTCTGACTTAAGTGTGTATTGGTACAGGGAGATTGTCATAAGTGTAGTTATCCAGAAGACCGCTAGATTGCGCGATGTGTCACTTTGCCGCCACATAAAATGCGAAGTGATGGAACAAGAACTCACAGGTGTGGCGTGTTGCGTGAATCAAGAATAGTCTTACATTTTGTGTTGAGACAGTATTCCTGTTTGTATTCTGAGTCTTCGTGATTCGTGCGTCACATCTCGAATTGGGACACTTTTCTCGTTTATGAGGTAAGCATGTCATGCGTTATTTTGAATTAAGAACGTCACATCTAGAGTTGTGTCAGTATTTGTGATTACAGTACCATAAGAGCAGTTGCATCATCTTTGAAGAAAGTAACCTTGAAATCTGCAGTATTTGTTATCACCATGAGTATGAGTGGTATAATTAAAATTAAATACCGGTACTTAGAAATAAAATGAAAAAATAAGGCAGGGTAACAATAATACCTATTGTATTGCAAGATTATAACTTCAATCATATCAGTTTTTATTATTTTAATCCTACTATTAGGTATTTGATCAATACGTACAACAGGTGACCTGGTGGTCTAGGGGTAAGGTGTCAGACTTCTATGCTGGCGGCCGGGGTTCAATCCTCGGTCCCGGCAAAGATTTATCTGATTACCAAACCCTTCCTTCACCTCTGACAAGACATCTTGTGAATGTGAGGAATGCCAGGCCTCCACCGTGGTTCGGATTCCACGTTAAACTGTAGGTCCTCCATTTCATCTCAGAATCACCCTACCATTACACATTAGCGTAAGTGCGTATAACCCGAACGGGTAGTAAGACGCGGTGCTAATAATAATAATATAATGTAAAAAATGGCTTTTTCGTCTCTCGGGAAAATGGTGGTGTGGTTAGCCATATCAGTAAAGCTATGTAGGATCTACCATTCCAGAGAGAAATTGTGTGGCTGCAGGGGAACAAGTTGAAGGTATGGCCCTCCTTATCGATCACAAGGCGGTGAATGAAGGTTTATCTTCCTATTGTAGTGAAGTACATGCTTCGAGTGATACGCGACTAGTTTTGAGAAAGTACAGTCCATACATTGCCAATTGGGGGACCTCTTTGTAAAGTAATCATTGCTTCTTTTGCGAAAAGCTGTGATGACAGTGATAGTTCATAATCACCTGTCGATTACGCGGGCTGTGATCCAGAGTTTGAAGTTTCTTCAGAAAGTTAATCCTCACTCTCTGTATCTGAAGATAAAAATTATTCACTACCCTCAAATTCTCAACAGTTTTATCAAGAAAATACATCAACAGCAATCTTGTCGTCCCCAAAAAAGCGCGGCAAAAAAAAGGCCTCTAAAAATTGGCTTGGATTAAAGAAATCTCAAACGCCAACGTGACTGAGGCCAAGCGTATGTCTCTTCCTCAAAGACAAAGAAAGTGTTTGATGAAATAAAATTTCTCTCAACTTGTGTATCAAAGTGTAGGCTCCAGTGCAGTAGCAAGTTCACTGAGGAAGAGCGAAAGGTGATTTTGAGAAACAACGTTCTTTCATTGCTAGAAATGGTGAGGCAGTGTTTCCAAAGTATAGCTATATTAACCCAAATAAGTATCGTCAAGTGAACTATGCATTTTATCTCCATCGTGACTACATAAAACTGCAAGAGGATAAGGCTCAGCCAACCTAATGATGTATTCAAGAATTTTTAATACTGAATACAACAGTTCATTTTTTACCTAAGAAATACTTGTGTAATTTGTGTGAATCGTACAGAAATGCACCAGACGATGTAGAGTTGAAAGCGAAATTCAAGGAACATGAAAGAGAGAAGGCTAAGAGTCGCCAAACCAAGGATTATGATAAACGTCATATTAATAAGAACTTCATCGTGTCTACTTTGGACCTTCAGGCTGTAATGCCGTGTCCTACAGGTGAAATCTATTTTACTACGAATAAACGATTAATAGCTACAACTTTATACAACATTATAAAAAATGTTTAAAGCAGGGGATTTTTACACTACGCCAATATGTCCATGATAAGAAGTGAGAAACATCAATTGTACAGTATCTCCTTGAATAAACTTGCACATTCACCAAGAGATGATAAACGCTATATTTTAGATAATGAATGTGATACTCTTGCATAAGGTCACTACAAAATAAGACAAATGTTTTTACCAATGGAGACATAAAAAACCTGTATGTATTGTATGTAAGTATATTGAAAAGCAAGTTAGTGTTCTAACCTTTGTAATAAAGATATTATTACGTACAAATTTCGAGTGTTTGTGAATATTATAGCCTGATTTCATCAAGTGAAACAATACGGTTTATCAAAATTAGATATTTTACTCAAAATTAGTTAGTTTTACGTGGGAGGTGACGTTACTCGCTTCCTCAGTGTGCCTCCTGGGAAACGTTTTAATAAACGGCTAAATGAGTAAAACAAAAAATACGTAGTAATATTATGATAAAATGTTAGTGATTTATAAAAGTGTTATCAAATTAATGGTCTAATCCCTGGATTGCCCTCTTCCCCCACCCTCTAAATATTTTATCCTGATCCACCACTGATCAATGGTATTCTTATGAGAAAGTAACTAACCTAATCTATGGAAAGGATCAATAAGGGAGAAAGTTGCCCAACTTCGCAGTGGGGTGGATCAATGATAAAACATTCAAAATAATATTCCCCAATTCACCACTGATCAATGCTATTCATAAGACAGAAATTAACCCATATGCTCTATGAGAAGGATCAAGGTGGGTGAAAGTGACTCAACTCCATAGTGAAGAGGATCAAAGCTAAAACCTCCAAAATAATACTCCCCGATCCGCCAATGATCAATGCTATTCTTATGAGAGAAAGTAACCTACTGGCTCTATGGTAGGATCAATGAGGGAGAAAGTTGCCCAACTTCGCAGTGGGGTGGATCAATGCTAAAACCCTCAAAATAATATTCCACGATGCACCACTGATCAATGCTATTCTTATGAGAGAAAGTGACCCATCAACTCAATGGGAAGGAACAATTCGAGAGAAAACGGCTAATCTTTTCTGTGAGGAGGATCAATGCTTAGACCTCTAAAATAATATTCCACGATCTGCCACTGATCAATGCTATTCTTTTGAGATAAAATGACTCACAAGCTCAATTGGAAAAATAAGCATGGGAGAAAGTGGCCTAACTATCCAGTGAGGAGGGTCAAAGCTAAAACCCCCAAAATAATATTTCACGATACATCACTCAATGCCATTCTTATGAGAGAAAGTGACCCATCTGCCCAATGGGAAGAATCAATCGGGGAGAAAGTGGTTCATCTTCGCAGTGAGGAATATCAATGCTAAGACACCCAAAATAATATTTTCTGATCCGCCACTAGCTATTCTTATGGGAGCAAGTGACTCACCTCCCCAGAAGAGAAACAATGTGGGTGAAAGTGGTCCAACTTCGCAATGTGGTGGATCAATGCTAATTTTATGGGAGAAAGTTATTCTCCTCACAGAATGAGGAGGATCAATGTTAACCTTATGGGAGAAAGTGGGCCGAAACTCTCATTTTAACCACTACTATTATGTTAATGCACTGTAGAGGCTCATCATTTCTGATCAATGAATCAGTGTTCTCGCGAATATAATACAGTTTTCTGGGATTAGGTGAGGAATAGTTTGCTTTTAAATTTCTCCATAGAAACGCATAAGATAACATGAGCTCTGTAAATTAAGCTGTATAAGAAAAGTAGGTCCTCTTGATATAAGTTGTGCGGAAAAAGCCTCTCTAAGAGTTCTCTGTTTCCATGGCTTATGTGTGGTATATCTCCGTCCTGCTGACAATTGCTTCCCAAAATCCTAATTATTCAGATAACAAAAGGTTTATGAATTTTCATGAAATCGGTCGATAATTTGCTTTTTGTGTGGTCCAGCATTTACGGCTGTTTGGTTACCCATTACAATCTTGAATGAAATAGGGGCCTATAACACAATGTCGTGAAATGGCATCAAACACAGTTAGTTTACCTTCTCTAAATGAAGTGGTTTTGCACATAGTCGTCAGGCTATTTCCATCCTTGAAAACGCATATTTTGTTTGTTTACATGCCCACTGAGGAGAGCACGGGATTCATTAGACCACCAACAATCATCAATTTTGGTCCGTATAAAGGTTTGCCAACATACTTCCACAGTAATGCAAGCGAAATAATTATTTTGATAACTGTCATATGCTTTTCTTTGGAAATTTGAGAACTTTGTGGATTTGAGAACATTTTTCTAAACCCGATTGACATTTTCATTTGTTCTGGTGGTTAGTGGTCCTTTATTATAGTTATGTCACTGAACCAGTCATTCTTAGCATTTCCACCCAATTCAGTATGATTTTCTCTGATGGTGCTTGTCTCTGAAAATGTTCCTCTAAAGTCTTAACGATTAGTCACAACTGCCATGGAAGGTCCATCACTGCGTCGTCTACCATAGCTTCTGAAATAATGTTCCACACTCCAAGCTCGTTCTTCGACAGACTGCTGAGGCATAATAAATCAAAATTACCTGTGAAAAATCAAGAAAGAAATATTCATTTAATTCTATGAGGTCAGCTTGTTTAATTACATTTAGTGTAACTGTAGGTTGTATTAGTATTTAGGTTACATTTTATATACAGGAGGCCGATAAGCCCGATATGGAGTGATCAAATAAACTGCGAATTCGGATATAACGTGGTGAAGAGTATGTCCCCGAATAAATAAAAATCATTATTGCTTTATTAGAATTCTGATATATCGCGGTTAAACTATAATGCGGGGATGAGATATGTCATCCAACAACCACGCTATATCGAGCGTCTACTGTATTCTCGAATGTATATTAAGAAATGTATTGTATAAGTAATTTAGAATACACTTTGAAATGTTTTTTTACAATATTGAATGACATTTAAAATTTTAAACTATATAAAATGATAAAAATTTTAGTAATTGATTACAGGTTTTGAGAATAGTAGCAATTAATAATTATTATTTAGTAGATATTTAACTGCATATTTCAAAATAATTTTATGTATGAGCATTATTTAAAACTGTTATTTTATAAAACTAAGATTTCAACATATAATTCAAAACAATGTGTAATTTCTAAATATCACCATAAAATAACTTATACAAACGTAAGCAGCAACTAGGCTTGAATAAGAAAATATTCACACTAGTTTCAAATGCCAAAGGAAGATAACAGTAGTGACCAGTAAATACATTTCAATTTCTATACATCAACTAAACAACAAGACACAAAATCTTTGCCCCTAAATTATTAAAATAGGTAGGTCTGTAGTATTGATTTCAAGCAATATAAATAAATTAGCATTTGTAATTTTAACTTCTTTAAATATTGTTTTAACTGATATGTAAGAGGTTTTTAAAAGGTTTTGTATTACTTATTATAAAACTACTTCAAAATAGGCATAATACATTCACAGGATTTTTTTTATATAAAAGAATGTATATATTATGGTGTTACTAAAAAATATACATAATAAAAGCAAATACAAATGGATCCACATACTTATCTATATTATTCTCTTTGAGTTATCCTAATAAAGTATTTTTTTTTACAAAAACATTGGATATAAAATAATTTTAAATATTTTTAACTCTAGAGGCACCTTATTAATAGTAGTGAGAAAATTATAAATATCGTTGCAAGGGATAACATTTCAAGCGATGTTTGGGGATTAAATATGGACACTGCTTAAATAAAATCTAAAGGAAATGTAATAAAATGTTTAAAAAATATATAACCTTGTTACAAGATGAGACAGAAGAAGTTGTATCACTCACCTAGCCAGCCCTAGTTGACTCGTTACGACTCGACTACAATAAACCCGAGATGCTCTACACTACAAAATCCACATTCAACTGAGCCAGAGTTCGAGGCTCGCTGCTGGCCGTGTTGGGAGAGCCTCCTCTCCCCTTCAAACAAGTGAACAAGCAAACAAGTGAACTTTGCTGAGCGCGAGCTGCGCGCGCGCCGGCGGGCGTGTTCTAAAACTTCTATGGACTATATTTGTGCTTGTGACCGATGCTCGTGGACTATCGAGACTGTTCTGGTAACTCACCTTTCCTCCCCTATCTCTCCGCACACTGAGAACACATGATTACCGTAGGGTATATAATGGTTGGAGCCCAGAGTATAGTTACGCATTTCACTCTGGGCTTACAATGTAATAAGCCTATCTGTTAAGTTGGCTCATCACTCTTTTCAAAATTCACTTTGGTATTAAAATGTTGGTCTTTCAAAATTTAATGTCTCGAACATCAGTACATAATCTATATTTATGGATAATAAATTACCATAATCAGGTATTTGCTCTTTGCCCATAAGGCAATGTTAACTTGGGGAGAACCATTCTGGCTCCATTTATTTTTGTACGTTTAATTTCCGCATCACGGAAAGTTTACTGGTCTGTTGTAACTTACCTGAAAAAACCACGATATGCTAGCTTCATTCCTTGCAGCCAGAACCGAGATAGTTTATTTTTACCGCCTTGTTTTCGTTTAGAGAATAGTTAAATGTGGGGCCACGAGCCGGCAGGGAGGATAATTATTGTGTGGACACTTTGTTAGTGACTAAAGTTAGCATTGTTCATTATCGTCTCTTTGCTTATATCTATGTATATTTATGGTTATTAAATGTGGGGCCGCGGGCCACCCTATGCATATATCTATGGAGGGAAATCCATCTATTGTTAAAACGTTAGGTTATTTAGTATTCCAGACTTTTGAACTTTATATTATGTCAGGTATTATTATAATGATTCTACCGTTGTTTAGGTTAGGTACTTGTGATCTCTACTCGCCTTAAGTTTTATGCTAGGGCATGTGCGCTGGCTCTTCGCCTTTAATTATGAAATACTTTTTTATAGTGAGATAGGAGACCAATTTATTAGTGTTTTATTTTCATTCTCTGATGACGCCATTTTAGGGCGTCTAAAAATAAGGGTCCGTCTGTTGTTTGTTATTATTTTGGTGCCCATCTGGCCTTGGCGGTAATCCTTGTGTCTTAATGCCCATCTGGCTTATGTCCTTACTTAGGGCTTTAACTCTTATGTTCCGCTCTCTCATTGAGCTGTATCATGTTAATTGTGAAATAAATATATAACTTTATTGTTCTTACCTCTATGTGTTATTTGTGTGGGATAATGATGGGGTAGTTCACAAATTGTTTAGTTAAAAAAAAAAGAAACTTTTAATTAAATATGTAATTTATAAATAAACGAATTGCGGTTTTTTATGCAATTTAAAGAATTCACTAAATTACACATAAATGCATATTCATAAGATTTTATCTTTATCATATTAGTAGATATATAGGGTGTCCGGGAAGTAGGGATGAATATTAAAGTGCTATAAAACATACAAAATTTATTGAAAATGTAATGTTTTTTTCACAAACACATGATGTAACTTCTCCCATTTATGTATGAAAAATTATATCCCCCATATGACCACCCAAGGCCACGTGGCAACGAGCAATGCGTTCATTGAAGTTCTCGATGACGCGTCCACAAACATCTGGTGGGATGCCCTTAATAACCCTGTTATTATTATTAGCACCGCATCTTACTACCCGTTCGGGTTATACGAACTTATGCTAATGTGTAATGATAGGGTGATTGTGAGATGAAATGAAGGACCTACAGTTTAACGTGGAATCCGAACCACGGTGGAGGCCTGGCATTCCCCACATTCACAAGATGTCTTGTCAGAGGTGAAGGAAGGGTTTGGTAATCAGCTAAATCTGTGCCGGGCCCGAGGATTGAACCCCGGCCGCCAGCACAGAAGTCTGACACCTTACCCCTAGACCGCCAGGTCACCGACAATAACCCTGTTAATTTCATTATTCAATTGGTGTATTGTTTGTGGTTTGTTCACGTACACTTTTGATTTCACAAATCCCCACACAAAAAAAGTCACAAAGCATAAGGTTGCATGATCTGGCAGGCCATTCCTGGTTGCCACGCAAAAAAATAACTTTTTGAGGAAACTTTTCATTCAGCAGAGCAATCGTTTCACGGGATGTGTGACATCTCGCACCATCTTGTTTAAACCAAAAACCGTCATTTTCATCAATACGAGGGAAAAACCAATCAGAAAGCATGTTTCGGTAACGGTCGCCGTTCACAGTGATGGCAGCTCCCTCATCACTTTCAAAAATGTACGGGCCGATCATTCCTCTTGCCAAAAACCCACACCACACAGTCGTGCGTTGTGGATGCATCTCATCTTCCACAGTCACTCGCGGATTTTCGTTACACCAAATTCTGCAGTTCTGCTTATTGACGTACCCAGTGAGGTGGAAGTGCATCTCATCTGAGAAAATTATTCTTTTTGTGAAGTTCTCGTTCTCCGCTTGTCGAGCCAAGACCCATTGAGCAAATCGATGTCTCTTTTCATGATCTGCAGGCTTCAACTCTTGTGTAAGTCGAATCTTGTACGCCTGCATTTTCAGATCTTTTGAAAGGATTTCATGCAGTGAACTTGGTGATAAATCAATGGTTGAGCTCGTCGGCGAACCGATTTTCTGGGGCTTACGGTCACATTGTCACGCAATGTTTTCTTGTGTTCGAACAGAACGCGGTCGTCCTGTTTTCTTAACGTTTTAAACAGAACCCGTTGTCTCAAACTTCTGGATCAACTTCCGAACTGATGATTCGGTTGGAACAGCATTACGTCCGAGTGTCACACGCAATTTACGAACGGTTGCCGTGGGACTTTCACAGTTTTTGTAAAAAAATTTTATCACTTGGATACGTTGCTCAGTTGTCATCTGCTCCATGATTCAGCCAACAGTTGGTGGTGAGGATTAGATTCCGTTCGTCCTGAAACGAAGAAGAGATAGGCCGTCAATAAACATCAAACAAAAATGCTCACCACACAAAAGCTATCAGGCTACTAATGGGAAGGATCGCAGATAACAAACATGAAAAAACCACGGCTGCCAACCGTCATATGACAAAATGGCACAAAAGTCAAATTCTTCCTTACTTCCCGGACACCCTTTAGCTATAATGGTTTGAAAAATATTTTATTTCTCGTTTGGCTCTATGGCATGGTCAAATCGATATTTTATATTTTTGCCCATTCAAATCCTAGTCAGATCAAAAGCTACTTAATATTAACGTGGGGTTGAAGAGGGTGTGATACAAAAGTTTTTTAATTCTTTATAGGTATTATAAAATTAGGAAGTGTATATTAAATGTTTTGTCAAATTTATATATCTCAACCCCCACTTTCCTTATCTACGCTCTTGTATCTTGAGCGCTAAGGTACGTATTCCAATTCTGAAAAGAAGTAGATTTTAATCCCTATTAAACGTGATCACACAACATTATTAGAATATCCGTATATACCTTACATAGAAATGTACGTACTTAATTATATATATTTATATGTATTTATACACATTTATTTATATTCATACATATAATATATGTATGTACATTATGCTGTTTATGTACATATATATGTATATACATATAATATACTTATATATATATATATAATATTTATATGTGTGTGTGTACATTAGGGCTATTAAAATCCTTTTATTTTGACATAGTTTCTTATTTTTACATTCACACACAAAAATTGCTTGGTGTAAAATTTTAGCTAAATTGAATAGGGGTTGCTCATGTGATAAGAACAATTTATTTTTATCGAAAAACTCATGATTATTAAAAAAAATTACTCATAGCAAAAAATTTACTTTAAATAATACACATGTTCAGCATTGTTAATCATCGTTCATATTTTTTTTTTTAAACTCTTGGAATACAAGCTATATCATTTTAGATAATTAAATTACTTCAGTTAGAACTTAAAATCAATTTTAACGGCGCATGTAGGTCTTCAGAGTTTTCTTTCTGTGCCTGGTACTCTCTTCCTGTGATCTTCTACAACCTGGATTAATTTCTGAGTTGCAATTCATTTTTATGTGATTGACTCGTTAAAGCCACTGAACGTTCAGCAATGTATTGATGTCCTTCAATGAATTGACTATCGTTTTTTCTTCTTTGTATTCGTGGCAATCGTTCCACCTTTCAGGATCACTATTAAATACAAAATCAATATCTGTATACAGTAAACGCAAAGAACAAATAGAAGCATAAGTCACAAAATCATGTAAATATTTGTTTACTAGTTCATCACTGTACTTTAGTTTAATCCCTATTTCATTCGAGCCCTCACCACAACACATAAAGCTTTCAACCAGCTTACGTTTTTCTTCAACAGGGATCTTTTCAGAGAACAAGGACAAAGGTACCAGTTTTTGTCTCCATCCGATCCCAATAGTAAGGGAGAAGTGCAGATACTGCAACACACATTTACATAATATTGAAGAGTTGGAGGGTTCCTGAGATGTTGTGATAGATATGGTGATGTGAGGTGTGGAGGAGGGGGGTGAGGGATGGAGCACCTGGGATGACTGAGGGGGGTTGGGAGGGTTCCTGAGATGTCGCGGTGATGTGAGGTGGGGAGGTGGGGGGATGACTGAGAGATGTGATGGGGGTTTGGGAGGGTTCATGAGATGTTATGATGTGAGGTGTGGAGGAGGGGGGGGATGGGGAGATGGGTGGTTGGAGCACCTGGCTGACTGAGAGAAGTGAGGGGAGACTATACTTTTTTGGTGCGGCATACGGGGACTCATTTGCATAATTGAGGTTTCCTGGGGATGTGAAGGGTTGGAGCACGCGGATGACAGAGAGAGGTGATGAGTCAGGGTTCTCCCTCTCTCTCATCAGATTGAGAAGGGTGACAGAGAGAGGTGAGGGGTCAGGGTTCTCTCTCTCTCTCTTTCATCAGTGTGACGTAGGGCTATAGTATGTGGATGGGAGTAGAGGCTGGCGGAGCAAGCATGATGTAACGAGCGGTCGCACAGGTGGTCTCAGGGTGTGTGGCAAGCGGCAGGTGTGACAGCTGCACTTGAAAGGGCCGTATATTCTTGAGGTATACGAGAAATACTTT
>JBCFYV010000885.1:0-54129 GCA_039000515.1 Timema cristinae | reverse complement strand
GTCGGATACTCTGAAATTTCGAAAGCTTATAGAATATGGATGCCCAACGAAAGGAAAATCAAAATCACAAGAGATGTCAGAGTTTTAAACAAAAAATTCTATGACTCAAAGGAGAGAAGAGGAGAAAACATTATAGTAATAGATGATCAACATAATGAGGACAATAAAGAAGTTATTAATGAGGAAAATGTTGATGAAATAACTCTTCCAGCTCCACCTGTTCCAGTTCAAGACCTTGTAGAACTCTCAGACCAAGAAGAGCAAGATCCAGCTGAAGACCAAGTACATTCAAGGCCAAAACGCAACAGGAAACTTCCAATTTGGATGTCAGATTATGATGTGTCAGTCTATTGTCATGTTAAAGATGCATTAGAAGGAGGTGATGGAGAAGCATGGCAAAAAGCTATGAAAGAAGAAATAAAATCTCACTTAAAAAATGATACGTGGGAAATCGTAGATCGAGAAGATGGTGACAATGTGATAGGTAGCAGAATGGTATTAAAAAATAAATATAAAGCCAATGGGGAGCTAGAGAGAAGGAAAGCTCGTCTTGTTGCAAAAGGGTTTGCTCAGCGCCCAGGAATTGACTTTGTTGAAACCTATGCTCCTGTTGCAAAACTGAGCTCAATTAGAGTTCTTCTTGGAGTGGCACTTAATCAAGACATGAAAGTCACTCAAATGGATATTTCGACTGCCTTCCTCAATGGTGAACTTGAAGAAAGAATTTTAATGCAAAAACCAGACATGTTAGAAACATTTTTGTGTGACATAATGATGGAAGAGAGCCACAACAAAGATCACTCTACATTTCTCAAAGCTAAGAAGATGCTAGAAAAGCTTCGAAAATCTGATAATGACAAAGTATGCCTACTTAAAAGAGCAGTTTATGGCTTAAAACAAGCCGGTAGGCAATGGTTTAAAAGGTTAGACTTGAAACTAAAGCAATTGGGTTTCGTTCCCTCACAAGCTGACCCTTGTATATACACATCTACTACTACTAAAGGGCGGGAACAAACGTTGATAGCCATATATGTAGATGACATTATAGTGGCATCAAGAAGTCAGCAACAGCTGAATGATTTAAAGCAAGAACTAACTAAATCCTTTGATATGCGAGACCTTGGAGAACTACATTATTGTTTAGGAATCGAGTTTTGCCACAAGAATGGTATGATTTCAGCATCGCAAACTCGATACATTGAAGAACTTCTCAAAGAATACAGCATGAGTGACTGTAAACCTGTTGCAACTCCAATGGTACCTGGCATAAAGTTACAGAAGAATCCTGGAAATACCGAAAAATATCCCTATCAAAACTTGATTGGTTCACTTATGTATCTGTCTGTGGCTACTAGGCCAGACATAACACACACAGTCAGCTTCTTAAGTCAATACAACACCTGTTTTGGGAAAGAGCATTGGCTGGCTGCCAAAAGAGTCTTGCGCTACTTAAAGGGAACCAAAAATCTCGCACTGGTTTTCAAGAAAACTAATAAACCACTTATTGGGATGGCAGATGCTGATTGGGCAACTGGAGAAGATAGAAGATCTTATTCAGGATACTGTTTCCAGTTTGCAGCGACTTCCATCAGCTGGGAATCAAGAAAACAGAGAACTGTGGCTCTGTCTACAGCGGAAGCAGAATATATGTCATTGACAGAGGCCAAAAAGAAGCAATACACTTAAAACAGTTACTATACGACATGGGTGTTCCTCACCAGTCAATTGAAATACTTAATGACAATTTGTCTGCACAACATTTGACTAAGAATAACATCGTAAGCTCAAAGTCCAAACACATCAGCATTAGAGAACACTTTATTAGAGAAAAGGTACAAGCCGGAGACATCATCATCAACTACAAGCCAACCGAGACTTTGGAAGCTGATGTTCTCACCAAGGCATTGGCCTCTCCCAGGCATAGTCAACTAGTATGTGCTCTTGGGCTTGGACAACGATTCTGACGAGTGAGGGGGAGTGTTGAAATAAGACTATACAATGAACAATTAATCACTCGTCAAAGACTTATGTGCATTTTATTCCTCTATGATTTTGTTTATCATTGTTACTCACGTTGCTATGCCTGAAAAAATGTATCAATAAACTGATTAGATAAGTTCTTACGATATAATTATTCTTTGAATTACTACATTACTACAGTCTCACTAGTAGTTCTGTGAACAGTAGACCTCTCTCCCTAGATGTTATTATCGTTAGTACAGTCTTACTAGTAGTTTTGTGAACAGTAAGCCTCCCTCCCTCCATGTTATTATCGCTACTACAGTCTTATTAGTAGTTCTGTGAACATTAGACCCCACTCCATGTTATTATCATTACTAAAGTCTCACTAGTAGTTCTGTGAACAATAGACCTCTCTCCCTAGATGTTATTATCGTTACTACAGTCTTACTAGTAGTTTCGTGAACAGTATACCTCCCTCCCTCCATGTTATTATAGCTACTACAGTCTTACTAGTAGTTCTGTGAACATTAGACCTCCCTCCATGTTATTATCTTTACTACAGTATTAATAGTAGTTCTGTGAACAGTAGACCTCCCTCCCTTCATGTTATTATCTTTACTACATCATTAATAGTAGTTTTGTGAACAGTAGACCTCCCTCCCTCCATGTTATTATCATTACTACAGTCTTACTAGTAGTTCTGTAAACAGTAGACCTCACTACCTCCATGTTATTATCATTACTGCAGTCTTACTAGTAGTTTTGTGAACAGTTGACATCTCTCACTCCATGTTATTATCGCTACTACAGTCTTACCAGTAGTTCTGTAAACAGTAGACATGCCTCCCTCCATGTTATTATCTTTACTACAGTATTAATAGTAGTTCTGTGAACAGTAGACCTCCCTCCCTCCATGTTATTATCGCTACTACAGTCTTACCAGTAGTTCTGTAAACAGTAGACCTCCCTACCTCCATGTTATTATCGTTACTACAGTCTTACTAGTAGTTTTGTGAACAGTAGACCTCCACGCCCACGATATTCTAGCTAGCATTTATGAATGAGATCCGGTCTCATTCATGAAATTAGACCTCATAAGTCATACCCGTCACTCCGCGTGCCAACATAGACTCAACATTTAGATCGGTGATAAACTTTCCTTTTTGGAGGGGTTTCTGTTTTTTTCTTTTGACGATTCGTAAATATTTGGAGTGGCATGCAAAAACGTTTCTGAGACATTTATAATGTTACGCTAGTGTAGTCTTACTGCCCAACCCTAGCTCAATATTAAATCTTCACTCACGCTTTGACGTCATATCTTAGTTTAATGACCAATAAATTTTTTTATAAAATATATATACCATTAAAATTGAACTGTCACTATCACTACCACTAATCCAACACAACACTAATATTCAAACTACACTTAGCCACGTACTGACATACCACTTTTTTCAGATAAAAGTTTTATTTTTAAAAAATATGATGAATATTCAATGATCCATCAAAGATATATTATAAAATAAAGTTTTTTAAATTATTTATTAAATATTTACATTATAAACCATGATCTAGGAATTTATCAAAGAAAATTGTGAAACCTGGAATATTAACTTGAATATGCGAACCAATTAAAAGGTTTTTTTAACACCACGTCCTACTATTCGGGCTATAAGCTTCTATATTACTTATGCTATATTATATTATATTATATTAGAGGAAATGTAACCATATTTGCTTGAAGAGAGGGTGTAAAACAATTTTGGAAAACCACCCTCAGTACACCCGACCGAGATTCGAACCTCGACCTTCCCGTAATCGGCAGTCTAGTCTACTGCAATAGTAACGCCTTATAACATGCGGCCACCGAAGGGGGGTTTAAAAACATTAATTGTACACTAATAACATTTTTTATATGACACTCCTCTTTCTTTTACTTTTAAACAATATCCAAGCAATTTTGCTAACGAGATTTTTTAAGTTATTGTTCTTTCGTAAATATTTCTGACATATTGACACCTTTTATTTTTTCCTTTTGACTTTAACGATGCCGCCTGACTGTCTACATCTCCGCTTAGAGCCGAAACCATTAGGTACCAATCGGGCTGAGACCTAAATTTCATAGGGTTCCCTCGAGGTGTTTTAGGAATTAGATATAAAACCCTAAAATTAAGGGTAGTTTACTGAAGGGCCAAAAGAGATAAATCGATTTTTTTTAAATGCGCTACAATTTTTTTTATTAATTTGGTATCTAGGCATTGTTAAACATTATAGACAAAATAGCAATTCTTGTTTTCTTATATAAATGACTTTACGGAACTTTAGAGAAGCCGAAATTTATAATTTTATTCATATATTCGCAACTATTTGAGATACGAACGAACCTATCCTGTAAAGTTGTAGTAGGCCCTACTATTAAAAACAAAAATATTTTAATTGGAATATATTTTATACAACCAATATACGTTTTGCTATGGAATACTTTAAAATATGAAATTGATCGTTAATCTACTTTGGGGACAGATAGACTCCTATTTTCTCAGTGGTTATGTAACATTGTATATTATTACATTAATGCTCTTTGATGGAGTGTTTCTGCAACAGTATGTATTATTTCATTTCACAAATCTCACAAGTTCTTATTAAATGTGTCTCTTTTAAGATTAAAGAGAGAGAGAGAGAGAGAAAAATTGTGTGTGGTGCATCGTAGCATTTATTTAATACATCTTACCCACGGCTGAGACCGGTGTAATGAAGGGTAGTATTTTAAAATTGGTCTAGATCGTGTTCATATCGGGCAGTAGAGAGAGTAAGAGAACACTGCCAGAACACAGCGCGTGTTTATATCGGGCAGTAGAGAGAGTAAGAGAACACTGCCAGAACACAGCGCGTGTTCATATCGGGCAGTAGAGAGAATAAGAGAACACTGCCAAGAACACAGCGCGAAGGAACACGATGTTTCACGATCAGCAGCAGTCACTTCGTAGCTCTGTGGTTACAAACGTTTACCATTGGTCTGCAGGTCACTGGTTTGAGTCCATCATTTAACTTAAAAAATAAATTATCATTCGCACCGGTAGGAATACACTCTATTGCTCTCTTGCAATAAAATAAGTATATTTCAGTGTTCCCCAAATAATTGCCCATGGGCACTATGTCACCCCTGTGTACCTGCGACTGTCTCAAACCCATCGCACGACCTTTTAACCGGGATATTAAACAAACGACAACGTAACAACCAGAAATCTTATCGAAGGGAGGTTTTAGGCATTATTCACTCGACAAGTAAACTTTAAATTGTTAAAACCATTTTCAACTTGTATGAACAGTATTTACTTTATTATTATCTTACAGGTAGAGAAAGTATTGTGATCGTAAAACAATTTAACTCAAGGTTTTGATGAATGTTGACGTTTCATGACCCCCGAATCCGAAAATGTAGTTTTGGAGTTTCCGTCTGTCTGTACCTCGGACTAAACTATTTTACCGATCGGGCTAAAACTTGGTATTTAGGATTTTTATAGGGTTGCCCCAATTGTTTTTGGAATTGTATATCTAACCCTAGAATTAAGGGTAGTTTATTGAAGGGCAATAAGTGAAAAAATCGATTTTCTCAACATTAGCTCAACAAATTTTTGATTAAATTTCATTTCTAAGCATTGATCAATATTACAGAAGCAGACATTTTCTTATTTCCGCAAATATTTAAGATACTAAATACCTTATCATTGTAAAATTGTAGTACTATTAAAAATAAAACCCTTTTATTTGAAATATATCTTTATAAAACTAATAGTTTCTGAGATAGTGGCAACTATATTAATACAATTTTGTGAGCTTTATTTGTATATACACTACTTAGGTTTTAACGTAATAATTCTCTAACACCATATTGTAATTAAATATTAGTAAGTCTCCCAAAAAGTGTATGTTCTTTTTCCTTTAACCTTTTTGGGTAAATGTTTGTACAGCAATGATTTATTTCTGTCATTTTAGACTCATTAGTCAATATTTTCATTTTTTGTTGCTCAAAATATATAAATGAGGAATTTATTAGCAATGCGATGACATGAAGATATGGAACACCTAATAAAATGTCAACAATTTTAACGAAAAGTCAAAATTTTAATACGAAGTTTTGACCCTTGTGGACCCAATATCGATCTTTTTTATTGGTCAAAATATACAAATGAGGGCATTAACTCTTTAAAAATAAAATTATAAAATTTAAAACCGGGAGTCAAAAAATGTCTTACATAAGTATAGCGCAATTTTTGCTCGGGGTTGCTAGTGTATATTATTTCGTTTAACATATATTACGAGTTTTGCGTGTATATCTCCATCTTTAAATATATAGTGAGAATGTCCGTGCGGAGTAAGTACCCTTTTTTTTTTAAAGTAAACAGGTTTCACTGGTCTAATAGAGTAAATTGTTATAGAAATTTGTTAGATTTATTTGAAGTATTTAACGTTCACTTTCTGAACCGACCATTTATATCAGATATGAGAATGTCTATGAGTGAAAGCGAAAGGGCTTATCAATTTTGCCTGAAAGGTATTCTCACATAATATCAAGGGTTCTTTTACATTCCACAATCGACATGAGACTGACGGCTTTACTTCCCCTCCGAAGGAAGTTGTGCTGCGGAATTTTGATCTCTCAAGAAAAGTTAGTCTACCACAACTGGGTTTGAACCCACAAATATCTGGTCCTGAGGCAAGCACTTTACCCAAGAACACCAATGTCAACCATATTTTTATAAAATGCAAACACATCTTTTGGAAGTCAACACATTAACATTTTAATATTATATTATTATTGTTAATTTATAGTTTAGGATATTATCTATCAACAGTGACAACTGCAAATGGATATGAGAAAGTAGATCTTCCATATTTTGATATCTTTGATAAGATCGTAACTATAAAAATCGGACCGTATATTTCCCTGTTTTCTAATAAAGACCATATAAAAACCATCTCACCACGATGCGACGACTGATTTGAGCTGTTTTAACTACTTAACTGATGTATTATCAGTGAGAGGTGAGATGCTCTCTAAGACTTGAGAGTAACGGGGCGTTTTTGTTTATTGATTTTAGGGTGTGGGGGGGCCTGATTAAAAAATGTTTGTTGTAAAATAAACATTGGTGATGACCTAGCTTCTCTAACACTTTTATTTTAATATAAATACTAAAACATTTATTGTGGTTATAAGTATTTATTATTAATACTTCAATTAATAACTTCAATTTTCTTATAACAATTAAACTGTCAAGGAAGGTTCCTAACAAATATATTTATTATGAAGGAAATAATTTCAATTGGTTTTTTACACAATGTGCTATAACAGTTTACAGGGAAATTTTATATCAACTGTGAAAAAATAAATGTAATACAACTTATAAATAGTTTTAAAACTGGTTTTACAAAATAAAGTCCTAAGCTGGTGAAATGTGTAAAAGTCATAATATGTTTAATGTAACACTTTAATTACAAAATTATTAAATCAATTTATATGTTCTGAAGGATTAAGGTAATATTTGAAAATAGCTTATCAAGAAATTGGATCAAAAACATTTTACCGTAGAGGGCCAACAATTTTTGCAAACTGCAAACATAATATATGTTAAAAAAAAAGTTAAAAGCTATATACTAACATTGAAGAAGTTGTTACATAAATGATTATTCTTAATATAATGACCTTAAAAACGATTGAAACGATATTGTTATCTTTTGTTGGCCCCTTAATCCTTAAGATAATAACTGTAGGGCTCAGAGATATCTACTTGTACTGCCTGTATTGTTTGTACATTAAATGTACGTGTTTTGGTTATAAAACAATTTTCAGAAAACTTATAACGAAAATGGTTGATAACCTAAAGTTTCTTGTAGGCCGAAATGTGTAAAAACTTGGTTGTTAATAGGCAAGGTTAAATGTAATTATTTCGGCAATCATGAAGAAGAAAACATATTATATAAATGCTCCTTACTACACATTCTTACAATATTCCCTAAAATGTTTCTAACAAAGCTTGGCTTAAAACAAATGTGCATTCATCAAAAGATAACATTCAATTTCTTAACAACAAATAAAATATTAAAGACAGTACATCCTAAATCTCTGTGCGTTCCAAAGCACATAAAGTTAGAAGAGAAGAGATTCAGAAGTACAAGTGAGCTCACACAATAGAGCTCCAAGTAATGATAAATGCCAACGTGGGTAGTAAACAGCATGTTGTAAGTTCCGACATCCATCAAAAGTGTTACCGGGGGCGGCAACCGAAACAAACGTTTGACTACTGTGTGAGAACCCAAACCGGCTCCATTTAACCGACGACGTCTGCTAATAGAGTGGCTTGTTCTACCACTTACGTCAGGCGACATTAATCACCCACAATTACCCTCAAGCTCCTATTTGGACTTGCATTTACACTCGCAGTATTTATGACCACCTTACGTAATTTGAAACTACGTATGTGAATGGAGGAATTTTACTAAACTCACCCATCCACAGGCTGGAAACCATTGATTATGATGATGATTATGATGATGATGTGTGAATATAAAAATAGGATTCAGGCTTGAAGAAACGTTTACAAAATAAACACTTAGTTTTGCAATCAATATAGATAACATTTTACTTTGTTTTTAGTTATATTGGTTCTGTGAAGAATAGACATCAATACCTCCATGTTATTATCGTTACTACAGTCTTACTAGTAGTTTTGTGAACAGTATACCTCCCTCCATGTTATTATCATTACTTGTTGAAATAAGACTATACAATGAACAATTAATCACTCGTCAAAGACTTATGTGCATTTTATTCCTCTATGATTTTGTTTATCATTGTTACTCACGTTGCTATGCCTGAAAAAATGTATCAATAAACTGATTAGATAAGTTCTTACGATATAATTATTCTTTGAATTACTACAGGTTATGGGCCCAGGTATGTGCTCAAAATAAATTAAGTAACTCATTCTAAAACTTCAGTAAGTTATTGTAGTTTAAATGAAAGTATTAAGTTGTGCTCGTCGATTGTGAAAGTGTTCTAGTTCGCGCTGCTAGTTAAACAATATTTTTCTTGTCATGGCAAATTTTGTAAACTATCGTATAGAGCCACTTAAAAAGGATAACTACGATACTTGGAAGCTTCAAGCACAAGCAGTTTTGATAAGAAATGGATTATGGAAATATGTTTCTGGTCAAGAAAAAATGCTCCACAACCAATGATGATGATATAATGAAATGGAAGGAACAAGATCTCAATGCAAGGTCAGATCTTACCTTAATTATATCGCCCAGTGAACTTAGACATATTAAGAACTGTAAATTTTCAAAAGATGTGTGGGATACATTATCAAAACTTTACCAAAGTAAAGGTCCTGCTAGAAAAGCCACTTTATTGAAACAATTGATCCTTCAAAAAATGAATGAGGGTGACGACGTCCGTAATCATTTAAATAAATTCACTGACGCTGTTGATAGGCTTGAAGAGTTGGAAATCAGTATAAATCCCGATCTTTTAAGCATAATGATGCTTTATAGCTTATCTAAATCCTTTGAAAATTTTAGGGTAGCAATTGAGTCCAGGGATAGCTTGCCTACCCAGAGGACTTAAGAATCAAAATAATTGAAGAGTTTGAAGCCAGAAGCAAAAATGATAGTGTGACATTGGAGGACGCTTTTTTCGGAAAAAATATAAAAAAATCTAAGAACAAAGATCGTTCAAATTATTTTCAAAAACCTACAAATGTTCCCTCAACCTCGCAATTTAAATATAAATGCCATAAATGTGGACGTATTGGTCATAAGGCCGTGAACTGTTGGAGCAACAATAAAAAGGGGGAGTCAACTTTCAAAGTGGAAGAACAGTGCCTTTCTTCTAATTCAGGTGAATCTGAAATTTCATCATGGTGCATTGACAGCGGATGCACTTCACATATGTGTGGAAATAAAGAAAGTTTTCAGGACTTAGTTGAAACCCCTGAACATGGGACTCTTAAATTGGCATCTAAGAATCATACAGCTTCTATTATTGGGACTGGCCTAGTTGAAATCGGAATGAAAGATTCGAATAAAATTAATTTGCCTAATACATTATTTGTACCAAATCTGACCACAAATCTACTTATCAGTATCTAAAGTGACTGATAAAGGGTTCGATGTCCTGTTCAAAAAGAACAAAGCATTAGTAACAGATCCTCAAGGCAATGTAGTACTAGAAGCTAAGAAATCAAATGGGCTATATTATATTAATTCTAAATCTGTAGAAGTAACAAATAAAGCGCATGAAGAACATGAAATAGATAAATGGCATAAAAAACTAGCTCACTTAAATGAAGTAGATTTAAAGTTGGCGTGCAAAAATGAAACATTGGAAGGCTTAGATTTCAAAGAAAGTGACACGTTGAGTGATTGTGAGGTATGTATAAAAGGAAAATTGACCCGAGCTCCTTTTTCTACAAGAAAAGTTCCAGAAAACCTCAAAGTTTTGGAAATAGTGCATTCGGATGTTTGTGGCCCCATGCGTGTTGAATCCCTGGTGGTTCAAGATATTTTGTAACCTTTACGGATGAGAAAACACGCTACAGCCGAGTTTATTTTTTAAAACACAAAAATGAAGTTCTAGAAGTTTTCAAAGTATATAAAAACGAGGTTGAGAATTTTACAGAAAACAAAATTAAATTTCTGCAATCTGATAATGAAACCTCAGAATACTGCAACAAATACTTTGAGAGTTTTCTAAAAGAATGCGGAATTCAGAGGCGGCTGTCTACACCGTATACCCCTCAACAAAATGGGTTATCTGAGAGGATGAATAGAACCCTACTTGAGAAAGCGCGATGTCTCATGTTGGAGTCAAACGTCCCCCGTCATTTTGGGCTGAGGCAATTCACACAGCAAACTACCTGCGTAACAGGTCTCCCTCAAGGACCCTTAAAGGTGAAACTCCTTTTCGGAAATGGGTAGGAAGAGTTCCATCGGTTCGACATCTTCATGTATTTGGCAACAAAACCTTCGTTTTGGACAAAAAACCTGGCAAAGGAAAGTTTACTTCCAGAGCAGATGAAGGAATTTTTGTCGGATACTCTGAAATTTCGAAAGCTTATAGAATATGGATGCCCAACGAAAGGAAAATCAAAATCACAAGAGATGTCAGAGTTTTAAACAAAAAATTCTATGACTCAAAGGAGAGAAGAGGAGAAACATTATAGTAATAGATGATCAACATAATGAGGACAATAAAGAAGTTATTAATGAGGAAAATGTTGATGAAATAACTCTTCCAGCTCCACCTGTTCCAGTTCAAGACCTTGTAGAACTCTCAGACCAAGAAGAGCAAGATCCAGCTGAAGACCAAGTACATTCAAGGCCAAAACGCAACAGGAAACTTCCAATTTGGATGTCAGATTATGATGTGTCAGTCTATTGTCATGTTAAAGATGCATTAGAAGGAGGTGATGGAGAAGCATGGCAAAAAGCTATGAAAAAGAAATAAAATCTCACTTAAAAAATGATACGTGGGAAATCGTAGATCGAGAAGATGGTGACAATGTGATAGGTAGCAGAATGGTATTAAAAAATAAATATAAAGCCAATGGGGAGCTAGAGAGAAGGAAAGCTCGTCTTGTTGCAAAAGGGTTTGCTCAGCGCCCAGGAATTGACTTTGTTGAAACCTATGCTCCTGTTGCAAAACTGAGCTCAATTAGAGTTCTTCTTGGAGTGGCACTTAATCAAGACATGAAAGTCACTCAAATGGATATTTCGACTGCCTTCCTCAATGGTGAACTTGAAGAAAGAATTTTAATGCAAAAACCAGACATGTTAGAAACATTTTTGTGTGACATAATGATGGAAGAGAGCCACAACAAAGATCACTCTACATTTCTCAAAGCTAAGAAGATGCTAGAAAAGCTTCGAAAATCTGATAATGACAAAGTATGCCTACTTAAAAGAGCAGTTTATGGCTTAAAACAAGCCGGTAGGCAATGGTTTAAAAGGTTAGACTTGAAACTAAAGCAATTGGGTTTCGTTCCCTCACAAGCTGACCCTTGTATATACACATCTACTACTACTAAAGGGCGGGAACAAACGTTGATAGCCATATATGTAGATGACATTATAGTGGCATCAAGAAGTCAGCAACAGCTGAATGATTTAAAGCAAGAACTAACTAAATCCTTTGATATGCGAGACCTTGGAGAACTACATTATTGTTTAGGAATCGAGTTTTGCCACAAGAATGGTATGATTTCAGCATCGCAAACTCGATACATTGAAGAACTTCTCAAAGAATACAGCATGAGTGACTGTAAACCTGTTGCAACTCCAATGGTACCTGGCATAAAGTTACAGAAGAATCCTGGAAATACCGAAAAATATCCCTATCAAAACTTGATTGGTTCACTTATGTATCTGTCTGTGGCTACTAGGCCAGACATAACACACACAGTCAGCTTCTTAAGTGAATACAACACCTGTTTTGGGAAAGAGCATTGGCTGGCTGCCAAAAGAGTCTTGCGCTACTTAAAGGGAACCAAAAATCTCGCACTGGTTTTCAAGAAAACTAATAAACCACTTATTGGGATGGCAGATGCTGATTGGGCAACTGGAGAAGATAGAAGATCTTATTCAGGATACTGTTTCCAGTTTGCAGCGACTTCCATCAGCTGGGAATCAAGAAAACAGAGAACTGTGGCTCTGTCTACAGCGGAAGCAGAATATATGTCATTGACAGAGGCAGCAAAAGAAGCAATACACTTAAAACAGTTACTATACGACATGGGTGTTCCTCACCAGTCAATTGAAATACTTAATGACAATTTGTCTGCACAACATTTGACTAAGAATAACATCGTAAGCTCAAAGTCCAAACACATCAGCATTAGAGAACACTTTATTAGAGAAAAGGTACAAGCCGGAGACATCATCATCAACTACAAGCCAACCGAGACTTTGGAAGCTGATGTTCTCACCAAGGCATTGGCCTCTCCCAGGCATAGTCAACTAGTATGTGCTCTTGGGCTTGGACAACGATTCTGACGAGTGAGGGGGAGTGTTGAAATAAGACTATACAATGAACAATTAATCACTCGTCAAAGACTTATGTGCATTTTATTCCTCTATGATTTTGTTTATCATTGTTACTCACGTTGCTATGCCTGAAAAAATGTATCAATAAACTGATTAGAAAAGTTCTTACGATATAATTATTCTTTGAATTACTACATTACTACAGTCTCACTAGTAGTTCTGTGAACAGTAGACCTCTCTCCCTAGATGTTATTATCGTTAGTACAGTCTTACTAGTAGTTTTGTGAACAGTAAGCCTCCCTCCCTCCATGTTATTATCGCTACTACAGTCTTATTAGTAGTTCTGTGAACATTAGACCCCACTCCATGTTATTATCATTACTAAAGTCTCACTAGTAGTTCTGTGAACAATAGACCTCTCTCCCTAGATGTTATTATCGTTACTACAGTCTTACTAGTAGTTTCGTGAACAGTATACCTCCCTCCCTCCATGTTATTATAGCTACTACAGTCTTACTAGTAGTTCTGTGAACATTAGACCTCCCTCCATGTTATTATCTTTACTACAGTATTAATAGTAGTTCTGTGAACAGTAGACCTCCCTCCCTCCATGTTATTATCTTTACTACATCATTAATAGTAGTTTTGTGAACAGTAGACCTCCCTCCCTCCATGTTATTATCATTACTACAGTCTTACTAGTAGTTCTGTAAACAGTAGACCTCACTACCTCCATGTTATTATCATTACTGCAGTCTTACTAGTAGTTTTGTGAACAGTTGACATCTCTCACTCCATGTTATTATCGCTACTACAGTCTTACCAGTAGTTCTGTAAACAGTAGACATGCCTCCCTCCATGTTATTATCTTTACTACAGTATTAATAGTAGTTCTGTGAACAGTAGACCTCCCTCCCTCCATGTTATTATCGCTACTACAGTCTTACCAGTAGTTCTGTAAACAGTAGACCTCCCTACCTCCATGTTATTATCGTTACTACAGTCTTACTAGTAGTTTTGTGAACAGTAGACCTCCACGCCCACGATATTCTAGCTAGCATTTATGAATGAGATCCGGTCTCATTCATGAAATTAGACCTCATAAGTCATACCCGTCACTCCGCGTGCCAACATAGACTCAACATTTAGATCGGTGATAAACTTTCCTTTTTGGAGGGGTTTCTGTTTTTTTCTTTTGACGATTCGTCATTGTGAATGGCACATGCTTAAAAATTGCAATTAGTTCAAAATAAATATTTGGAGTGGCATGCAAAAACGTTTCTGAGACATTTATAATGTTACGCTAGTGTAGTCTTACTGCCCAACCCTAGCTCAATATTAAATCTTCACTCACGCTTTGACGTCATATCTTAGTTTAATGACCAATAAATTTTTTTATAAAATATATATCACCATTAAAATTGAACTGTCACTATCACTACCACTAATCCAACACAACACTAATATTCAAACTACACTTAGCCACGTACTGACATACCACTTTTTTCAGATAAAAGTTTTATTTTTAAAAAATATGATGAATATTCAATGATCCATCAAAGATATATTATAAAATAAAGTTTTTTAAATTATTTATTAAATATTTACATTATAAACCATGATCTAGGAATTTATCAAAGAAAATTGTGAAACCTGGAATATTAACTTGAATATGCGAACCAATTAAAAGGTTTTTTTAACACCACGTCCTACTATTCGGGCTATAAGCTTCTATATTACTTATGCTATATTATATTATATTATATTAGAGGAAATGTAACCATATTTGCTTGAAGAGAGGGTGTAAAACAATTTTGGAAAACCACCCTCAGTACACCCGACCGAGATTCGAACCTCGACCTTCCCGTAATCGGCAGTCTAGTCTACTGCAATAGTAACGCCTTATAACATGCGGCCACCGAAGGGGGGTTTAAAAACATTAATTGTACACTAATAACATTTTTTATATGACACTCCTCTTTCTTTTACTTTTAAACAATATCCAAGCAATTTTGCTAACGAGATTTTTTAAGTTATTGTTCTTTCGTAAATATTTCTGACATATTGACACCTTTTATTTTTTCCTTTTGACTTTAACGATGCCGCCTGACTGTCTACATCTCCGCTTAGAGCCGAAACCATTAGGTACCAATCGGGCTGAGACCTAAATTTCATAGGGTTCCCTCGAGGTGTTTTAGGAATTAGATATAAAACCCTAAAATTAAGGGTAGTTTACTGAAGGGCCAAAAGAGATAAATCGATTTTTTTTAAATGCGCTACAATTTTTTTTATTAATTTGGTATCTAGGCATTGTTAAACATTATAGACAAAATAGCAATTCTTGTTTTCTTATATAAATGACTTTACGGAACTTTAGAGAAGCCGAAATTTATAATTTTATTCATATATTCGCAACTATTTGAGATACGAACGAACCTATCCTGTAAAGTTGTAGTAGGCCCTACTATTAAAAACAAAAATATTTAATTGGAATATATTTTATACAACCAATATACGTTTTGCTATGGAATACTTTAAAATATGAAATTGATCGTTAATCTACTTTGGGGACAGATAGACTCCTATTTTCTCAGTGGTTATGTAACATTGTATATTATTACATTAATGCTCTTTGATGGAGTGTTTCTGCAACAGTATGTATTATTTCATTTCACAAATCTCACAAGTTCTTATTAAATGTGTCTCTTTTAAGATTAAAGAGAGAGAGAGAGAGAGAAAAATTGTGTGTGGTGCATCGTAGCATTTATTTAATACATCTTACCCACGGCTGAGACCGGTGTAATGAAGGGTAGTATTTTAAAATTGGTCTAGATCGTGTTCATATCGGGCAGTAGAGAGAGTAAGAGAACACTGCCAGAACACAGCGCGTGTTTATATCGGGCAGTAGAGAGAGTAAGAGAACACTGCCAGAACACAGCGCGTGTTCATATCGGGCAGTAGAGAGAATAAGAGAACACTGCCAAGAACACAGCGCGAAGGAACACGATGTTTCACGATCAGCAGCAGTCACTTCGTAGCTCTGTGGTTACAAACGTTTACCATTGGTCTGCAGGTCACTGGTTTGAGTCCATCATTTAACTTAAAAAATAAATTATCATTCGCACCGGTAGGAATACACTCTATTGCTCTCTTGCAATAAAATAAGTATATTTCAGTGTTCCCCAAATAATTGCCCATGGGCACTATGTCACCCTGTGTACCTGCGACTGTCTCAAACCATCGCACGACCTTTTAACCGGGATATTAAACAAACGACAACGTAACAACCAGAAATCTTATCGAAGGGAGGTTTTAGGCATTATTCACTCGACAAGTAAACTTTAAATTGTTAAAACCATTTTCAACTTGTATGAACAGTATTTACTTTATTATTATCTTACAGGTAGAGAAAGTATTGTGATCGTAAAACAATTTAACCCAAGGTTTTGATGAATGTTGACGTTTCATGACCCCCGAATCCGAAAATGTAGTTTTGGAGTTTCCGTCTGTCTGTACCTCGGACTAAACTATTTTACCGATCGGGCTAAAACTTGGTATTTAGGATTTTTATAGGGTTGCCCCAATTGTTTTTGGAATTGTATATCTAACCCTAGAATTAAGGGTAGTTTATTGAAGGGCAATAAGTGAAAAAATCGATTTTCTCAACATTAGCTCAAACAAATTTTTGATTAAATTTCATTTCTAAGCATTGATCAATATTACAGAAGCAGACATTTTCTTATTTCCGCAAATATTTAAGATACTAAATAACTTATCATTGTAAAATTGTAGTACTATTAAAAATAAAACCCTTTTATTTGAAATATATCTTTATAAAACTAATAGTTTCTGAGATAGTGGCAACTATATTAATACAATTTTGTGAGCTTTATTTGTATATACACTACTTAGGTTTTAACGTAATAATTCTCTAACACCATATTGTAATTAAATATTAGTAAGTCTCCCAAAAAGTGTATGTTCTTTTTCCTTTAACCTTTTTGGGTAAATGTTTGTACAGCAATGATTTATTTCTGTCATTTTAGACTCATTAGTCAATATTTTCATTTTTTGTTGCTCAAAATATATAAATGAGGAATTTATTAGCAATGCGATGACATGAAGATATGGAACACCTAATAAAATGTCAACAATTTTAACGAAAAGTCAAAATTTTAATACGAAGTTTTGACCCTTGTGGACCCAATATCGATCTTTTTTATTGGTCAAAATATACAAATGAGGGCATTAACTCTTTAAAAATAAAATTATAAAATTTAAAACCGGGAGTCAAAAAATGTCTTACATAAGTATAGCGCAATTTTTGCTCGGGGTTGCTAGTGTATATTATTTCGTTTAACATATATTACGAGTTTTGCGTGTATATCTCCATCTTTAAATATATAGTGAGAATGTCCGTGCGGAGTAAGTACCCTTTTTTTTTAAAGTAAACAGGTTTCACTGGTCTAATAGAGTAAATTGTTATAGAAATTTGTTAGATTTATTTGAAGTATTTAACGTTCACTTTCTGAACCGACCATTTATATCAGATATGAGAATGTCTATGAGTGAAAGCGAAAGGGCTTATCAATTTTGCCTGAAAGGTATTCTCACATAATATCAAGGGTTCTTTTACATTCCACAATCGACATGAGACTGACGGCTTTACTTCCCCTCCGAAGGAAGTTGTGCTGCGGAATTTTGATCTCTCAAGAAAAATTAGTCTACCATAACTGGGTTTGAACCCACAAATATCTGGTCCTGAGGCAAGCACTTTACCCCAAGAACACCAATGTCAACCATATTTTTATAAAATGCAAACACATCTTTTGGAAGTCAACACATTAACATTTTAATATTATATTATTATTGTTAATTTATAGTTTAGGATATTATCTATCAACAGTGACAACTGCAAATGGATATGAGAAAGTAGATCTTCCATATTTTGATATCTTTGATAAGATCGTAACTATAAAAATCGGACCGTATATTTCCCTGTTTTCTAATAAAGACCATATAAAAACCATCTCACCACGATGCGACGACTGATTTGAGCTGTTTTAACTACTTAACTGATGTATTATCAGTGAGAGGTGAGATGCTCTCTAAGACTTGAGAGTAACGGGGCGTTTTTGTTTATTGATTTTAGGGTGTGGGGGGGCCTGATTAAAAAATGTTTGTTGTAAAATAAACATTGGTGATGACCTAGCTTCTCTAACACTTTTATTTTAATATAAATACTAAAACATTTATTGTGGTTATAAGTATTTATTATTAATACTTCAATTAATAACTTCAATTTTCTTATAACAATTAAACTGTCAAGGAAGGTTCCTAACAAATATATTTATTATGAAGGAAATAATTTCAATTGGTTTTTTACACAATGTGCTATAACAGTTTACAGGGAAATTTTATATCAACTGTGAAAAAATAAATGTAATACAACTTATAAATAGTTTTAAAACTGGTTTTACAAAATAAAGTCCTAAGCTGGTGAAATGTGTAAAAGTCATAATATGTTTAATGTAACACTTTAATTACAAAATTATTAAATCAATTTATATGTTCTGAAGGATTAAGGTAATATTTGAAAATAGCTTATCAAGAAATTGGATCAAAAACATTTTACCGTAGAGGGCCAACAATTTTTGCAAACTGCAAACATAATATATGTTAAAAAAAAAGTTAAAAGCTATATACTAACATTGAAGAAGTTGTTACATAAATGATTATTCTTAATATAATGACCTTAAAAACGATTGAAACGATATTGTTATCTTTTGTTGGCCCCTTAATCCTTAAGATAATAACTGTAGGGCTCAGAGATATCTACTTGTACTGCCTGTATTGTTTGTACATTAAATGTACGTGTTTTGGTTATAAAACAATTTTCAGAAAACTTATAACGAAAATGGTTGATAACCTAAAGTTTCGGGCAGACCCGAATTGCGCCAGTTATTAAGTGATTAAAAACGGTTTACTAATCCCGGACCCGAATTGCGCCAAGTCAAGTTCAGGTAGCCGTAGAGGGAGGTGGGGGGGATGATACAAACAAAGACCATCGCAAACAAGCTCTCGCCCTGTCATGTCTTTCCTACCCTTAGTAAAGGAATGTAAAAACGCCCTAAGTGCCCCAACACGACTTGTAACAGTAGTATTGACATCCGTCTGTCCAATACTTATTAATTGTCTCGACAACAGTGACTGTCCCGGTGTATGAGGGAAGAGAGATGGAGATGCACTAAAAAGGACTGCAAGAATAAAATATTTACTCTTGATGGTGGAAACATTTTCTCGCGGACTGAAAACCAACACAACCACGAACCACTACTAGATCAAGAGTTGAACAGAAGATCCATTAGCAACGCAGTTAAGAGGAGAGCTGATGAGATTGAAGTAAGGCCTTCAAAGTTAATCCACACAGAGGTACAGACACAGAAAAAAACTATAAAAACATTGACCCGCAAGGACATTAAATGTATCAACTACACTAAACTAAAAACACTGCCAAAGCTGCCTAAATTTTCCGAAGAAATTCAATTTGCCATAGATTCAATTGAAATAAAAACTATTCAAGACGAAAACTTTTTGTTGAGAAACGAAAAAGAGAAGGTGATCGTGATATTTTCTTGTGACTCGAATCTTGAGTATTTGTGCCAGAATGAAATTGTGTTAATGGATGGAACCTTTGAATACGCACCGAAACATTTTCTTCGTCTTTTTACTGTACAGGGGTATTTCGAAGGGTCATACATACCTCTAGTATTTTGCCTACTTAAAAACAAGAAAAAGCAGAGCTACATTGACGCTAAGAGAATCCTAAAGGAGGAGTGCGAGAAGGGACAACTTCACCTTCAACCTTTATACATTGTGATTGATTTCGAGCAAGCGATTCACGAGTGCATCGTGTCGACTTTTCCACAAACCAGGATAGTAGGCTGTCGATTTCATTTAGCGCAAGCATGGTAAGCAAAACAATTTTATTTTACAACTTTACATAAATAATGTTATATAGTTTGTGACTTGATTATTATATTTTTCACTCTTGAAGGTTTTTTAGAACTGCGTTTTACTACCTGTTTGAGTTATAGGCCTCCTTATGTAGTAATTATGCTAATAGTTTTTGGTATGAGATAGTTAGAAAGCAGAGAAAGTGAATCCGAATTTGCATGTAGTGAGAGTGGAAAATCATTTAGGAAAAACCACCTTCAGTTCATTCGACCAGGATTCGATCCCCAAACTCCCAATCATCGGCTTGAATTTTTATATTCAAAGTGTATAGCTGGAGAGTTTTTTCTAAATGATGAATAGAACTGTATAATCGATCTTCAGAAAATAATTGAACTATGGGCAGTTTATTAATGATTAATTTGAAAATAATTTAAAATTTCTCAAAAATATCTTTAACAATTTTGATTTAAACATAGGCTATATTTTGGGTGTATTTAAGATGACAATTAATAATGTTTATTTGGTTTAGGGGGCAAAGTTCTTTTAAGGGTAGTAGATGACTAGTTTTCAAAAACTCAAAATATTTTGAAAATATTTTTAACGATTTTTTTTAAATCACCATGCATTTATAATGAATAATAACATTGTGAGGGGCCTACTTAGTTTTGGGTAAAACAAACTATTTCAAGGATAGTTTTTTACCCCCTCGGATGGCCGGACGGTCTTCGGCGCAACTCTCGCACTAGACTGGCCCTCGAGACCGGGGAGGTTGGGGTTTGAACCCAGCCGGGTGCACTGAGGTGGTTTTATCCTAAATGGTTTCCCCACTTTCTCTCCACGCAAATGCGGATGCACTTCCTATATATTCTACCTTCCCAATCCCTAACCCATGAGAGTAATTAGTACATAGGCTATAGCCCGAACGGGCAGTAAGTAAGACGTGGTGTTAAAAAAAGGATAGTTTTTGGTGACTAGTTTTCGAAAACCATTAGCAACTTGTGCGCTTAATAAAATAAAACAAACATATGATAAACAAATTTAAAACACTCAAATTAAAAATATTAGCCAAATAAAATTATTTATTATTTGGTTTTAACACAGAGATCCATATAAGTGTAATTATCAAATCGTCGAATAATATTGTCTCAGCTGACCCATTAATTAAAAAGTGAATATACGCTATGATAAAGTATCTGCGATTATGTCGTAGGCCTACTTTTTATGTGTTATTCTTGGCCATTTTAAACATATGCCAGCCAAAAAAAGTGAAATGTTTTCCTGTCTGTGTGGGTGTCGTCACATTTTTGTACATATTATTACGGCCACATTTTTTAGATACGGTCACTGATAGGCTATTTTGTAAAATATATTTATGATCTGTATTAAATCAGACTATGATTCAAAGAATGCTACGTTCCTATTTTCCTTCCTGATTCCTTTTAATATTTTTATCATTAACATCCACTATGAGTCCTTTTAGGTGGAGAAAGATTCAAAAGCTCGGTTTAGCTGCCACGTACAAAGACGAAAACTCGGATGGGGGAAAATGGCTCCACTAATGTTTTGGGCTCACTTACTTGAGGCCCGAAGAAGTAGAAAACGCTTTCTGCGATCTGATCAGCATCCAGCCAGCTGATACAAAACTGACGAGCTTCGCAGCTTCCATTCTAGATTTAATTCATCATGTGCGTCTCCACACCCAAACATTTTTGTCTTCGTACAAAATTTAAAATCGGTCCAAACTGACACGTACATTCGAATCAACAGTGTAAGAAAAGGTATGTGCAAAAGACGGATAATAAGTCTAAGTTGAAACAATCATTCATTGAAAAAAAAACTTAAAACAGTTTAGGAATGGAGAAATAGACAGATTAAACTTATTGAAGTGTGTGTCCTTCCAAAACTCCTTTGTATGACTTGTTTATATTATGTTTGTTATACTATTATTTAGCATACATATAGCTATTATTGACAATGTTTTAAAACGGAAATTTCACTTTGATATAATATTGTTTGATTTTGAGCTAAATATAGCTAACTAAATTATATTTTTTGACTTGTGTCCTTCTTACCGCCAGACATAGCATTAATATTTGTTTATGTTCAGAGTTGGCGCAATTCGGGTCCTGTCTTGGGAAGGGGGGTATTGGCGCAATTCGGGTCCGGTCTGGGGGGGCACTTTTAAGCTCTTGGCGCAATTCGGGTCCGAGCTAAGAGAATTGGCGCAATTCGGGCGAGCCCAAAGTTTCTTGTAGGCCGAAATGTGTAAAAACTTGGTTGTTAATAGGCAAGGTTAAATGTAATTATTTCGGCAATCATGAAGAAGAAAACATATTATATAAATGCTCCTTACTACACATTCTTACAATATTCCCTAAAATGTTTCTAACAAAGCTTGGCTTAAAACAAATGTGCATTCATCAAAAGATAACATTCAATTTCTTAACAACAAATAAAATATTAAAGACAGTACATCCTAAATCTCTGTGCGTTCCAAAGCACATAAAGTTAGAAGAGAAGAGATTCAGAAGTACAAGTGAGCTCACACAATAGAGCTCCAAGTAATGATAAATGCCAACGTGGGTAGTAAACAGCATGTTGTAAGTTCCGACATCCATCAAAAGTGTTACCGGGGCGGCAACCGAAACAAACGTTTGACTACTGTGTGAGAACCCAAACCGGCTCCATTTAACCGACGACGTCTGCTAATAGAGTGGCTTGTTCTACCACTTACGTCAGGCGACATTAATCACCCACAATTACCCTCAAGCTCCTATTTGGACTTGCATTTACACTCGCAGTATTTATGACCACCTTACGTAATTTGAAACTACGTATGTGAATGGAGGAATTTTACTAAACTCACCCATCCACAGGCTGGAAACCATTGATTATGATGATGATTATGATGATGATGTGTGAATATAAAAATAGGATTCAGGCTTGAAGAAACGTTTACAAAATAAACACTTAGTTTTGCAATCAATATAGATAACATTTTACTTTGTTTTTAGTTATATTGGTTCTGTGAAGAATAGACATCAATACCTCCATGTTATTATCGTTACTACAGTCTTACTAGTAGTTTTGTGAACAGTATACCTCCCTCCATGTTATTATCATTACTTGTTGAATATAAGACTATACAATGAACAATTAATCACTCGTCAAAGACTTATGTGCATTTTATTCCTCTATGATTTTGTTTATCATTGTTACTCACGTTGCTATGCCTGAAAAAATGTATCAATAAACTGATTAGATAAGTTCTTACGATATAATTATTCTTTGAATTACTACAGGTTATGGGCCCAGGTATGTGCTCAAAATAAATTAAGTAACTCATTCTAAAACTTCAGTAAGTTATTGTAGTTTAAATGAAAGTATTAAGTTGTGCTCGTCGATTGTGAAAGTGTTCTAGTTCGCGCTGCTAGTTAAACAATATTTTTCTTGTCATGGCAAATTTTGTAAACTATCGTATAGAGCCACTTAAAAAGGATAACTACGATACTTGGAAGCTTCAAGCACAAGCAGTTTTGATAAGAAATGGATTATGGAAATATGTTTCTGGTCAAGAAAAAATGCTCCACAACCAATGATGATGATATAATGAAATGGAAGGAACAAGATCTCAATGCAAGGTCAGATCTTACCTTAATTATATCGCCCAGTGAACTTAGACATATTAAGAACTGTAAATTTTCAAAAGATGTGTGGGATACATTATCAAAACTTTACCAAAGTAAAGGTCCTGCTAGAAAAGCCACTTTATTGAAACAATTGATCCTTCAAAAAATGAATGAGGGTGACGACGTCCGTAATCATTTAAATAAATTCACTGACGCTGTTGATAGGCTTGAAGAGTTGGAAATCAGTATAAATCCCGATCTTTTAAGCATAATGATGCTTTATAGCTTATCTAAATCCTTTGAAAATTTTAGGGTAGCAATTGAGTCCAGGGATAGCTTGCCTACCCCAGAGGACTTAAGAATCAAAATAATTGAAGAGTTTGAAGCCAGAAGCAAAAATGATAGTGTGACATTGGAGGACGCTTTTTTCGGAAAAAATATAAAAAAATCTAAGAACAAAGATCGTTCAAATTATTTTCAAAAACCTACAAATGTTCCCTCAACCTCGCAATTTAAATATAAATGCCATAAATGTGGACGTATTGGTCATAAGGCCGTGAACTGTTGGAGCAACAATAAAAAGGGGGAGTCAACTTTCAAAGTGGAAGAACAGTGCCTTTCTTCTAATTCAGGTGAATCTGAAATTTCATCATGGTGCATTGACAGCGGATGCACTTCACATATGTGTGGAAATAAAGAAAGTTTTCAGGACTTAGTTGAAACCCCTGAACATGGGACTCTTAAATTGGCATCTAAGAATCATACAGCTTCTATTATTGGGACTGGCCTAGTTGAAATCGGAATGAAAGATTCGAATAAAATTAATTTGCCTAATACATTATTTGTACCAAATCTGACCACAAATCTACTTATCAGTATCTAAAGTGACTGATAAAGGGTTCGATGTCCTGTTCAAAAAGAACAAAGCATTAGTAACAGATCCTCAAGGCAATGTAGTACTAGAAGCTAAGAAATCAAATGGGCTATATTATATTAATTCTAAATCTGTAGAAGTAACAAATAAAGCGCATGAAGAACATGAAATAGATAAATGGCATAAAAAACTAGCTCACTTAAATGAAGTAGATTTAAAGTTGGCGTGCAAAAATGAAACATTGGAAGGCTTAGATTTCAAAGAAAGTGACACGTTGAGTGATTGTGAGGTATGTATAAAAGGAAAATTGACCCGAGCTCCTTTTTCTACAAGAAAAGTTCCAGAAAACCTCAAAGTTTTGGAAATAGTGCATTCGGATGTTTGTGGCCCCATGCGTGTTGAATCCCCTGGTGGTTCAAGATATTTTGTAACCTTTACGGATGAGAAAACACGCTACAGCCGAGTTTATTTTTTAAAACACAAAAATGAAGTTCTAGAAGTTTTCAAAGTATATAAAAACGAGGTTGAGAATTTTACAGAAAACAAAATTAAATTTCTGCAATCTGATAATGAAACCTCAGAATACTGCAACAAATACTTTGAGAGTTTTCTAAAAGAATGCGGAATTCAGAGGCGGCTGTCTACACCGTATACCCCTCAACAAAATGGGTTATCTGAGAGGATGAATAGAACCCTACTTGAGAAAGCGCGATGTCTCATGTTGGAGTCAAACGTCCCCCGTCATTTTGGGCTGAGGCAATTCACACAGCAAACTACCTGCGTAACAGGTCTCCCTCAAGGACCCTTAAAGGTGAAACTCCTTTTCGGAAATGGGTAGGAAGAGTTCCATCGGTTCGACATCTTCATGTATTTGGCAACAAAACCTTCGTTTTGGACAAAAAACCTGGCAAAGGAAAGTTTACTTCCAGAGCAGATGAAGGAATTTTTGTCGGATACTCTGAAATTTCGAAAGCTTATAGAATATGGATGCCCAACGAAAGGAAAATCAAAATCACAAGAGATGTCAGAGTTTTAAACAAAAAATTCTATGACTCAAAGGAGAGAAGAGGAGAAAACATTATAGTAATAGATGATCAACATAATGAGGACAATAAAGAAGTTATTAATGAGGAAAATGTTGATGAAATAACTCTTCCAGCTCCACCTGTTCCAGTTCAAGACCTTGTAGAACTCTCAGACCAAGAAGAGCAAGATCCAGCTGAAGACCAAGTACATTCAAGGCCAAAACGCAACAGGAAACTTCCAATTTGGATGTCAGATTATGATGTGTCAGTCTATTGTCATGTTAAAGATGCATTAGAAGGAGGTGATGGAGAAGCATGGCAAAAAGCTATGAAAGAAGAAATAAAATCTCACTTAAAAAATGATACGTGGGAAATCGTAGATCGAGAAGATGGTGACAATGTGATAGGTAGCAGAATGGTATTAAAAAATAAATATAAAGCCAATGGGGAGCTAGAGAGAAGGAAAGCTCGTCTTGTTGCAAAAGGGTTTGCTCAGCGCCCAGGAATTGACTTTGTTGAAACCTATGCTCCTGTTGCAAAACTGAGCTCAATTAGAGTTCTTCTTGGAGTGGCACTTAATCAAGACATGAAAGTCACTCAAATGGATATTTCGACTGCCTTCCTCAATGGTGAACTTGAAGAAAGAATTTTAATGCAAAAACCAGACATGTTAGAAACATTTTTGTGTGACATAATGATGGAAGAGAGCCACAACAAAGATCACTCTACATTTCTCAAAGCTAAGAAGATGCTAGAAAAGCTTCGAAAATCTGATAATGACAAAGTATGCCTACTTAAAAGAGCAGTTTATGGCTTAAAACAAGCCGGTAGGCAATGGTTTAAAAGGTTAGACTTGAAACTAAAGCAATTGGGTTTCGTTCCCTCACAAGCTGACCCTTGTATATACACATCTACTACTACTAAAGGGCGGGAACAAACGTTGATAGCCATATATGTAGATGACATTATAGGGGCATCAAGAAGTCAGCAACAGCTGAATGATTTAAAGCAAGAACTAACTAAATCCTTTGATATGCGAGACCTTGGAGAACTACATTATTGTTTAGGAATCGAGTTTTGCCACAAGAATGGTATGATTTCAGCATCGCAAACTCGATACATTGAAGAACTTCTCAAAGAATACAGCATGAGTGACTGTAAACCTGTTGCAACTCCAATGGTACCTGGCATAAAGTTACAGAAGAATCCTGGAAATACCGAAAAATATCCCTATCAAAACTTGATTGGTTCACTTATGTATCTGTCTGTGGCTACTAGGCCAGACATAACACACACAGTCAGCTTCTTAAGTGAATACAACACCTGTTTTGGGAAAGAGCATTGGCTGGCTGCCAAAAGAGTCTTGCGCTACTTAAAGGGAACCAAAAATCTCGCACTGGTTTTCAAGAAAACTAATAAACCACTTATTGGGATGGCAGATGCTGATTGGGCAACTGGAGAAGATAGAAGATCTTATTCAGGATACTGTTTCCAGTTTGCAGCGACTTCCATCAGCTGGGAATCAAGAAAACAGAGAACTGTGGCTCTGTCTACAGCGGAAGCAGAATATATGTCATTGACAGAGGCAGCAAAAGAAGCAATACACTTAAAACAGTTACTATACGACATGGGTGTTCCTCACCAGTCAATTGAAATACTTAATGACAATTTGTCTGCACAACATTTGACTAAGAATAACATCGTAAGCTCAAAGTCCAAACACATCAGCATTAGAGAACACTTTATTAGAGAAAAGGTACAAGCCGGAGACATCATCATCAACTACAAGCCAACCGAGACTTTGGAAGCTGATGTTCTCACCAAGGCATTGGCCTCTCCCAGGCATAGTCAACTAGTATGTGCTCTTGGGCTTGGACAACGATTCTGACGAGTGAGGGGGAGTGTTGAAATAAGACTATACAATGAACAATTAATCACTCGTCAAAGACTTATGTGCATTTTATTCCTCTATGATTTTGTTTATCATTGTTACTCACGTTGCTATGCCTGAAAAAATGTATCAATAAACTGATTAGAAAAGTTCTTACGATATAATTATTCTTTGAATTACTACATTACTACAGTCTCACTAGTAGTTCTGTGAACAGTAGACCTCTCTCCCTAGATGTTATTATCGTTAGTACAGTCTTACTAGTAGTTTTGTGAACAGTAAGCCTCCCTCCCTCCATGTTATTATCGCTACTACAGTCTTATTAGTAGTTCTGTGAACATTAGACCCCACTCCATGTTATTATCATTACTAAAGTCTCACTAGTAGTTCTGTGAACAATAGACCTCTCTCCCTAGATGTTATTATCGTTACTACAGTCTTACTAGTAGTTTCGTGAACAGTATACCTCCCTCCCTCCATGTTATTATAGCTACTACAGTCTTACTAGTAGTTCTGTGAACATTAGACCTCCCTCCATGTTATTATCTTTACTACAGTATTAATAGTAGTTCTGTGAACAGTAGACCTCCCTCCCTCCATGTTATTATCTTTACTACATCATTAATAGTAGTTTTGTGAACAGTAGACCTCCCTCCCTCCATGTTATTATCATTACTACAGTCTTACTAGTAGTTCTGTAAACAGTAGACCTCACTACCTCCATGTTATTATCATTACTGCAGTCTTACTAGTAGTTTTGTGAACAGTTGACATCTCTCACTCCATGTTATTATCGCTACTACAGTCTTACCAGTAGTTCTGTAAACAGTAGACATGCCTCCCTCCATGTTATTATCTTTACTACAGTATTAATAGTAGTTCTGTGAACAGTAGACCTCCCTCCCTCCATGTTATTATCGCTACTACAGTCTTACCAGTAGTTCTGTAAACAGTAGACCTCCCTACCTCCATGTTATTATCGTTACTACAGTCTTACTAGTAGTTTTGTGAACAGTAGACCTCCAGCCCTCCATGTTATTATCGTTACTACAGTCTTACTAGTAGTTCTGTGAACAGTAGACCTCCCTCCCTCCATGTTATTATCGTTACTACAGTCTCACTAATAGTTTTGTGAGCAGTTGACATCTCTCTCTCCATGTTATTATCGCTACTACAGTCTTACTAGTAGTTCTGTGAACAGTAGACCTCCCGCCCTCCATGTTATTATCGTTACTACAGTCTCACTAGTAGTTCTGTGAACAGTTGACATCTCTCCCTCCATGTTATTATCGTTACTACAGTCTTACTAGTAGTTATGTGAACAATAGACCTCCCTCCATGTTATTATCGTTACTACAGTCTTACTAGTAGTTATGTGAACAATAGACCTCCCTCCATGTTATTATCGTTACTACAGTCTTACTAGTAGTTATGTGAACAGTAGACCTCCCTCCCTCCATGTTATTATCGTTACTACAGTCTTACTAGTAGTTATGTGAACAATAGACCTCCCTCCATGTTATTATCGTTACTACAGTCTTACTAGTAGTTCTGTGAACAGTAGACATCCCTCCCGCCATGTTATTATCGCTACTACAGTCTTCCTAGTAGTTCTGTGAACAGTAGACCTCCCTCCGTGTTATTATCTTTACTACAGTCTTACTAGTAGTTTTGTGAACAGTAGACCTCCCTCCGTGTTATTATCGCTACTACAGTCTTCCTAGTAGTTCTGTGAACAGTAGACCTCCCTCCGTGTTATTATCTTTACTACAGTCTTACTAGTAGTTCTGTGAACAGTAGACCTCCCTCCATGTTACTATCCCTACTACAGTCCTAAGATCTTTCTTTAGGTCTCAAGTTGAAATTCTTCCTATAATTTCTCCTTGGATTTGAAGTGGATATTCCTACTTTGTGATCAAGTTAGACAGAAACTACTTAATTATTTATTAAATAGTACTTTATATTTATAGAGAATAAATACTGTTCACACAATTTAAGACGTCAGTCTCTCAATCTATTTCAAAACATAAAACAATTATCTAAGTACTAAATCTATTGAAAATCACTTGAAGTGAATAGACTTTTGGTAAGTTGCCCTATTAAAACGGATAATCAGGCTAAAACCTATGTACAATAGGTTAATTGGCCTAGTCTCAAAGAATGTCCCTGCAAGTTTCGTTAAAACGGTTCTATACACTTGACTGCTAGACTTATAGTGAAACAATTATCCAAACAGTTGGATAGACAGACAGTCTCAATTCCAAATGGGCAAGTTAAAACAAGACCTAGATGCTCTCAGTCAATTATTTTACATAAAATGTTTCAGATCACGTGAATTTACATGTACACATATAAAATGAGTTTATTTATTTATATAACTGTCAAAAATAATTCCCTCCTATCTAAATAAGACAGTTAAAAGCCAGTGTGCACACCCCACGGTTCGTGGACCACAAGAGGATAACCAAGAATATTGTATATCCCTACCAAGTAAATGTCGGGGGCATATTTTATTTATAACTAAATATTTGAGAAGCACATTTAAAACAAAATTTCTTAAATAATAAATAAATAAGTAAAAAAAAAACTACCGACCAGTGTTATCTACATATTATTGGAGTGAGATCGAGTAGGATATAATTTAGAGGAAGTGTGCAAACATGTGTGTGTGTAATAAGAGCCGGAAGCCATTCAAGTAAATAAATCCAATAAATCCATCCTGGGATTGAATCACGGCCTTTCCTCACCAACAAACTGACCAGACGAGTCTAGTTCTTCTGTCCGAGTCTCCAGTGGAATGTATCAAGACGTCACTCCAGCAATAGAGGCGATTGACGGGAATATCATGGTTTGAACCCCGATAGGGTATACTACGATGGTATTATCTAAATGGTGTTCCCCTCTAAGCAGATGTGGGTACCCTTTCTTAAAACTAAACCTTCCCTAGCCCTTTAAAATTAGCGTATTTAATAGGGCACTAAGAATAGGCAGGCAAATAGGAACTTAAGGCAAAACATACACTAAAGGCAATGTAATTGATTTTACTACCTCCTATTTTACTACCTCCTATTTTACCACCTCCTATTTTACTACCTCCTATTTTACTACCTCCTATTTTACTACCTACTATTTTACTACCTCCTATTTTACTACCTATTATTTTACTACCTCCTATTTTACTACCTCCTATTTTACTACCTCCTATTTTACTACTTACTATTTTACTACCTCCTATTTTACTACCTACTATTTTACTACCTCCTATTTTACTACCTCCTATTTTACTACCTACTATTTTACTACCTCCTATTTTACTACCTACTATTTTACTACCTCCTATTTTACTACCTACTATTTTACTACCTCCTATTTTACTACCTCCTATTTTACTACCTCCTATTTTACTACCTACTATTTTACTACCTCCTATTTTACTACCTACTATTTTACTACCTCCTATTTTACTACCTCCTATTTTACTACCTACTATTTTACTACCTCCTATTTTACTACCTACTATTTTATTTTCTGTCAATTCACATTGCTGTGTCTAAGTACTTGTTCGGGTTGTACGCATGTGTACTAAATAGGCCCAAGTGTATCTGCATTTGCGTGTAGGGAGAGTGAAAAGCCATTTAGTACACCAGACCGAAACTTTAATCTCGACTTCACCTTCATCGATATTCCAATCTACTGCGACAGTGACGCCTTAGCCCATTCAACCACTGAAATTAGGCAAATACGGTTATTAACTCGATATTAGTCTAGAGTCTCATTAGTGAAATGAGTTATATTTTCAGAAATGTTTTTTATTATTTAAAAAGCTGAATTCTACTTCAGACGGTGTCAAGGGGAAAATTTCAAATTTGCTATTTTCAAAGAAGTTAACTTTTTTTCCTTTCAACTGTATGCCGTTTCATCCCAATATTTCTGCCACCGCTTTCATTGTCCACCCGAGGTATGCTCATTGGAAGCTACTAAACAAGTGTCAATTTTCAAACCCGCAACTTACACTTTCTAAGAAACTGGATGGACTATCTTTCGGCAGAACATCCATATCTTTTCAAAAAGAGAAAGGCCAAAGCCGAAATAGGCTCGTTAAGGCGTGTATCCATAAAATAGGCAAAAAACAAAAGAATAAACAATAATAGGCACTATAACATTAACATATTGTAATTCTAATAACATGAAATGCAAATCTATCTCAACTGCCTATATTTTACGATCAAGGAAAAGAAAAGACAAATAGCCAAAATCCGGTCCTTAGTAGTCTAATTAGTACACACGAGTATGTATTGAGCGGGTAATAAGAAGTGGTGATATATATATATATATATATATATATATATAATTAAAAAAAAAACCTTTCCCGACCAACCAAAAATCGTCTCATGGCCCACAGCTTGAGCACCACTTTTCTAGTAGCCAAAAGACCGTTCTAATTTCACAAATTGTTATCCAATCTACAAGGAGTAAGTTGTTGATCTCCTTTAATCTGTTGTGACTGTGGCCGACGGCTGCTGTATGCACTACTAGACAGCCAAGATATATAGTCAGTAGGTGCTTCAGAGGACTAATTAAGCAACCCGCACCACCAGCAGATGTATAATCTCACTCCACACAACAGCACGACTATTAATAGTACCTACACATCTCTCAGGAGTGAACTTCAGTCCAAACATTCGAGCATTCAACTATCTTCAGACATCCGTTGGCATCAGATGAACTTTTAGGTGACAAACTTTTTAACGCTATTTCATTTGAAAGTCCCACAAAATGAAATATGTATCATAACATTTTTGGATGGATATAGCTTGTTATTTAAAATATCATAACCATATTATTAAAAATTTATAAAGTTACAATAATAATAATATTTAGCACCACGTCTTACTAACCGTTCGGGTTATACGCTTCAAGTACTAATTACGTTAATGGATTATGAAGGTTTAATTAGAGGAAGTGAACCCACATTTGCGTGGAGAGAGAGAGTGGGAAACCATTTAGGAAAAACCACCCTAGTTCACCCGACCGAGATTTGAACCTCGATCTCCCCGTCCTCAGCAGTCGAGCTCAACACGACTAGCGCGTTAGCCAACTACGCCACCGAGGCGGGTCATAAATTTACAAAATAAACAATTTATCGTTGAATCTGTGTGCAACTATAAGGGTTATTGAGAGGCGGTAAAGGAAAAAAAAATCTTACAGTTAGAAACTTAAACTAGGTTACATGATTTATTTCTTATGTCATAAACATATATATTTTAAGGCCACTTAGAATTACTGGCAATAATCTATGCATAGAATAGGTTGTAAAGAATATGTATTTAAGTATTTATGAGACAAATTTTTAATGTTCAATAAAAATTCGTCTCGTGGGACACCCCACGCCCCAGGTGGAAGCCCGGGGTGGGCCACCCCCCTTCGAACCCCCTTGGTACGCCACTGTCTGATCAGTAGACCTCCCTCCCTCCATGTTATTATCGTTAGCACAGTCTTACTAGGAGTTATATGAACAATAGACCTCGCTCCCTCCATGTTACTATTTTAATGTATTATCTTATATTGTCCATGAAACAGTCAGTGGTAAAAATGTAACTCTCTAGCTTCCAGCACCTGGCACCTTCTTGCTTTAGGAACTATGTATTAAATGTATTGTTTTAATTTCACCATTCTTTTCCATCACGTGGTTTGAATTATTAGTTAAATGCTTGCACTCGTCTCTTAAGCAGACTATCGGAACTAGTTTGGTTAATAAGCACAATAAATTTAATCAAACATCCCACTAAAAACACTTCATTGGTTTCAGTATATAAGTCCCTTATCTATAACGAATCTTACACTATTTTGGAAATATCAACACAACACTAGTTTTTATTAAGTGTTATTACAATCAGTATTTAAAATTATTTGAAATAAAATCGCTCACTTTATTGACATCCTTAGAACGATATTTATAAAATACACTAAAGTCTCGAGTTTTTGAGAATAGAAGCTCGGTACAGTTCGAGGTAAGAATGAGCCATCACATACTTTTACGTATTAAGACGTGATGCTAAAATTTTCTAACTTTCAAAAATAATTTCCTTTTTTCCATTCATTTTTTTTTTAAAGGTTTGTTTTATTTCGAGTTTTATTTATATATATTTTTCACATTGCTTGATAAATAATCGACGTGACTCATATCTAAACCTTTTTCTCGATCCAAGATCGAGCATCCTGGTCCCTTGTATCACTCCTAGGTAGTCTTGACGGCGAGTGGGCGTGTGAAGTACCTCCTCTCCAAACTCCCATACTGGTCGACTCCCACGTGGGGCCCTGCTAGTGTAAACACTCGGGTACAAACCTTGTTATACTACAAGACTGCCCCGTGGAGGAGAATGGGTCAGTCACGCGAACCCTCCATCAGTAAAGAGTATGGAGTTGTCACATGGTGCGACACTCCCTTCATTCACAACAGGGGCTGGTTTCCTTTTAAGGGCTGACTGACGTCCACTTACTAAACAGACCTGCATCAGCACACGACTTACAAGCTAACTCTATTATTATTAGCACCACATCTTACTACCCGTTAGGGTTATACGCACTTACGCTAATGTGTAATGGTAGGGTGATTGTGAGATGAAATGAAGGACCTACAGTTTATCGTGGGATCCGAACCACGGTGGAGGCCTGGCATTCCCCACATTCACAAGTTGTGATTAATACACGTCTTGTCAGAGGTGAAGAAAGGGTTTGGTAATCAGATAAATCTGTGCCGGAACCGAGGATTGAACCCTAACTCTACTAACTGTTGTTAATTTAGAAAGGGTATTGTGCCTGCTACATTAATTTCAAGTTACACAATCTTGAAGTTTCCGATCCTCCAACTTTTTGAGCCTGAGCGCTCCCTCCCCTCAATATAAAGGTTAGATAATGAACACTGTAGTATACCCTGCTAAGTTCTTGTTATCTGTTTACGATGCTCTCCTCCAACTGTTGGTATCCGAGCGTTTCCTCCCCTCACTATAACAGCTCAGAAATTGTAGCATTTGGCTACAATTGAAGAAGAGACGAGTTAGAGACATAAACAAACTTACCCAATTTTATCATCCCAGCACCTCTAAAAAACAGGTCGGAGGAACAAAAAAACACGACCGAGCGAAACCGCTCTGCGTGATCAACTGACCGAGCCCACCAAGATTCAAACAGCGCCCACTAGAGTTCGCTTCAGACCTAAACATTCCAAAGAACTTTATCTAGGAAGAGAGGGCCTGTTGGTTGTAGAAGCAAATGTTGCTACGCGCATTCCCCCTCTTTGTGTTCCCCCTCCTTGATCCTCCCCCTCCATGTTCTCTGGGTTTTCTTGTATATATAGTGTCAGGATGGAACATGTCCGACACTCTTGGACTCGGCTTTACAATGAGAAGTACGTAGCCGTGGCTACATATATTTAAAAATGTAAGAACAAATTTCTTTTCAGCTTACTTATATACTTTTTGTAACCTTATCAAAATTCTCTTTTCGGACATTCATAATTAATTGTTAAAATAAGTAACTTAATAATCTTAAAACATAATAGACCAATATTAAATTTATCGATGTTGGAGAGTAGTCAAAGATTGGGATATCGTGACTTAGGTTTATTTTGGTGAGATAGATATTTGTTGAAATATTACCATTGACTTGATAGATAGAATTCTCGGTAACAAGGTCTAATGTTGTAGTTTGATAACTTTGATTTATTTAATGATTTTTTGTTCTAATGGGAAAAGCTTATATTGTTGTTTTGTAGTACTCTTGCAAGTTTCTAGTCTTAATTATTTCATGTAGATTTATTCTTGTAAAATGGGAATGGGAATTGAAATCTTTAAATGAATTATGATAAAAGTCTTGAGGACTCACCTTTTTCAAATAGAGGTTTATTTATATGTTTACGTATTATGAGATAGATATAAAATGTGTATATTGTTTTTAAACAAGGGTCAATTTAACAAATTTTATAAGAACGTTCCATACGTTTATCATTAATAATTGTGTTTATGCCAACATATATGATTATACCTGTTACTTAACATATACATATATTCAATTATATTTATAATGAATAAATACAACAAAAACATTTCATTTTATATTATTATGAATAGTATAAATAAACTTAGTATAGTTTTTTACATTTTTGTTTAATCTTCCATTTTTATTTTATTTTTTGAACTTATATACTCTTGAGGACGGCCGTTAAACTATCATTCCCGCATCTATATTGAGTTGCGTGCTCTGAATTTTTAATGTTTATACTCAGATATTCGAAACAATTACTCAAGCGACTCACTCTAATTGTGTTTATAATATTTTTTTATTTGAGCCTTCAATTTTGTATTTGTTAGGTAATGGAGGTTTCAAAATGTGCAGATCCTCCTAACTGCTTGTTTGCCTTCTCCTGACTTAACTCACTTCCTATCAGCCATAAAACACAACACTTAATCTACTATTCTGTTGTTAGAACCCTGGGTGGTAGCTGGGGGTGGTACACCCCTCGTTCCTCCAGTGTTGGATGGGGAATACCTCAAAGTTTTGAAGTTCTGTGGTGAGTCTAGATCTTGAGTTTGGAAATTATAGAATTACTATATACCACCATACTTTCGATCATGAAAGTTATTTACCACAGACTTGTACAGACAAATTTTAAATTTCCCAAATGTCGATCCTTACTCTACAAAAGTTCCCAACTTTATAACTCATCAAACATTGAAAGAAGATAGCTTCTATAGTAGATTGTTTAGGGAACTTGGTTAATCAAGTTGGCTAGTAGCAGCGTTGTCACTGCCTACTAGCTTTAAGGCTATTACGACTAGCCTGCTAGACACTATTAGCCTTAAGAACGTTAGGTGATATATTAAGTTAATCATTTAACAAAGCTTTAGGATTTTACGAGCTGCAAATTGTTAGTTTTCCTGCACGCAATGGTGCTGAATGTCAAAACAAATAATACTTGTAACTGGAAAAATTAACGCTCTACACTTATGTTGGACTAGACTGCCAAAGACGGGGAGATCGGGGTTCGATAAAGGTCGGGTTCACTGAGGTTTTTGCATCGATGGTTTTCCACTCTCCCTCCAAGCAAATACAGGTGCATTTCCTCTAAATGAATCCCGCCTAATCCCTAATACATTAGGGTAATTAGTCAATAGGTGTATTGCCCAAACGGATAGTAAGACACGGTGGAAAATATCCATCATTAATAAATAACTTAAAAAATACACAGTTGACTAAAACATCGAATAGAGGCCCTCACATTTTACCATTTTCACGGAGGTTAGCCCTTTGGCCCTTGTCACCTAGGAATGTTTCTAATTTCAAAACGCCTAGAGCTGTGGAATTCACTGTCTCATCCCCCTGCTCTTTCCCCAACAATATATTTCGTGAAACGCCCACCAAGAAGTCGCCTGCGTAGCGAATAAATAAACCTGATGGATTTTAATGATTAAAGGATATATATCCACCAATATCTATAGTGTTTCACAACTCTGATAAATGTTCCTTCGAAGGTCACAAAGCTTCTTCTTAAAAATGTATCTCCTTTCTCAACAATCAAGCAGTTTTAAAATAAATGTTTAATAGAATATATTGTGACTCCCTCCCCCTTCAGTCACACCGTAGTACTGGTGCTTTCTCGCGACGAGATATGGAACTAATTTTTAAATTTCAATCAACTGTAATATGTATATAGCTTGTTCCATTTGCTGGATTGTTTGTTTTAAGTGTATACATTACAATAATTATCTTCAAAAACCCAATTAACATTAGTTGTGAGAAATTTATTAGATAGATAGATAGATTGATAGATAGATAGAGAACGATAAATAGATAATTATATAAGTAGATTGACAGAAAAACTACTTGAATGTACACCCTGTTCACCCTGAAACCAGGGGTGTATTGGAGCGGGAACGCCGTTCCGGCATTGCTTTTCGTGGGGAAAAATATTCAAAATACTTTTTTAAGTAAAGTTTTATCTAAGGTAATTAATTGATTTTATATCAAGATTGCCCGCTAAAACTTTTTTTAATACTATAAATCAATAAATTCTTATTAAATTGACTGTGCTCTATGCGAATTTTTTTGAGTTTTAAGGGAAGTGCGTTTAGTAAGATTCTGCCTTAGTAACCATTATAAAATGCTCCAAATAGCTTCTAGAGGAATTAATGTTTGTAAAAATGTTGGGTAGCTGTTTCCCCAAACCCCACCTTCAACTTTGGGGTTGCTACGGCCTTGCGTTCCGGCAATGCTAAATTTACGATTACCCCATTGCCTGAAAGGTATCAGTCTCACCTTGATGGATTACACTAAGACCCTATCTTATAAGTTGTACCATGGTGGAAAAATGCTAGTTAAGCTTACTACCTTATAGGGTAAGCGAAGGCTACAAGTTCATATATTTGATATTATAAGAAGATTTTTGAATTATTTGAGAATAAATTATTTTTGTTTTACAATTATAGCGTTCATGCTTACCTCATATAGTTGAAACAAACCAACAATGAAGATAATATGTTATTTACTTGCCGCCTTGGGACGAGTAAACAAGCCAACAATGAAGATAATATGTTATTATTATTATTATTATTATTATTATTATTATTATTATTATTATTATTACCGCGTCTTACTACCCGTTCGGGTTATACGCAAGGAGATAATATGTTATTTACTTGCCGCCTTGGGACGGGTAAACAAACCAACAATGAAGATAATGTTATTTACTTGCCACCTTGAGACGGGTAAACAAACCAACAATGAAGATAGGTTATTTACTTGCCACCTTGGGACGAGTAAACAAGCCAACAATGAAGATAATATGTTATTTACTTGCCACCTTGAGACGGGTAAACAAACCAACAATGAAGATAATATGTTATTTATTGCTGCCTTGGGACGGGTAAACAAACCAACAATGAAGACAATCTGTTATTTACTTGCTGCCTTGGGATGGGTAAACAAACCAACAATGAAGACAATATGTTATTTACTTGCCACCTTGGGACGGGTAAACAAGCCAACAATGAAGATAATATGTTATTTACTTGCCACCTTGGGACGTGTAAACAAACCAACAATGAAGATAATATGTTATTTATTGCTGCCTTGGGACGAGTAAACAAACCAACAATGAAGATAATATGTTATTTACTTGCCACCTTGGGACGAGTAAACAAAACAACAATGAAGATAATATGTTATTTACTTGCCGCCTTGGGATGGGTAAACAAACCAATAGAAAAAAGACAGAACATTCAACACTAAGCACTCGATACTAGTAAACACCAATTTTTAATAATTCCAAAATAATATTTTGTAAAATAGCACCTGGACACGGGACTCAAACTCACGTCATTCACAAACTGCCTTAAACGTTGAGGGACGTATGTTTGTGGTAAAGGCAAGGACCTGGTTAGCACAGTGTTAGAGCATCAGAGAATTAAGTTAACGCTCAACTCTAGTGTTCAGGCGACATTTTTCAATATACATTCAAATGATTACTTGTGCACTTAATCTAACCTAATGTGAATTTCAATGTATTAATACAAAGTGTGATTGTAGATCTAAAAGGAAAGATAAATCAGCTCTCTCTCTCTCTCTCTCTCTATATATATATATATTAATTTTTATTTTTAGCACCGCGTCTTACTAGCATTTCGGGTGATAGGCATACGTACTAATGGTATTAGGGACTAAGAAGGTTATATTTAGAGAAAATGTACCAGAATTTGCGTGGAGGGAGAGGGAAAAATAATTTTGGAAAACTAGCCTCAGTACACCCGACCGAGATTCGAACCTCAATCTCCCCGTAATTGGCGGTCTAAGCCACTGCGAGAATAGTGTATTAGACCACGCGTTCACAGATATGGGTAATAAATTATATATGATAAATAAATATGAATATATTATTTTAATATTCACCTGGAATCAAACTAGAGTCTCCAAGAATTATAGCACTCAGTATGGAAACAATCTTATTAGAACATGTTACAAAGCCCAACTTTTGTATCTATAAAAGGTTACTTCAAAAGTTTCATGGCAACTGTGAAACCCAAATATATTTAAATGTACTCTTGTAGCGTGAATAGCTAATGCCAACTTTCCGTGAGAGGGGGAAAAGAAGTTTGTTTTGTTATTGCATTGTATGTGCTTCGTGAAAACACGCCCAAAACTTTTACCTTCAAATTGAATTCCAGTGCCTCTTATTCAAAACACGATTAAACTTTTAAAAAACTTTATTTATATTTTATATTTGTTAAATTATTTGTTAGGAGTATCTCATAAAATAAAATAAAATAAGGTTTTAAATAACTTCACCTACTTTTGAAGTTTGATAAACGTCTTATTTATAATTCCTGCTTTAGACTATGCTATTATGGGATCGAACCCCGATCTCCCTGCCATCGGAAGTCTAGTCCATTATAACATTGCCTGTAAAACTGGCGGTTCGCGCGCCGCATGTGGCTCGCTCCATGACAATGTGCGGCCCGCGGTACTTTTGATGAAACAACGTATATTGTGACCCGATTCTCTCTCTCTTTTTTTTTAGAAGTCTTAGAAATACACAAAATTTGGACTAGGAGTTTTTAAAATTTGCCATTATTTGAGTAAACCAATTTAATGTTTACTCGCCAGTGCTATATTTAAATTGTATTTATTTTTATTTGCGCATTAAATAAGTGCAATGTTTGACCGCTCATGAATGTATGAACAGCTGTTTTATCTTCTGAAAAGGAACAAACACTCAAGAAATCACGACTTACAAACACACATTTATCATCAATTATGAAACTGAGATTACCACAGAGTTTAAAAGTCTAACACTAAATACCATTTCTGTGAATAAAAGTTTTGTTTTTTCTGGTAAAAAAATAAAGGGTAGAATAAGTCCTAAAATATTTCATAGCCTTAATTTATTTTATTTATTTAAATGCGGTTCCCTCAGTATTTTTAATCTTCAGTGTAGCCCTTAATATCAAACGATTGTAACATGCCGGTCTTAAATTATTCGATCACCGAAGCGGGTGTTTAATAATTGTTTATATTATGTTTTGATATATAAACAAACAAAAGTTAAGATTATTTTCCGTATGACAAGCGATACGCCAAGAAAGCTAAAACGTATATTCTTAAAAGCCCTAGAAAGGATGTAGCTGTTCTAGATCTGAACTTGAACTCTAGATTGTACGTTGGCAGACAAGGAGGATGTAAATGAAGAAGAGAATCTAAGACATGGTAACTCCAAGACTCACATGTTTATTTATGAATGATTTAATTGGGAAGTTTGTCGAACATTCTATGAGTGCACGGGGACCATCTAGCTAGGAGGTTAAAATATATATACGTCAACAACATGGTGGCTTTCAAAATTAATTAACTTGACGCTCAACTTTTGTAGCCTTTGTAAAGCTGCAGACCCTGGGGGTCTAAACGTTGTATCGGAATGAATGAACCTGTTTTGAATTATGTGTTTTTTTAGGGACATGAAACTTAATTTCTTCGATCGTTATTTATCGTTAGTATCCATGAGCCTGCCCTGTACCAGGTTATTGAAGTATATTTTAATTTAGAAATAAATAACGAAAGGTTTTGAAAACACTCCCGTGTGTTTGAGCGTTGCAACATTACTTGAAGTGTGTGGTAGGATCTTAAATCCAATTAAAACTTTTACAAGAAGTTTTGTCAAAATAAATTGCAGAATTTTTGCAATAAAATATCTTTCAAAAGTAGTTAATGTGATTGGAACAATATATTAAAATTTTTTTTTACGAGAATGAAGAATTTTATTAATAGTCTTATAAATCAATTTTTAAGAAACAAAAATATTTAGTCAAAAATTGACTAAATTATATAATAATTATAAATAAACATGCTATATTTTAGCCAATATTCTTGTATAAATATGTAAATTATGTATATATTTGAATGCATTTTTAGTTGTTTTAATGTTTTCTGCAATAAATACTTTATAACAATTTTTTGTATAGTTAATTTTAATTCACTTAAAATATTTTACAAAAATTTATTATACTCAATTTGTATATTTAAAAAAATTAATCTAGAATTGAACTCGGGCCCAAAATATTTTCAAATACTTGTCATATGTTAATGTATCCATGATTTTAAGAGGAAAATCAATCTAAGACAAAACCTTGACGCGTACAAACGGTTACTTTACATAAATTACCAACTGTATGTTTGGTAACATATTGTAACATATTGACATAAACTGATATATAATTATAAAAATGTGCATTCAGATAAAGGACTGTACCCAGAATGTTTATAGGGGAGGGGAGTTATATCTGTGGTGACCGGAGGCTCATGATAAACTACCCCAACAGAAGATGGCAACGAATTGTGTCAACATTAAATCCATATTGAATCAAATCAAAGTTTTTAAAAACATAATTGAGTTGGTGCATGTATGCATTTTACATTTAAGAATCATGTAGTGTGATGTCTTTCTGGGGGTGTTGTTGATGTATTGTAGTCATCCCCCTCGTGGTGGAGTCACTTTGGGATCCGGTGTGATGCTTATAAGAGTCCAGGGTTAATAATACTAATTATATGTGAAGAACGTAATTTGCAGAAACTTGTTTTTATTGACTTAAAAGCAGTTGATTCAGAATAAGAATGTTGTACACACGACGAGGCAGCTTAAGATAGATCTCAACGCGTCGTGGGCCGTTTTAATTGAAGATTGGAAGTCGAGTAAAAATTTGAGATTAAAATATCGTGGACCATTTCACGGTGACGTTGTAAGTTGAGTGACGAGAGGAGCCTTTTATTCGGGTGTATTATTTGAAATAAATCCTTCTGGAACATTCTTTCTTTCTTTAAGTTGCACCATGTTCTATTTGTTCCAGAAGGGAAAGAGAGAGAGAGAGAGTGTTTTCGAAGTGGTTATATTTCATAAGTATTCGCAATAGGGGTGAGGGGACATTTAACAATGGAAAATATAAACTGACAACATAGAGTCGTTGTAGACCAAAAAATAAATAAAAAATTGCCAGGTGGGTGAGAATATTTCCTAACACATGTGGAGGTATTGAGTTTTATATTCTGAGAGAATTAATTAAGTTGAAATATATTAAGGATGGTAACTTTTAATTTGAATTATCGTGAAACTAAAAATCTATTTCATTACAAACACGTAACTTTTTTAACGATAGTTCTCCGAGGTGCCCTCCCCCCTAGGTATGACCCTAGCAATCAGTAAATGTGTCACACAATAATGATCGGTTTTATTAGGAATACGCATTATGAAAGGTGTTTACGTGGTGGGCCAACATTTTTAACTCAATTAGTTGAACTAACCTCTCCGTGGTATCTCAACATAACTTAACCTAACCATATTTTCCTCATAAAACCTGATATAGCCAAAGTAAGCTATTAGATATATTGTCAATACTGATACTCTATTTTAAAATATTAATCAGTATTGATATAAAAATACTTTTGAATATTTGAACGGCCTAGCGGTGACTAAGGGGTGTAAGGTGCTAGACTCGCATTGCATTTGGCCGCTGTGGTCGTAGAGGTCAAGTTTCAAAACCCGGCTAAGAAAACTGGAGTTTGATTTACAAATGTCCTTTTTAATGATATTTTCTCACATTTTCTTCTAACTAATGTGAGTTCATTACCTTTGAGATACACTAACTATCCTTAATTCTTGGATAAATCCTTGTTATCCCTATGTCAACCTTAATAATAATAAATAACAGGAAAAGGATGTAGTGGCTCTGACCCAGGAAAACTAATTGGTAATCCTCGACATGAAAATACAAACAATGAAACAAAGAAATTGTTGTTTGTTGTAATTTAGAAGATCTTTGGTCAAGAAATTGAGGTTCACTTGATTTTATGCAATAAATACAGACTATATCCATCCACGTCACATTCTGAGGGAGGACCCATTTGATAGTATTTTGATTGTTCTAAACCAGACGAATTACTCTACGTTCCCTTTGTAAATTGAAATTTGGATTGGCTAGTTGGGTTGAGGGAGGACCTGGTTTATAGGAAGGGTTGGGGCCACTACCTGAACCTAGTTTTGTGAATTCCAGTTTACTGACACTAAAGCGCTTTTTTTTGTCTACTAAAATCTTCTTTAAAGTGGACTATTTTTAAACATGCCTGCTTGATAGCAGTTATCACTTAAGGCCACTACACACGTACAGGTATAACTGTACATATATACCGGATGTTCTAGAGCATTTACACGATACAGTTTTTCTTTTTCAGGTCTTCCTTTTCGTTCAAGTTGTTATTTCACTGTCGGATAGCAACGGCATCAACAGACGATGCTTTGGTGATAGTTGTCTTGTTGGTAGCGACAAAGCAGTGTCAAAAACGTAACGTTAAACGAGAAATATGGTTTAAAGATTGGTTGAACGGAAGAGAAAGTAATTCACATGTGAACTGGTTAAACGAATTGAAATGTGCACCTAAGATTGTGTAAAACCATAAGTTTATAAAGAAATAATGAAACTTATCTAATTAGTGAACGATGTGGTGGTGGAAACGGCAACAACTGAACTGAGCCGCCTGCGCACTTCGGTACACAAGCTCCGGTATGTCTGCGCACTTCGGTACACAAGCTCCGGTATGTCTGCGCACTTCGGTACACAAGCTCCGGTATGTCTGCGCAGTTTGCTCCGACGCAGGTATATCTAATGAAATTAATTATTTGCTCCGGTCACCTGTGCAGGCCGAAAGAACTGTACTGTTATGTAATGCACACGTTTAGTTATACCGGACAGATGCGCCTGAACAGGCCAACCTCACAGGCAAACCTAACAGGTACGTGTGTAGCAGCCTTAAAGACTGCCCTGTCCCGAGTGACCCCCTTGTTGAAAGACTCACTCTCCCACTGAGTGTAGCCATTTTGACCTGACGGTTGTGGGACTGGTGTGTATCTTGTCTGTGTTCTAGGGGGTATTCAACACAACGCTATAACTTCTGTCGGTCCAAAGTGTTTTTCTTAATTTTCCCGACAAGGAACATAGCTGAAACCTCACACACTGACTACTTTAGTATTATAACTACCCCCGAAATTCTTAAAACGGTTTTTTTTTCAAAGGGTAGCTCCGAGGAGGGTTCAATACACCACGATCATGTGACTAGAGTTACAGATATAGTTTGGGCATAAATCATGCCATCTTTACGAGAAAATTATGAAACTTTAAGAAAATAAATCTTATTAATCTGTCAGAACCATGGACGCCAATCGCGTCACCTCCTGTTCTGAAGAATGTAAAAATAGATAACAATATCAGAGAACAGACTTCACACTGAGTTCAAGATTTCACCATCAGAGACAGGCCTAAATCCGTGTGATGGTGGTTATGTTCAACAAAAACTTCAAGTTAGGAGTAAGAGCGGTCAATTTTAACCTCGGTTTGCTTTGACATAGAATATATTCCTGTATTTGCTTGCTATTTAAAGGGAATAAGAAATCTCACATGTTTTTCCACTAAAATGGAATATTCACGATGACAACTCAGTCAAAAACTAATTACAGAAACTTTATCGTAGTTGTCTTTCAGTCACATGACAGTTAAACCATATAATCAATGTCAGATTCTCTGACTGGCTCGAACCCTACAGAAAAATGTATATTTTCCCCATTAAATTTAAATTTTAATTAAAAAATCATTAATTAATTTAAAAATTGCTTCACCTATGGTTCTTTTTGAAATTGAGTTGCAAAAAAAAATTCTTATGGATCATATATTTATGATCATATCTTAGGAAACAAACTAAATTTGCCTCGTCTAATATGTCTGTACTTCCATCCAACTATAATTATAATATTTAACATCCAGCCCGCTTTGGTGGCCACAGTGTCTAACGCGCTACTCTCATGTTGAACTAGACTGCCGATGATGGGAGATCAAGGTTCGAATTTCGGTCGGGTGTACTGAAGGTGGATTTCCAAAGTGGTTTTCCACTCTCCCCCCCACGCCAATGTGGGTACACTTCCTCTAAATATAACCTTCATAATCCCTAAAACCATAAGCGTGCTTAGTACAAAAGCCTATGGCCCAAACTAGTAATAGACACGGTGCTTGAAAAACATGTTGACACTTATATTTGGCTTCTGACAATTTTATCCCCTGCTCTCCGTAATTATCGCTGGCGTCTCCTTCATATTACGTGTACTAATAATTAGCCATGCATAAGTAAATTATATTTTCTACAAACCAGCAGTTCTTTACTTGACCCGATAGTAGGTCGCGACCCACCATTTAGGAAACACTGAAAAACAGATTCACATTTAGGAATAAGTTTCACAAGTGGCGTTACCATTTTACGATAATATATCCATGTGTTCATTAGTAAAATTCGGGGATAAAAGGGTCAGTTTCACCCCCCCACCCCCAATATTTAGAAGACAACAAAAATATGAGAAATAATTCAACAAGCCGTATTCACTTTTGACTCTAACAAATTTCTTATAATACTCAAGTTCGTCTGTTATAAATAATCTACGAGGTAATATTTCAATAAAGTAACCAAAGTAGTTTTAGTGATAATTAATGATATTATGTCATTGGTCCAAAACAACTTTTATTGTAGTTTACTTTGTGGCCAGTTTCAATCGGAATCTTTGGAAATGTGTCCAAAGGCTGCTTGCCCTCTCCGACAGCCAATCGCAACTACCCTCGGTTGATGTCTTGCACATATGAAACTTATATATATATTTAAAGCAAAGTGTTTGTCTGTCTGTAATTATAGTTTTTGTGAATGTGTGTGATTATTAAGTTTTCATATTTTAACTTTAGCCGCGGTTATTAATTATTAATTGGCACGGTGGACGGGTGACCGTTTGGGCTCATTTCTAAGAATCTCGAATGTGTATTCGTGTCACTCCGGTAATACTCGGTAAGATTCGCCACGGTGGACCTCCACTGGCTCAATGGTTGCCCCCTCCAATAAAAATGCTGAAATTCTGCCTATGTATGTATTAATTGTATAAAATAAACAAAATATCAATAAACATTTATTTTCGGATAGTAACGATGATCTTTGTTTTGAAACTAACCCACTCTTGCTCACAGGGCTAATCATAGCGAGTCTAGAACCTTGTACAGACCTTGTGTGTATCCTACCTTGATGACGTTCACTGACCTATGTTGTTTGTTTGTTTGTTTGTTGAAGCCTGTGATTGTCATCCAATCGGAGCATCTGGCAAGACTTGTAACCAGACGACAGGACAGTGCCCGTGCAAGGACGGAGTGACGGGTGTCACCTGTAACCGCTGCTCCAAGGGCTACCAGCAGAGCCGTTCACATATCGCCCCCTGCATCAGTAGGTCATTCTTACTCTCTACCCTGCCTTGCACCCTAGAGGTCTTGTACACAGAGGGTGCCGGCCGAAACAAACACAAACAGCTGGGAGCCTGTGTCGATATGTTATATTCACGTGTCGATATGTTATATTCACGTGTCGATATGTTATATTCACGCCCCGGAGCCCATAACCGGTCTCGGCAGACCACTGGAGTGTGTCCCGACTCCGGGGCAGGACCCAGAAATTTTTAAAAATCTGGCCGTTTTGAAAATATTCGTAACAGTCTGCCGTCGTTAGAAAATAGTTATTTATTTTTAAAAATTCAGCAAAAAATAGTCGCCAGCTATTTTGAGCGGTTAAAAACTCCTGTAATAATTATATGAAATTGCGAAGATTTAACTAATGAAAAATATTATTCGTAACATTCTGCCAGTGGGGAGATCACTAATTTTTTGACCCCAGTAAATAAAAATCCAACCCACGGCCGATTTTTATGGTCTTGGGGGGATGTACGCTCCCCCAAAATTGCCCACGCGTGGATGTATGTACTTTTTTTTATTATGAGTAACAGCTCATTATTTTGTTTGCCACTTATTTTGATCAGCCGAGACCGGTTATGGGCTCTGGGCATGAATGTAACATATGCTACAAGTTCCCAGATGTTACGCCTGATGTGTTTGTTTCTTACGGCCGACTGCCGGTCTATTGCCTCAACAATGCAAGTGGTTGTTGTGTTTCTTACGGCCGACTGCCGGTCTATTGCCTCAACAATGCAAGTGGTTGTTGTGTTTCTTACGGCCGACTGCCGGTCTATTGCCTCAACAATGCAAGTGGATGTTGTGTTTCTTACGGCCGACTGCCGGTCTATTGCCTCAACAATGCAAGTGGATGTTGTGTTTCTTACGGCCGACTGCCGGTCTATTGCCTCAACAATGCAAGTGGTTGTTGTGTTTCTTACGGCCGACTGCCGGTCTATTGCCTCAACAATGCAAGTGGATGTTGTGTTTCTTACGGCCGACTGCCGGTCTATTGCCTCAACAATGCAAGTGGTTGTTGTGTTTCTTACGGCCGACTGCCGGTCTATTGCCTCAACAATGCAAGTGGATGTTGTGTTTCTTACGGCCGACTGCCGGTCTATTGCCCTCAACAATGCAAGTGGATGTTGTGTTTCTTACGGCCGACTGCCGGTCTATTGCCTCAACAATGCAAGTGGTTGTTGTGTTTCTTACGGCCGACTGCCGGTCTATTGCCTCAACAATGCAAGTGGATGTTGTGTTTCTTACGGCCGACTGCCGGTCTATTGCCTCAACAATGCAAGTGGTTGTTGTGTTTCTTACGGCCGACTGCCGGTCTATTGCCTCAACAATGCAAGTGGATGTTGTGTTTCTTACGGCCGACTGCCGGTCTATTGCCTCAACAATGCAAGTGGTTGTTGTGTTTCTTACGGCCGACTGCCGGTCTATTGCCTCAACAATGCAAGTGGATGTTGTGTTTCTTACGGCCGACTGCCGGTCTATTGCCTCAACAATGCAAGTGGATGTTGTGTTTCTTACGGCCGACTGCCGGTCTATTGCCTCAACAATGCAAGTGGATGTTGTGTTTCTTACGGCCGACTGCCGGTCTATTGCCTCAACAATGCAAGTGGATGTTGTGTTTCTTACGGCCGACTCCCGGTCTATTGCCTCAACAATGCAAGTGGATGTTGTGTTTCTTACGGCCGACTGCCGGTCTATTGCCTCAACAATGCAAGTGGATGTTGTGTTTCACTCAACACACAAAACACAGTCGTAGTCTTCAGTTAATGTCAGACATAGTATTACGGTTAGTTATGCTCAATAAGTTCTCGAATAGTCTCGAACTTATAGAGTTAGAGTTCTGAACCGTTTAAAAGCCTGTAGCACGTTTTCCTACTTAACTATGTGTCCTTAGTTTGATTCACAGCAAAACCAGAACATTTGTGAACGGTGAAATTTGGGCTTACCTTTTAACAGTGATGAATTAACTACTGGGATACAGAATTCTGTGTCTGTTATAAAACTAAGTTAGTTTGTAAGGCGTGTGTTGGTATAGACAATCTGTTCAGAAAGTGCAATTAAACCACAATTTAATTAAAAGAAAATAATATGTACAGTATCTATGCTTTTATTAACAAACTTTTGTTCTAATAAAAAAACAAAGTTTGGGACCTTTCTTTACTGTGTCATTGTTTTTCAAAACAAATTTATATGAATTAATTAGGTTTCTTGAGGTTTTACTTAAGAATGATCAAAACTTCAATAAACGTCGTATATTTAATAACGCGATGGAAATATTAAAGAAAGTATTCAACGTTATTTATTTTATAGCAATATAGTATGTCAAATAGTTAATCAAATGGTTTCCTGACAAGAAATAAAATGGCAAAAATAATTTAAAACTTGATTTAACACCCGTAAATACTTAATTAATATATGTCTTGAGTCACAGTATTGTGTTGAAATGTATTGAAAGTTACGCTTTGGATTTATAAATTGAATGGCTTGAGCTAAAAGGTAAGTTTTATTGGTTAAACCTGGCTTTTAACACTACCTACACCCAGAATGCACCGTGTGAATAACCAGGAGGGTGGACAAAGATCTAAACAGCGTTACCACTGAGTGGCTGCACATTTGAAGTGCGTGATTTAAATTTATATTATATATCACTAGGTGTTCTGTCTTACGACATGTCCATTCCTTTTGTAACTGAACTTACACCTTCAATGCACCCTGTCCTCTTCTGCCTCCTTCAGCCCCCAGAATTTTCTTCTTTCTTTCAAGTCATCTAATATTTGAATCCTCATTTTTCCTAAGCTCCTCTTTCCCTTAAACTTTCCTTCTATTAAATTTAGATGCATGATGAGAACTGATTTATAGTTTATGTTTATATCATATAAATGATACAAATACTAGAAACCCTCATTTGTGCTAAATAGAATATATAATTTCGTTAGATAAAAAGTTGTATTTAGTAAAAAATGTAGGTAAATAAAAAAATATTTTTGGTTAAAATTGGTAACAGTTCAAATAAATTCTTACTCTAATGGAATGGTGCCACAAATATACAGAATGCAAACAAAATATGGGATGTTTAGAATTTATAGTTTAGTTTGCGTAGTTATTGTTTGTTTTTTTCTTTGTCTTAAAATTTTGGTCAAATTATGGCCATCATAATAGTCGGTTAATACAACAAATATTTTACCTATGTTCTTTGGCTAAGGGATTTAAGTTTTCTAGAATCAAGGAAAATTATTTTAGTTATTCGAATATTATTATTGTTAATTTGCATTTAAAAGATCATATAGTTTCGCGAGGGGAAAATAGTGCCAATTGTCTACGCTGTCTCTAACAATACTAGGGTAACAATAAAATACTAATAAATAGTAACTTTCCAGTTATCTAGCACCAGTGGGGTAATCCTAAAGAATTTGGTAACTTAGCAATTGTTGATTGGTAATTAGGGTAGAGAGGAGAGGTTTAGTGATCAGAGTTCCTGGCTAATGATCCAGAGGACCAAAGGTTCGATTCCTGGCGCTTTCAATTGGTGTGGAACAGGGTCGAACTCAGTCTCATGAGAACAAATGAGGAGCTACTTGAATAAAGAAGTAGCAGCTTCCGTTTAGAAAACTGAGATTAACTAGTGGAGGGCTCACTGTGCTGAACACATGCCACCTTCTATCCGCAAATGTTGGCACTATTATTGTTTGCGTTGGGGGCTGCTCGGTTGGGGCTCTACACCATGAAGCTATGTAGTTTGCACACTTAAAAACGTTAAGTTGATTATAATTAATACAAATATATACCTCACACAAGCTTAACAAACAAATATTCGCATTAAACAAAATTAACATGTTTTCATTAATTTAATTAACAAATTTATAGCTTAAAATTCCTCAACTGTACCTGCTTTCATAAAATAAAGCCTAGCGTTGCTAAGCTCTAGTTATATCTCTGACTAACATCTATTTAGTTGTAGTGATCGTAACAATAAACCTAGTATGCAGTGGCGACTCGTAGCTAAACTTAGTGGGGTTGCTGCTCTAGAAAATGTTTAGCCTTTGTTTTAAAATTGTGTAAAAGGAAAATAACATGTATAAAAGAAAATTTATTCAGAAACTTGACAAAATCTTAACAAAAAAAAATTTACTTACTTTAACTTACATTGTTACAGTTCAAGCTTGATACATTTATTTAAAAATGAAATCCATTCTTCTTGTTTTAATTTGCGCAAAAAGTTTAATAATTTTCTCCTTGATTTCTGGATGACAATTGAGGAAATTTTTCTCCATTGAAAGTATTGCAAGCACATTTAGTTCTTCTGTTAAATAAAAGAACCGAAATAAAATGAATCAAATAGAATAGCTGGAAGCAGAATAATAACCTAATTATACACTCTTCTACACTTTATTACATTAAAGAATATGGTACACGGTTTTTAAGCACAACACACGCTGAGTAAAAAAAACTTCCTTCCACCATCACGCCAGAGCCGGCACTGCGAGAGCAACAGTGCTTTCTCTACTGGCAGTCCCGCCCTCCTCCCCACCCCTCTCCTATGTGCGCATGCGCACAACAGTCAAACACCATGTCGCTGGCACTGTGAAGCGCACAGTTCCATACAAAGAATTTTGTATATTTTTCATTAACTGGGGGATGGCTATTAAAGTACTGACACTAAGCTTATGGAATACATACTACAAAAATAAAGAAATAATTAAAGAAAAAATGACACATTATATTAAATGCTATCTGTAATATCAAGTGGAAATAGGAGGTGCTGCAGTTCCGCAGTGCCTAGATACGAGCCGCCACTGCTAGTATGACAACCCAGGTGACCTCAACTGTATTAGGGATGGGTCCACGTCCTGGCAAGTAAGGATGGGAAGGAGTTAAACATCTAACATGTGTAAGGGTTTGCTTATCTTTCCAACTGGAACTCACTCTAGCGACTCTTGACTACTTCGCCACAAAATAGAGGAGTAGTAGACGGCAACACAGCAGTCGAGTGACGTTTAGAGTTCCAAAACGTGCCCATCACATCCAAGATGAACAATTCACACGATGCATTCTAGTATAGTGCTACCAAGCACCATTTTTATAGGCCTACATTGTGTTCTGAAAAATAAAATCACAACTAATAAACCAATATTCAATAAAAAAAAAATTTTTTCAATTCGTTCAAATAAATTATTCGCATCATTAGATACTTGATGCTCTGAAGACCTATGTTCAATACCCGACTGGATAAATTGGTTTGCTATCTTACCTATTAGGACTATTCAACTTTTGTTTTAGCTGAAATAAAGTATGTTTTATTACAAATTCACTCTCTTTCTGCTGTTACCTTAAATTAAGATTAAATAAATATCACTTTCTCTACTGGCTTCAAGACATACCCAAAATTATCAACTTAATAATAAATGTTTCTTAAGTCCTATAATGTTTTTATAAAAAAAAGTTCTTAGTTATTAATTTACCAGAGTGTACAAACATTGTGGACATTCTGATCTTCAAATCCTTGGTCGGCAACTTGCCAGGATCAGATTAAATAAGGCACTGTCAAATATTGGGATCTGTTGCACATTCCTTCGTACAAGTCAGTTCAAAGGGGAAATAAAAGTCGCCTGTCACATTTAAATAACCCTCTTTAAATTTATTCGCGAGTGAACTGTAATTTCACTACAACATGGATATTTGCCTTGGACAGGTAAATCTATTGCTGGCACATTAACCACTAGTGATGTGTGGTTTCATGCTGGCACATTGTCTTGCTATCCATTGGCAAAATACTGTAGGGCTGGCTATAGCTGGCCTATTAGTAGGTTGAAATTCAACAATACGGTCGCCTTATGCAATATTGTTTATTTAATTTTGATTTGTTGTGAATGTGGGGAATGCCAGGCCTCCACCGTGGTTCGGATTCCACGTTAAACTGTAGGTCCTTTATTTCATCTCACAATCATCCTACCATTACACATTAGCGTAAGTGCGTATAACCAGAACGGGTAGTAAGACGCGGTGCTAATAATAATAATTATTTTGATTTGTTGTTAGCTTGTTGGTTCATGCCAAGCGTTCATTTTAATTTCCACAAAAATATTATTTAAATATGGAATACTTTTTTATCTTGAAATTAGTCTAAACTATTAAGTATAATCAACACGGAAGTACTTGAATATATCTAGATATACTGTATATAAAAGTGCAACTTTTAATCAGGGTATCTACCATTCGGGAAAATCAGGGAAAAACGAGAATTAGCCGAAAATTTGGTAAATTACAACAAAAATCCGGGAAAACGTGGTTTTACTCAAAATATGAAATATAATAATCATTAAATGAGTAAGTAAAAATGTTATTCAAACTGTAGTTTTTTTGTTTGTAGCTGTGTAATATATTTTATAATTCCTAGTCAACAATGTAAGTACCAATTTTTTTTTAAATATTTAAATTTTAAAACTTATTATTTATAAAAAAGATTAGTAGAAAAATAAGATGGGAGGGAGGGGGAGGGGGGGTGAGTTAGAAGGATGTGACATATTTTTTAGTTGGGAATTTCAGGAAATGATCAGGAAAAACGTCGGGAATTTCATTGGTCAAGTTGAGTAGACACCATGTTTAATGCATTAATAGAGATAAAAGCTTTGTAGAATTTAAGAGGATGAGAATTTACCGTTATGGGATAAAGGAATTGACCTTCTCAACTTTAGCAGGTCAGATGTCACATGTCCAGCCCTTCAGGGAGAGAGGAGAGAGTTAGAAAAGGGAAGAGTTTATTTTTGTTTCATCTCCTTTTCTTACAACCCCAAGATTTATTTTATACCACAGGCTTATATTATGTATAATGTTTAAATTGTATTTTATTTTATTCCTCGTTAAGTCCTTATTCTTTTAAGATGATGAGTAAAGTATAATATAATTTAGAAAACATGCGGAAGGATAAATTGAGTGGACAAAAAAAGTTTTAGCTTTAAGTGATTATTTATTAAATAGATTTAAAATATATACTATTATTGTATTTGTCTTGGTCCATTATTCCTCCAAGAAGATTAGTAAAGGTTATTACTGATTAGTGTTTATCTATACTTATAAAATAACATGTCCTGACTGACTGACTGACTGACTGATTCATCATCGCCGAGCGCAAACTATCAAGGCTACAAGCATGAAATTCGGACTGTATATTCATTTTGTTATGTAGGCACCCACTAAGAAAGAATTTTAGAAAATTCCACCCAAAGGGATCAAAATAGGGGATGATAATATGTATTATAATATGTATGAAAGTCCGTCATTTTGAAAGTTACATAAACAAAATTTTGTATTTCGGTTATTGACGTAAAACAAATAAATACGTGTTTCAGGAATTTTGGGAATGTTATTTAATAAGGGATGAAAAAGGGGGTGAAAG
>JBCFYV010000884.1:0-62116 GCA_039000515.1 Timema cristinae | reverse complement strand
GGGCGGAATGGGGAAAAGCGGTTTAAAATTGGGGGGAAGGGGGCTTTTTTAAGCCCAAATCGGGGAAAGTGGGTAATTATAACTACTCAAACGGGATTTGAAACATAACCCCAAAATGATTACGTCAAAACAAATGGGGTCAAAGGTTAAATTTTGGGGCCAAAACCCCCACCACTACTCTCGCCCCTTTAAAATATTTTTTTCGTCCCCGATCCACCCTCTCCTCTAAACGGGCCCCAAACCCCAATGTAACACCCCTTTTTTTTAAACCATTGATTTAAATTAAATTCCTTTCAAACCGCACCTTTCAGCACCATTTATACTGATTTCTCCCAATATTTTTACACATACTTTTATTATAAACCCTCTTTCCCACCCTATTCACATTGCCCTTTGTTTCCCTGACAAACCCACGTTTCACTCCAAAAAATAAAGGGGGTTTTATACTTTTTGGTATACCCCCATTTTGCCCTTTGGGATTTTTTTTAAATTCTTTTAAATAGTCAAAAAACTTCCAACACTCTCGAGTGCTTTCACCCACTTCATTTCACTAGCTCCCTTTACATTTTTTCAGAACTTTCTGCCCCCGGAAACACAAAACTTTTAAAACTTACCCCTGAAAATTTTTCCCAATTTATACTAATTTCCCAATAATTTTCCTAATCCCCCTTTAGCAAAAATATCCCCTTTAATTTTGTAAAAATTTATACCAGGTACATTAAAATTTTTCACCACATTCAAACTATTTAATGCATTAAAAAGGAAATCGTCTGAAATAAAACAACACCCCAAACATTCACCCAATTTGTACACAAAACCACTTTCCCAAACAGATTCCTTAATACACTTACCAGGGAAAAAAATTTAAAAAACCAGGGATCCCGGGCAAAAAACCTTATTTTAACAATCTTTTCAATTAAAACCCATTCGCCAAAAAACCACCCATCCCGCATTCTTCTTTTCCATAAAAAATTTGCCAAAATTTAAATTTTAAAATTTAAAAACCCACCATACTCTCTTATAGCTTTTAAAAAAAATTTTTTTCCTATCAGCCGAACGTCCTTTCTCCAATCAGAGAAAAACACAATAAACTTCTTTCCTTCTTGCCAAAATTTTTCCCTTCAATACTTTTTTGCAAGGTAAAAAAGCGGCCTTTAAAGTGATATTAAAGTTTAAATGTGTTGACAATCCCCTCGGTTTGGGGAAGTCAATCATAAGGGAAATTGAAATTAATATTGATTTTTTAACCACGTTAGGGGTTTGCAATTTAAATTTGAACGGGCTATAATGGGATTTTGCCCCGTGATTGAACAGTACTATTACATTTTGGGGTTTTCCCGTTTAAGACTACATGACAGGGGCCTTTAAACTGCACCCTTGCTCTGGGTTATGTTTTAAGATATTTGGTATTTTATAATTATAAAATTAAAAGACTTTTTTTGCGGCATAATTTTTAAATTTAACTGATTACACCATTGCAGGAATTATGATTTTAAAAATTAAATAATTATGGTTTGGGTTTTTTTTTCAAAAAATATTTTCCGGCCGGTGAAATGGAAATTTTTAATTTTTCTTTTCCAAAACTCTCTATTTTTTTCATAAGCAAAAGTCTTATATATGACAAAACCCCTTCCCCTTTTGGGACCCCTTGCCCACCAGGGGTCCAAAACTACTAATAAAAAGCCGGTGACAGTTTTTGTAAAGGGCGGGCTTCTTTTTGGGAAAAGGGGACCCAGGTCACAAGTTTTTTGGGCAAATTACAACGGAGTTGATATTTAAAAAGGGAAAAAATTTCCCATGGTTAATAGTTTGGGAAATTATTTTTTAAAAAGGGGCGTGACCCCAAAAATTAAATTTTAAAAGGGATTTTATATACATTTTTATCAAAAAAAAAATACCTTCATCCAAACTTTTTAATTTTGGGAGGGGGGCCCAAAACATTAACATTACACCTTGAAACCCTAACCTTTCATGAAACCACTTTACACACAAAAAACTTGCCCAAGAGATTATTCAGACCCTTTAAATTTAAAAATTTTCCCAAAAAATTTTCTGCCCCTACACCAACAAACAAATTTCCCCTTTTTAATCTTCCCATTCTTTTTCTAGATTTTTGCCTTGTAAAAAAAAACAATACAACATTCTTCCAGCCCTTTAAAGAAAATTCAAAATCCCATCAAACACTTTGGGATAACTCACACTTCTACGGGAAAATCAAGCCCTCACACTTAAGTATTTAAAACTTTTGAGCCCATTGCCCCCGAGCTTTCCCATTTTTTAACATTTCCCCAAAAGTTTTTAACAATTCCCTTTTTTTAAATTATTTTTTTTTTAATTATTTTTTCCCCAATTTTTTTTAGACTTATTTACTCTATTTTTTCCCCAAAAAATTTTTCTCAAAATACTCCCTACATCCCCTTCTCGTATACTGTTTTAATCACATAAAATTTTCGCCTTTTTTCTTTCTAAATTTTCCCTGTTTTTAATTTTGCACCTAGTTTCATTTTTTTTAAAACCAATTTTTCAGAACAGTTTTTTTTCCCCTTCAAAATAATTCGAATTTTTTAAAATTTTTATTATATTTAATTTTTTGGGTAGAAGCAAAAAAAATTTTTAGGGTACATTGGGGATAGCTTCTTAAGAATGTTAGCTAGTAATGTAAAAACTTTCTAGTAAAATCATTCAATCGAAAATTTTATTTTAAATTTTTTTTAATTATAAAACAAAATTATTTTTTGGGATTTATTTTAAATTTTTAAAATGGGAGGGGGATATTTTAAAACCCAACATGTTTACTAGGTTAGATTTAAAAACTAAAAAATAATATAAATTTTTAAAAAGATTTACTGGAGGATTTAAAAAAACTTTTTTTTACAAATTGAAAAAAAATATTTTTTTTTAACGATAACATATTCAACATAAATTACACAAAATCCATTTATAATTAACTCTTTTGCATACAATATTTTAAAAGTTTTCTTCAAAAGGGCTATTAAAATTTTTTTGAAGTCAACGCTTCCAAAACTTCAAGAAGAAGTTTAAACCCTGCGGACTACCCAGCATAAGTATTTGCCATAAGCCCCAAATTTAAATTGCTGTAAAAAAATTTCCCGCGGGCACACAAAAAGCATAAAGTTAGTTACGTATTTTCTTTGTGTATTGTTATGATGTGATCAAAGCGTGAACATTGTTTGGGGTCTTTTTTCCAAATTTTTCTTTTTAAAGTGCATCAAATACCCCGGAAAGGAAACCAAACATTTTCTTCCATGATAGCCACAAGGTATAAAAATCGCGAGACTTTTGAAGATGTCCCAGGCATGAAAAAGTGGAATCTACTTTAGCCAATACTTTTCCAACTTCCCCCTTTCACCGGGGCCCCAACCCTTTTCATTCCCTTTTGGGACGCGTGAGGAAAAAAGAAACGGCAGCTCAGTTTGAAGAAACAACACCCAGCCCCATCTTGAAAAAATTTAAAACATTGTATCACAATGGCTTGATAAATAAAATTTTTTGCAAATACTGAACAGTCCCGGACATAAAAATTTGAAAAATTTTGACACAATCAAGTGAAATTGTAGCCACCCCGGGGGTTCCCTCTCCTTAAAATTTTTCTCTGGGGAGTTGTCAATTTTAAACATTTGAGTATTTTTTGTCTCATCAAATTTGACCTTTCCAAAAAAATTTCTGTGAACCTTTCTATTCTTAGTTTCTCGTAGACATATAGAGCTAAAACTCGCCGGGACCAGGCTAATTTTTTGCAGAAAGAAACATAACTAAAAAGCCAAACACCAAGGCCTTGTTTTGGAAAATTGTTGGGAATAAATTTTAACCCATTTAGAATTTTTTTTTGTTCCCCAAATTAGCCACAGAAATTTGGGCCCTTTTCCATTGTTCGGGGGAAAGCTAAACGATTTTAAAAGGGTATCCCCAATACCCATAACATCTCCAAAAAAAATAAATTCCTTTCCTAAAAATTCAAAGTTTGGGCGCAAAAAATAATGGGAAAAATGAAACAGTAGTGGGGCCCAAATGGATGTGTGAACATATCTGATAAAAAATTCCGTTTAAAAACTAAAGAGCGTAGCGCAACCCCATTAATTTTTTAATCCCAAAAATTTCAGGGTTTCTTAGATTTTGAGGGGAAACCTTTCTCAAAATAATTGTTTAATTGGTTAGAAAATTGCAATATTTTTTTAGCTTAGTGTTCTTAAAAGGCCCACTCTCTATACCCCCTTTTTCTTTTATGTTTATTTCCTCCCCTTTAAAACCCAAAAGAAAAAAAAAATAGTATATCCATTTATCGGCAATGAAATCTGTGAGTCTCGTCTTAAATTTACCAAGAACGATCTTTTTTAATAAAAGGGGGTTTTGTAAAAATTGTTTTTGTTCGTAGTTAAAATACCCCCAAAATTTTTTTTTTCTAAAGAGTTAGTTTTTTGGGACCGTCTTTTACAATTTTCCCCATAATAGAATGAGTCATTCAAGTATTAAATTTTAATCGTAAACCCAATGGGAAAACTAATCATGACCTTTAAAAATCAAGCTTTACATGATACCCCAATATTTCCAAAATGAGAAAACCCAAAACATAAAAGCATTTTTAAAGTACATTTCTTTGGGGGCATCTCGGGACTTTCCCTTCCCGACCCGAGTATTGTCCTTTTCTTAAAGTTAAAGGGTTTCTATTTGGGTTTCCCGCACCAAACTTTCCCTTTCCCCCCTCGTAGCAAACTTAATCGTGCTGTACCCTCTCCTGTCAATATTAGCCTACAAAAACAGCAATTTTTAATTATTTGGAAAACCCCTTTTTAATTTTTGGGTTTGGAAAACCCTTTTTCCTCAATATGCATTCAAAGATCTAGTAAAACGGGGAAAATTTATGGACCTGTTTGAAATCCTTTATTTTTTTAAATTTTTTCCAAATTTCAGAAAACCGGTTTACCCCAACATAATTTTAAAATGAGGGGAATGAATAATTTTTCCTTCATATCAGCTAATGTCATCCCAAAAAATTTTTCCGTTTTTCCAGTAAGAAAGGGAACCCCTTTTTTCAGAAGAAGGGGGAGGTCAAAATGAAGGGCATTTTTTTCTTGAGGGTACTCCACAAATTTCCTTTTTTTGGATTAAACTCATTCCCGCCGTCCACATTTAATAAAGTTTAAAACCCGCAACTTTCTCATCGCAAACCAAACGGGAAAACTGAAGGTTAAAACCATCAACATGCTGGGAAAATTAGGGCCCTTAACTCGAATAAATTAAGGGGGAGAAAACGGTTTAATTCAATCAAAGAAAAACCCTTAAAATTAATTTTGCAACTTTTTTCCCGGGTTCCCCAAAAAACTTTCCCTTCCCCGATGGGGCCCTCAATTAAAATTTATTATGGAAATTTCCCTAATCATTCTAATCGAACCCCTTGGGTTATTCCAACAGAACGGAAGATAAGTTAGGACCATAAAAGGCCAATCAGGGTCAGTCTAAAAAAGGGTTTTCCCTCATAATCCCCGAAATTTTTCGAAAACCCTTTCCCCGGGGGAGGACCCCAATTTGGGGAAACCCGGTTTTATCAGGTTGGGAAAATTTTACAAAACCCGCTAGGGGGCGGATAAGAATACCCCAAAAAATTTGATGCCAAATTTTTATATTATAATTGTTTTATTAATTTTTTTTACTTTGGGATATTAATAATAATATACATTCAACAAGATTTATAAAAAAAAAAAACATGTTTAAGATTTAAAATTAAAATAGTATTTTTATTTAAATAAAAAAAGTGTCTATAAAAATTTTTTGAAAAAAGAAAATTCTGGTATTTTAAAAATTTTTTTTGTATAAAAAATTTTAACAAAATTACAAATCTTTGGGTTTAATTTAACAAAACTAAAAGTATATTTTTAAATAAAAATAAAAAAAATAACTAAAAGGTCTTTTAAAAATTCAAATTTTTTTCAGCACCAACACCCACAAACCCACAAATCGCACAAATTCCCCCAATAAAGATCCCGTGCTCCATACATAATTTCTTTTTCAAAACTTCGAAAAGCAAATTTTTTTTTTTCCAAACCTTTTTTTTTTGTAAAAGTCACCCCACCTACATATCCACCAGCTTTTTTTGGGGGGGCTAGTGAGAAGGGTTCCCCCCTTGACAGCAAATTTTCTTTCGAGTTTCCCCCTTGGAAAAATTATGTTTTGTTTTCTAATTCGAAGACTATTTATTTATCATTTTCAAACCTTTAAAATTTCGAAAAAAAGGCCGGGGCTTCATTGGTTTTTTTCCCTATGCTATTTTCTCTGTAAATTAAAGAACTAATTTTTGGCAGCCCTATTGATAAAATCGAAAAAATCTCAAGGCCAACGAAATTTCGTTCAGGAAACATCATAAAGGGGGACTAATTAAAACATCTGCGACATCACACCCGGGGTTTAGTTTTGATAATAATAATTTATTTTCCCGGTTTTTTTTTCACCTTTCATTTGTCCAAAATTTTTAACCCTGGGTAAAAGTTGACCAAAACCCGCACAAAAAAAATTTTTTTTTTTAAACGTATAACAAAAACCCCCAAAGAACATTCTGTAACCCAAAACGAGAGCTAAATTTTCTTTTGTTTTCCTTTTTTTTAAAAACTTTAGGTACACCTTCTTGTTTTTTTCGGAATGGCCGACAGAAGTCAATGAAAAAGTTTTTCAACAGAGGGAACATAAGGGGGGAACTATTTAAAACCCAAATTTTTAAACGTCAAAATTCCGTTTGTTTTTTTTATTGGTTTCCCCAAAAAAGGGTTTTTTATATCATTAAAAGCTTTTTTAAATCGGTTTTTAAGACCCCCGGTGGTTGTTTTCCCCTATACTTCCAATTGGATATAGAAAAAGGGGGCTTCGATCTACAAGAGCTTGTATTTTATGCCATATTTTGCTTGTTTGTTTTAAAAGATACGCAGAAAGGACACCCCCTCGAAAGATAACAGCCCTCTCATCAATAGTAAGGGCCAAAGGGATTTAATTTTTTTGAATATTTTTTAAAAAAAATTAACAAAAAAGTTTTCCCTTTTAAACGCTAATTTCATCCCTTTTTTTTTTTTTTTTGGTACCATTGTTTTTATCATCGAATCTCAAACATTTTTTGGGGAAAGTTAAAACCCTACAGTGCATTGTACCGAAAATTTAACTCCTTTTAGCACTGTAAAGCCACAAATCTTCCCCAAATTTTGTCTATTTGAGTCGTTTAGGCCAGCTATTTAAAAGTCCCATAAAGCCTTCAAAACCTTCAAAGGTTTTATCTTTATGTGGGACTACTCGTTATTTTCTGGACATTTTCCCCCTTTTTTCCCCTTTTTTGAAATTTTTTGTTATGTAAGTAAAGGGATTTTAAAAATAATGTTTGTTTTTAAAAAAAGACTCCAACCTTTAATCTCGTTTTTAGAAAATTTTTTCAGCACCTTTTACACCTAGCAAATTTTAAAATTTTTTCCAGAAGAATACAAACGCTTTGTCGGGACAATCTTTCATCCATTTTTTACCATCTTTGGGTTATAAAAAAAAAACCCCATACCTCAAATAACGATTAAGCCCCGACGCAATTCCTTTTTCCCCAACAACAAAAACCCTCCTCCCGAAAAGGCTTTCTTCACTTCTTTAAGGAACGTTTTTAATCTCTTCCCCCCGCCTCGGAGTCACAGGAATAGCACTTTTAACAGGGTTTTTAATTTTCTTTGTAGCCGACGTTTTATTTTCCCTTTATAAGACAAACTTGATAAAACAAAAAAAAAACCAAAGAATACTATAAATAACTATAACCATAAACTTACTGTCAAATCAAAAATGTTAAAAACCAAAATACGAGGTCGGGGGGACGACCCCAACACCTTTTCGCAAGTGGGATTTTTCCCCCCGACGCCCGGGAACACTTAAAACCAACACTGCAAACCCCACCCCCCCTCCCTTACCTCACTACTGTTACACGGGGTTTGATTTCAACAATAAAATCAATAATCGGGGTTTTTAAAAAATTCTCGGGAGACATACCCGACCTCACTCCGCCCGGGGAAGGGGAAAATTTGATGTCGCAACTGATATGGGGATAGAATTTAAAAACCCCTTTGCGAGAGTCTTAACCCTGAAAATGATATAAATTTGAAAGCGGGTTTTTAAATTTCCCATCAAAATCATTAAAAACCCCCCCACCCCCTTTACTTAATAGGGCAAAGGAAAAATCCTCTTGACACACCCCCGGGAAATACCTTTTAAGGGGTACTAGATTGGTTTCTAATGCTCATTCAGGGGGCTTTTTTTTTCTTAAAAAAAATTACCAGTTATTCATCTTTTTTGTGTTTTTAAGGTTTTGCCATGCCCCGGGTTTCATGGATTAAAATTTCCCATCTCTTCCCGAAAAGAATTTAAATTAAAAAAATTGGTTTTTAAAAAAGACAAATAATAAAAAAATTTGTTGGTTTTTTTCTTTTTTTTACAGGGGTATACCTTCCCTTTCGCCCGGTTGAAATTGAAAAGATTCAGTGGAAAAACTTCCTAACCCAATTAAAATTAAAAAGTTTTTCGTATTTAAAAAACAAATACCAAAGCTATTATTTATCTTTTTTGTAAGGATTTCTCCATTAGAAAAACATATTTTGAAAATTAAAATCTGGGGAAGGGAATAGAATCCGGGAACCTTTGGGCCCATACCCAATGATCTAACCACCCCGAGCTACCAGGGGAAACGGCTCGGGCCCCCTTTCCCCACTCATATTTTTAACCAATCCTAAGGGGTTATACCTTAATTTCCACATGCAAAAAAGGCCAAAATAAATTTAAAAAACATTTTTTGGGGCCAAAAAATTTTTTGACAAAAAAATTTCAACCAAAAAAATATCTAACTTTGAAAAAATATGTTTAGACAAAGGGGGATTCCCAAAAATAAAAAACATAAATAATTTTTTGTATAATCAAAATTTTCCCCCTGTGGGGGGATGGGGGAATCCCCGGCCCTGCGAGGGCCCTCTCTAAGTATGTTAGAACGGGTCATATTTCCTTCCTGGTAGGATTTTAAGCCACTACACGGGGAACCCCAGAAACTTGTCATTTTTTTTTTCGGTAGTGTGTGACAGGGAAAAAGTGGAAACCCCCATTTTTTGGGGTTTTAAATATAAAATGCTAAAAAATCATTTTTGTATTTTTAAAAAATAATTACCGTTTATCAAACCCAACAAACCAAATAGGGGTTTTAACCCCCCTACCTCTTTATTTACATACAAATGTGTACCCCAATTTTCGGGGTTGGAAAAAAAAAAACACAATTTCCCGAAGATGGATAGAGGGCCCTTTACGCAAAATTGGGCCCCAAGTCACCAGCCCAGGGAACCTCTACATTCATCCCATGTGTGAGCATGACGCGAATTTGTTTAAAACCCAAAAGTTTTACATTAATCGGGAAAACACCCCCCAGGAAACAAGATTATTGACAAAAAAAAAAAGCCAAAAACCCTTTTCAATTTTTGGAAACCCCCTTCAAGCAACAAAAAAAACCCCTTTAAAAATATTTCATTCATCATTTTAATTAAAATTGGGGCCGAATAAACATCAGAATGTGTTTTTTAAACACTCGAAAAAATTGGAAAAAATTTAGGGAAGGTTTTTAAACCTTTTTTTATTTTTAATGGGAATATTTTTTTAAATTCTTTTTGGGGTTCAGCGGTATTTGCTCCTTTGAAAATAATGTTAAAATAATGCAAACCCCTTTCACCCGCACCATAATTCAACCGCCAAACGCTGAATATCCTGGACTATTTGGTGTTTTTTTTTTTGGGAAGGTGGGAATTTTTCCCCCGGGGGGGAACAACAACTGGTCATGGGTAATTATCGTCTTTCTATAGATTTTAGAGAATTGGCAGTGTTTTTTTTCCCACGATATTAATAAATATGTATTTATATAATTTCAGATTACTGTACCATACGCGTTTGACGACTGCCTGAGGACACGGAGGTACAAACACAACCACTCAGCGATAGGGCGCAGTTACAGACGTAGTACCCGCATCATGTGTGTGGCCATCGGTGCTGAAGATAGCGTGAATTGGTGGTAAAGTCTATACTAGTACATCTCCTTGAAGATGTCAGAGGTCTACTCCAGTGAGAAACTACACCACACCTGTCCCTAACGCATGCTACGGAAGGCTGTCAGTAGGGTTCAGGGTGTTGGGGTGAATTGGATACGATAGACCGTCTATAATCTACGATTGACAGTTTTAACAATTAAAGAACAAATTTTAAATATGTATCTATATCTACATCTACAAGTAACAATACTATAGCAACTAGCTTAGAAATAACAACAAGATTTCTTTGCTTCGCTCTCGCATACTCAGCCTAAATCACCGTTATTTCAATTAGCCTTAAGAGCATTAGTTAAAGTTTGAGCTATCAAATGGCTTGACATCAAGTAACAGTTAATTCGACCCACTGTTGGTTTCGAGATAATAAATGACTTTGAAAGCTAGAAACCGTAAATTTGATGCTCCACTGAGGGCATATGGTTTTTAAACGAACATAATTTAGTGTTTCAACTTGTTTAAGTTGTAGCATTAGCCACAAGATAACCACAAACAAACTAAATACAATGGACTTACCCAATTGTACCGACACCATCAGCTGCTGCTCGACTACACACATGATAGCCCATCGAAACACACACACCTGGAAAAGACGACTAACCACAATATACTGAGGGCCACGCCTATTCAAACGCTCAGCAACGACTCCCCCGAACCAAAGATCTTCGCCAGTGCCAAAGTTCCACTTCCACTGCAGTCTAGACGCTCGTAGAACATCCCCCTCCTTGTTTATGTTCTTTGCTGCCCCCGCTACTGATACACGTTCTACGTGTCTAAGTATATCAAGCGGAATATATGGTCAACCAGCTTTAACGTATTTTTTATTTCGCATTTTTATCGCTCTTACGAATGTGGGTACACTCAATACCTGTGGAAGATATCAAGGCTCGAATCCCTTTTGCACAACGTCTAAATGTCAGGCTCATCTAATTCTGGTGCGGAGGTTGAATATTAATCCCTGCTGGGTAAACTGTTGTATTTCTCCCTCCTAGCTAAAAACTGCTGGAACATTATCTTAATTATCCCTACTCTACCACATTATTTTAATTAATATATATAAGATTAACCAGAAAAGGCGCGTGTAACTCATCTAGTTTATGGCGGGGAGGTTGGAATCGAATCCTTGCTGTGTAAAATGTTGGTAGTTCTCCCTCCAGGTAAAATGCGAAACATTTTCTTAATCATCCCTACCACACTATCATCATTGTTATGTAGACGTTTAGTCCAGAAAAGAGTGCGTGTAGCTCATCTAGTTATGACGGTGGAGTTCAGGGGTTCAAATCTCCACTGAGGTGTACTGTCACTAAATTTCACTAAATGGTTTCCTCTCCTCACTCCACGTAAACGCTGGAACATTATAACCTTACTCCTTCACCAACAGTGGTCCATGTTGGAGTGGCGGATACCTACAATTATGCATGTTGACGGACGATACCATACAACCAATTTTAGTAGACTTTTGTGGGGGATAGTAGCCCATAGCCGAGGCTTTCGGGGCCTTTAATTGTCCATGATTGGAGCTGTGTCAATTCTCTAGTTGCAACATCACCCTAATAAGCTATGACGTCATCGGGAAAACCCATTGCGTGAGAGGGTTGTGACATCATTCAAGTTCGTGTTTCTATTCCTGTCTCGACTTGTCTTGTCTGGCCGTCAAACTGGTGCCAAAGTTTGCGATGACGTCACCGGAAACCCCATTACCACATAGATGGGAAGGTATCTTTAACATGTGAGGATACGGCAATGCAGGCACAGTGGTGCCACACACCCCTGGACATTCGTGGCCCAGAGCAGTTTCTAGTTCGGTACCTAAAAAAGCTCAAACCCCTTCACCCCAAAGGGTGAGATGATCCAGACCAGGCCGGATACCCAGAGAGGCGAGAATTAAACCCTCTTCCCCTTTCAGTCAATCACTGGTTGGACCAACTAGGGTGTACTACGTGGCTTTACCACCTATCCAGGGTGGTAACCGGAGCTATTTACTTCCGCTCATAGAAGTGACCTTGCGATCTCCACTCTTTCCCATCTTAAGGGGAATGGGATTACGCCCATTGCATGTGGGAAAGTAATCTTCCACTCCTCATGTGTACGAGTAGATGGTGCCCATGCACTACTAACTGTCCGGCTAGCAGGAGCTCTAAAACGCTCACCACACGAATGCGAGCCCGGGTTTACAGACCCAAAACCCCAGGAGCCCGGACTTGAAGACCCAAGCCCCACAACTTTGCCAACGTCATAACTCGTCGGCTTTTAAACTCATTGCCCCACCAAGTCCAATCCATTGCTGGCCGCCACCTAGAGACAAGCTCGCGACGTGGCTTGGAGCCCAGCCTTGTGTACTACTTTTAACGAAAGCGAGTCTAACGGAGGCATAACCATCGCAGAGCCACCCCGAACACCTGAGTATGAAAACTAAGTATGGTTAGGGAAAAGAGCGCAAGGGAGTCATTAAAGAGATAGGAAGGAGCCGATAGCAGAAAGTTGCTAGTTAAGGAAAGAATTGAACAATCAAAGGAGTACGAATGGTGGAAGGATAAAAGAAGGTGGAGGCATTTTTCTTAAACTGATCTGTCTAACAGTAGGAAAAAGTTTGTGGTGGATGATAGTAAGAACGTCAAATACAATATAGAATACGGAATGATTGAAATGAGTGACCTAGGAACCAGAAAGAAGGGAATGGAGAGCGTCTGAAGAGGTAGAAGAACTGCAAAAGCATGGAAGAAATGGAATAATATTTGGGAACAGCTATGAGTTTGACGAGGACAGACCCAAGGAAATAGATAAGATTTGTCATGTTAACCTGCCAAAATAGAGGTTGAAATCTTCAAAAATATCCTTTGAATCAATTTAATTGCTTTAAAAAAATTGTTCAAAAGGTTGAATTAATAAAAATTTTGCTTACTATCTACGCCTTCCTTAATACAAAAGTGTTTATACTTGTAAAACCAATGTCGACCTTTTTTACTGGTCAAAATTTACAATTTGGGAACGGTAATAAATAATAACGAAAACAATTCAATAGCCAGTGGCAGCTCATAGTTAAAATTAGTGGGGGTGCTTCTCCAGAAATATTTTTAGCTCTGTTTTTAAAATTTGTGTAAAAGGAATAAAACACGTATAAAAAAGAAATTTAATCAGGAACTGATAAAATCTTAAAACAAAAAAAAGACCTTTTTAAATTAAACCTTTAACTTAAAATGTTACAGTTCAAGCTTGATCACGATGATTTAAAAATGAAAACCATCCTTCTTGTTTTATTTGCGCAAACGTTCAATCGATTTTCTCCTTGATCTCTGGATACATATTGAGAAATTTTGTTCCAGATTGAAAGTACTGCAAGCTCATTAGTCCTTTCTGTTAAATAAAGAACCGAAAAGAAAAAATCAAATAAATAGCTGGAAGCATAATAATAAATAATAATAATAATAAAATCTAATTCTAACACCTTCTACACTAATCACATTCAAGAATTATGGTACACTGTTTTTAAGCCCAACACACGCTGAGTAAAAAAAAACTTCCTTCCACATCATGCCAGAGCCGGCACTACGAGAGCAACATGCTCTCTCTAACCTGGCAGTCCACCTTCCTACCCGAACCCCTCCTATGTGCTCATCCGCACAACAAGTCACACACCACGTCACTAGCACTGTGAAAGCGCACAGTTCCATACAAAGATGTTTGTACATTTTTTCATAAACTTGGGGATGGCTAATTAAGTACTGATACATTAAGCTTAAGAATATATTAATGTACTACAAAAATAAATAAATAATTAAAGAAAAAAAGGACTCATTATGTGAAATGTTATCGATAATAATCAAGAGGAAATAGGGGGTGCTTGCAGTTCCGCAGTGCCTATACACAATCTCCCCTGGAAATTAACCCTAAGAATGTGTACACCGCAGTAAAACTTCTAAATTGTTAAGCTAGAATCATTTTTTCTTCTCTCTCTTTTAATATGAACGTGTCTACCCTTACTGACCCAGTAAAATAAATCTTTCATTGGCCAAAAATTCACTAAAATGAGGTATTTATAGCAAGCTATAAACTTGAACTATGCAACCGCTACTAACACTTTCATTTTTTTAGACCATAAGCGTCGATTTGAAATGTCCTAACTAAAATCAAAATTTAAAATAATACTATTTTTTACTGAAACCGAAAAAAGGTTTACGTATCATAACGAATTTTTGCTATTTTAATTTATTGCAGTGGTACATTTTATTGCATTCACACGGGCATAATAAAAAACAAGTCTTTACACTGAATTATATTATCCAGCTTTTCCTTTTTATGATGATAATAATGTTATCCTCAGAATAAAAGTGAATAGAGTCAAAGTGTGCTTTTGTTTTGAGCTCGAATAAGAATTTGAGAATTGTTGTAATGATATGGAGATTATACATCCCAATAATTTATTATTCACATTTTTACTCAAAACCATACATCATAAAAAGAGAAGCGGGTAGAAAGATTTATTTGTAATTAAGTTGTCCGTTTCCAATGTCTGGCACGACTTCCTACATCTCAGTTTGGTCAACAGAGAAAGCACTCTAAAGACCACACATTTTTTACTAGGAAGCTTCGAGAAGGAATGTTCATTGATATACCCATCAAGGTACGCATATCCTCCTTCCTATCCTGATGAAGACCGAGTTAGGTAGAGTTTATGAAATCTTAATTAATCCGGTTTTTACCGGAATATAATCTCGCTTGTCGTGGATTTCCTTGTGTATGACATTATAGACGCATTTCAATAAAGTCAATAATGTGTGAAATAATGAGCAAAAACTGTTTATCTACTTATTATAAAAACTATAAAAAACCAAGACTTTTAATTTCTAAAATAGGAAATCACCCTTTTTAATCAATATAAATAAAGGAGAACAAACTTGACCCAAGTTAAAATCATGATAGCAAATTCACCTTAATGGTGGCGAATTAAACATTAATAATCAAAGCTAGTAGGAAACGTTTTCGAGAGAAGATAGAGAGCGTGAGAGATAGAAGAAGCTGAAAGGCCTTTTCCCTACCATAAATCTAGTATATAGTAGGTTATTGGTAGGAAAAAAGACCTTTCAGGGAGTAATTCCTACCGTTGAATGGAGTATAGCTCTTCTAGTGTAGTAGTATTCACATTGCAGTGGGCGTATAACCCGAATGGGTAGTAAACACGCGTGCTAAAAACATAATAAAAAAAAACATTGCAGTGCGCATGTCATCTTTGACATTCAATCTTCTTTTTTTTATCTTTTTTTTAACGGCACCAAGTGACGAGCCCAAGCCTGTTGAAGAAACAGGAAACTTTTATAATTGAATCCATGCTTTGATCTACATTTGCAATTTTTGGTCTTCGTTCACGAACCCCCCTGAAAAACCCCATATGGTTCCGTGGAACCCAGTTTTAATAACCCCTGGTCATCTTAAAATGCCTCAAAACAAATGACATGGTGGAAAGACTACAGCACACCTGGTATTATAAATAACAACACAAACATTCGCGTTAGACGGTTTCTTTCACAAAACAATTGACCATCGAGGCATTAACCAAAACCACGTCTGGAATTTAAACAGTTTGCATTTTTTTGTGTCACTACTCATCCCACAGATCCAGACAAGAACACATTTCCTAAGCTCTCCACCAATTCCTGAAATAATTTATCCAGCTCGAGGAATAATGTGAGGGTGTTACTGCGCAGGACCAAAATATACTAAGGGGAGGGGGAACTTATCCGCAGTGTAATGGTGACAAATTTTCTGGGGGGGGGGACCAAGAAACAAGCTGAGACTTTTTATCCGCAGTGTAATGGTTACAAATATACTAGGGGTAGGGGGAAACCAAGTATTTATTTAGACCTTACCCAGTGTAAATGGACAAAAAATACTAGGGGGGGGGGGAAACCAGTATAGTTGAGACTTTTTATCCGCAGGGGTAATGGTACAAATATCTAGGGGGAGGGGAACCCAAAGTACAAAGTTGAGACTCTTACCGGAAGGAAAAGGGGGAAAAAAAAAACTAGGGGGAGGAGAACCAATACAAGTTGAGACTCTAATCCATGAAAATGGGACAAATTACAAAGGGGGGGAACCCAAAAGTAATAGTTGAAACTCTTACCCGCTGAAAATGGGACAAATAAAATAGGGGGGGAGGGGAAAAGTACTAGTTGGGGGGCCCTTTTTTTTCCGCATGTATGGGCCAAATATACTAGGGGAGGGGGAACCAAGAACTAGTGAGACTCTTCCACAGGTAATGGGGAAAAATTACTAGGGTAGGGGGAAACCAAGTAATAGTTGGACTTATCCGCAGTGTAATGGGAAATATACTAGGGGGAGGGGGAACCAAGTACTATTTGAGACCTTATCCGATGTAATGGGACAAATCTACTAGGGGTAGAGGGAACCAAGTACTAGTTGAGATCTTTACCCGCATGTAATGGGACAAATATACGGGGGGGGGGGACCAAGTACTACCCTGAGACTCTATCCGCAGTGTAATGGGTACAAAAATACAGGGGGGGGAGAACCAGTACTAGTTGAGACTCTTACCCGCAGGTAATGGGACAAATATACTATGGGGAGGGGAACCAAGCACTAGTTGAGACTCTTATCCCGTGTAAGGGGAAAAATATACTAGGTAGGGGGAAAACCAAGTACTATTTTAAGACTCTTACCCGCGTGTAAATGGGTACAATAACTAGGGGGAGGGGAACCCAAGTACTAGTTAAGACTCTTATCCGCATGTAAGGGGGACAAATATACTAGGGTAAGGGACCCAAACACTATTTTGAGACTCTTATCCCAGTGTAATGGGGAGAAATATACTAGGGGGAGGGAACCAATTACTAGTTAAGACTCTTATCCGCAGTGTAAGGGGAGAAATATACTGGGGAGGGGGGGAAACCAAGTATATTAAGATTTCTTATCCGCAGTGTAATGGGACAAATATACAAGGGGTAAGAGGGAACCAAATTTATATTTAAGACTCTTCTCCGCAGTGTAATGGGTACAAATATACTAGGGGGGGGGGGAAACCAAGTACTAGTTAAACTCTTATCCGCATGTAAGGGGTACAAATATACTAGGGGGAGGGGAACCAGGGTACTAGTTGAGACTCTTATCCGCGTGAAAAGGGTACAAAAATCTATGGGGAGGGGAACCAAGTACTAGTTAAGACTCTTATCCGCATTGTAATGGGGACAAATATATAGGGGTAAGGGAAAACAAGTACTAGTTGAGACTCTATCCGCAGTGAAATTTGGGTAAAATATACTAGGGGAGGGGGAAACCATGTACAAGTTAAGACCTTATCCGCATTTGTAAGGGGAAAAATATACAAGGGGTAGAGGGAACCAAGCACTAGTTGAGACTCTATCCGAAAGTGTAAGGGGGGAGAAATTATACTAGGGGTAGAGGGAACCAAGTAAAAGTTGAGACTCTTTTTCCGCATGTAATGGGGAGAAATATACTAGGTTAGAGGGAACCAAGCACTAGTTGAGCCCTTTTATCCGCAGTGTAATGGGGAAAATATACAAGGGGTAAGAGGGAACCAAGTACAGTTGGACCTTATCCGCAGGGGTAATGGGGAGAAATAAACTGGGGTAGAGGAACCAAGTACTAGCTGAGACTTTTAAAACCCCAAAGTGTAATGGGTACAATTATACAAAGGGTTAGAGGGAACCAAGTACTAGTGAGACTCTTTTTTCCGGGCCAGGGGTAATGGGTACAAATATTCCCTAGGGTTGGGAGGGAACCAAGTATTTATTTTGAAAACCTTTATTCCGCTGAAATTTGGGGGAAAAAATAAAAACCCTTTAGGGGTAGAGGGAACCAAAGCATAGTTGAGACTCTTACCCCGCAGGGGGAAATTTTGGGTACAAATTAAAACTAGGGTTAGAGGGAACCAAGTACTAGTTGAGACTTTTATCCCGTTGTAAGGAGAAAAATAAAACTAGGGGTAGAGGAACCAAGCACTAGTTGAGACTCTTACCCGCAGTGTAATGGGTACAAAATACTAGGGGTAGAGGGAACCAAGTACTAGTTGAGACTCTTTTTCCGCAGTGTAATGGGGAGAAATATATAGGGTGGGGGGGAAACCCAAGTACTAGCTGAGACTTTTATCCGCAGTGTAATGGGTACAAATATACGGGGGTTAAGGGAACCAAGTAATAGTTGAGATCTTATCCGCAGTGTAATGGGGAGAAATAAACTAGGGGTAAGAGGGAACCAAGCACTATTTTGAGACTCTAATCCGCAGTGTAAGGGGAAAGAAATATACTGGGGGTAGAGAACAAGTACTATTGATACCTATCCGCAGTTAAGGGGAAAAATATATAGGGGTGGGAGGGAACCAAGAATTTAGTTAAAGACTTTTATCCGCAGTGTATTGGGACAAATATACTGGGGGGGGGGGACAAGTACTAGCTGAGACCTTTCCGCAGTGTAAGGGTAAAAATTTTTACTAGGGAGGGGGAACCAAGTATAGCTAAAGACTTTTTCCCAGTGTAATGGGTAAATTTACAAAGGGGGAGGGGGAACCAAGAAATTTAGTTGATTTTACCCGCAGGTAATGGGGAGAAATATCTAGGGAGGGGGAAACCCAAGTAAAGTTGGATCTTATCCCCCAGTGTAATGTTACAAATTCTGGGGGTGGGGGAAAACCAAAGTATATTTGAGACTTTTATCCGCAGGGTAATGGGAGAAATATATGGGGGAAGAGGGAAACCCAATATAGCTGAGACTCTCCGCATTGAAATGGGTAAAAATATCCTAGGGGGGGGGGAACCATGTAATAGTTGGACTCTTCCCCCGTGAAAAATGGGTAAAAATATAAGGGGTAGAGGAACCAAGTACTAGTTGAGATTTTTATCCGAGTGAAAATGGGAGAAATATATAGGGGTAGAGAACCCAAGTATTACTGAGACTCTACCGCGTGTAATGGGAAACAAATAACTAGGGGAGGGGAACCAAGTAAAAGTTAAACCCTCTTACCCGCAGGGGTAAGGGGGAAAAAATTTAGGGAGGGGGCCCAAGAAAATAGTGAGATTTTAAACCGCAGTGTAATGGCTTCTTCTATAGCTAAAAATGATTGTCCTTCTCAACTTTAGATTTTTTAAATGTGAACCCCTAGTGGCACATGGTCTAAGGCGCATTCACAGTGTTAGGCTGTGATGAGGGGGGGGGATTGTCCTTTATAAAGATATACTAATGTGAGGTGTAAATTTTTTTTAGTACTTTTTAAAAAACTAATTTTTTAATCAAATTAAAAGTGAAAATCCCATCTATTTTACTTAATAGCCCCCTAAATAATTTCAGGGATGCTTCAATTTTTTGAAGTCCGACCTAATTTGTTGTAATTATGTAAAGAGCCTTTTTTAAAAAACTTTTTTTTTCTTTGTGACTAAATTTACTTCTTGGTAAGGGTTTAAAAATATTGAGCCACCCCATCCCTGTGCGTAACCCTCAGTGCTTTTTGGTAGTCGGGTAGTGTATGAGTTCGTTTAAGTGTGACCTTCTAAAACCGAACAAAAACTGATACCATCATTTTTAAGATTGGAACTTTAAAATTTTTTTTTTTTTTTATTTGTGGAGGAGTCCAAATTGCGACAAAAAACCTTGTCTATCCCTCTCCCCCCTATTTGATAATAGGGGTGCCCCAACGGTGGTCTGCAGTGTACGTTCTTCAGCCTAGCAGTTTAATTTAACTAAATTACATAAAGAGTATTTTTTAGGTTAGTTAGGGTTTGGTTGGTATGTCTGTTAGTTAGGTTTGTATAGGTAGGTAAGGTTTGGGAGGAGAAATCCCCGTGGCCGTGATCTTCCAGTAATTCCACGTGTATAACCCCACGAAAAAATTCCTACGTTTGCTCTTTTGGCCCCGTGTTACATGCGATTTTGATGGTGCCAATAAACGATCGGCAAATTGATAGCCCCCGGCACCGCCCACCCAAAGGGTTTTAAAGTATAAAAAAAAAATAATATAAAACTTATGGTGAGTACTGTACTTAGTTTATTTTTTAAATGTTTAATTTTTCCCTTTAAATACAGACGCAAAAGAAGAGCAGAAGAGTGAACCCACCTACCTTCCCTTGCAAGTATGGCCTTTTTGGGAAACCGTAGGTACTATCAAATTGGCCCAAATTCAGAGTTGCACCGAGTTAAAGCAAAACACAAGCTATTTATTTGTCGCTGGATAGTTGCATGCCCCGCCCCCACATATGGGGTAATAGTTTTCAATGATGCAACTAACAGGTGGCCACCAAATGCATTTGCGCGCCTTGGACATTGGATATTAAAGGGGGAATTTGGCAAATTTGCCCAGTTGTAATGTATAAAAGGAAAGTTTTTAAAATGAATTATAAATATTTTCATTTTTTTAATAAAACCAAAACCCCTATAAAATATCTTTAATTACATAAGTGATAGATGAAAAATATTACGTTATAAAGTCATGTTTTTCGCTAAATATGTCCCCAATCCAGTAAGAATAATTACTGGGCTTTTCAAAAAGGTACCCGGACTTTTGGAGCAAGGGAATAGATAAAAATGTAATTTTTTTAGAAGTTCACACTTTGAATTAGCCCCTCAAAAATTTTTAATGCTAGCGCTATCGATACCCCATCAAAAGGCACCATCCGCTAAAAATCTTTTTTTTTAAAAAATAACGCCCCCCATAAGAAATCATCTAAGCAGAGGCGCACAATTAATTTATTAACAACATTTTCAAAAAATGCAGATAGTAAAAAGCGCTAATGACAAGGAGTTAAAAAGGCATGTAAATGACAAGTAACAAACATGTCAGTACCCCGCTATTTGACAAAGGGAAAAAAAGGCGCAGCAGCTAATTAATATACAAAATAAAAAAAATTCCCCCATAGTAACAGATTAAGAAATACTTTCTAACGGAAGCAACAAAAAAATAATTACCCCTTTCTTTTATCGTGTAAACAGTGTATAATTTTTTTCATTTTTTTAAATTTTATTTTTAGAAAACCTTTTTGTTTAAAATTTTAATCTATACAATTAAAAAATTGTCCCATATGATTCGTAAACACAATTCAAGGCATATTTTTAAATATTTATGATAAGAAAATTTGCGATAATTTGTCTGTGTAAAAAAAATTTAAAAAGATTTTTTTTAAATTTATAAAAAAGGAACTTTATCTGTTTCGAAATGAAATAAAAACAAAAGATGAACTGTCATCATAAAACCACCCCCTAAACTCTATCGTACAAAACAAAAAAAGTTAAATATTAAAAAGGGTCCACTTTATTTCTATCTATCGCGAAAAAGATTAATTTCAAGGTTTTTCACCAGTATTGAAAAAACAAAACGTAAAATAAAATGTCCCTTTTAAACCCAAAAATGATCATTGTACTCAAAAATTAAAAAAATCGGAACCCCTTGTTGGGGGGGCCCTAGTTTGAGTCCAAGTTTTCGCTTGCCCTCTAGAAAATTTTTAAATTTTAAAAATTATATTAATAAATAAATTACAAAAGGTTTTTAAAAAAACCAAATAAAATAAATTTTTAAAATTGTTAAAAACCCCCTAGCACCAAAAACGGTAAAACAAAACATATCATAAAAATTTTTGAGCTTAGGGCCAGCCCCCATTTAAATAAAAACAACATACTACCTTTAAAAAATTTTGAGTTTTATCCCCGCCCCCCTTGTATAAAAAAAAACAATACTATCCATCCCAAAGTTGGCTTATCCAGCACCACTTGTATAAAAAAACCCACCCATACAAAGTTTGGCTTAGCCAGCCACCATGTATAAAAACAACATATACCCTTAAAAAAGTTTGAGTTCATACCATCCCCCATATATAAAAAACCAACACTATCCATACAAATTTGAGCGATCCCAGCCCCCAATTGTATAAAACAACCATACTAACCCATACAATTTGAGTTATCCCAGCCACCATTGTTAAAAACCCAAACACTCCATACAAGTTTGAGTTATCCAGCCACCACTTGTATAAAAACAAAAATACTTCCAAAAAAGTTTGAGTTCTCCCACCCGCCACTTTAAAATAAACAAAAATAATAAACTTGTAAAATAAAAATTACAAAAAGGTGGGCTATTTTAAAAATTTTACGTGTTCAGTTTTTTTTCATACCCCATATTATAATTTTAAAATATATTTTTTTTGCAAGATCTTTTATTGGATAATGAAAAAAAAATAGCCCTATTTAAAATATTTTTATGAATTTAAAGGTAAATGTTGGTAAGTGAATTTAAAAGGGAAAATGGGAAAAAATTTATGCTGCATAAAATTTGTGAAATTCCCCTTTAAAACGTATTTTTTAAAGAAATATTTTTATATAGCATTTAAGTTTTCTAAAGTATTTAAATATTAATTTTCTATTAAATTTCAATGTTGATTGTTGAAACACTTTTTTTTTTCCCATTCCACATTTAATCTTTATTTTTTTTTCGTGATTTGTTTTGTTGAGATAAGTCCTTCTCCCTCCCGTTCCCCTCTTTTTTCGTTCCCCTTTTCGGTTGGTTCTACAGCTTTGAACCATAGACCCAAATCTTATAAGGAAACTTATTCGAAAAAAAAAATGAAAACCTGCTTAGATAAAATGATCCCCGATTTGTTGGAGAGTTGAGTGGGGAAAACCACAGTGATAATTAATTGTAAAACTATACCAGCCGTGCGTTTTTCTAAGGAATTCCCAGCAAAGACTTCCCCGGTTGTGTTTGACGTAAAAAAACTACTATTACTATGATAAAATCCCATACTACAAGTAATTGTTGTGTCAGAAAAGTATTCCTAAGAGGAATTTTTATTTATAAAAAAGTTAATGGACACGTATTTAAAAAAAATTTAAAATATGTAAATATATTTTTATTCACATTTATTTGATTTTTTAAAATCCCAAAATTAATTTTGAGAAAAAATTAAACATATTTACACTTTAATTATATTTATAATCCCTACATTTAAGGGAGTTATTCCCCCCTTTCCCCCCTCCAAATATTTTTATGTTCAAATTATATCTTAGTATTTTCTTCAAAAAAAAATCAAGAGTTTTATAAAATTAACTTTGAAATTTATCCTTTTAAGTATCTGCGAAATATCTACCAGCCAGATAAATTTGTTATTGTTATTAAATTTAATAATGTATGACCAAACTAAGGTAATACAAAATTGAAGTTAATTAAAGATGTTTTTAAAAAAGTAGAGGCAGTGGCAAGCTTGGGAAAAAGGGCGCTTCGCTTTGGGACTTCAAGTTGGTTAGTGAAGCACGCCCCGGTGTTGCATGAACTCTCCCAGCAGGTTGCATGAACTCTGAAGCAGCCAGCTGCAACAAAAATGGCCCCGGTCGATCGACTCCCCGCTCAGCTTTGCTTTTTCCCCGGGATTTCAAGTCCATTAAACCTCTACAGCTCGAGCCATAAAAAAAGTTTTAAAAAGTACTGTAAAAGTATCGATAGCAGTTATATGTAAACGATATTTTAGATTGCACGAGCATAAAAATAATTTTAAAATTGTAATAAAGTTGAAAGTATGATTGAAAAATGTGTTTTTTGTTGTTTGATAATTTTCTATTGTTAGTGACCCTCTATACTATATTTTTCTTTTTAAAATATTTAAAAACAAAAAAAAATTTAGTTTTCGTTATTATATTGTTATTTGCGAAGTAAATAATTTTGTTTATTACCCCCGGTAAAAACACATCATTTTCTTTTGTCATTCAGTAATGATTAGATAATAAAACATAACTTTTGACTTCCACGGTTCTTTTGTTATTTTCCCGTTGCCCCACCTCATTCAACTGCGCATAATAACTGCGCAGGTACTAACAGCGTTTTCCTTTTTCAGTTTGTTGGCAGCGCAGTGTCAATAGCGGAACAAAGCTCTAAAACATGCTGTCCGGGCAGCCCTCAACATAACAGGGGTAAAGTAGAGAGAGAGAGAGTATATGTTGGTTCGTTTGTTCGTCAGTTCGTGTTTTAGTTAACACGGCCCAAATTCACCCCCCTCCCCCCAAGGTAATGCTTGGTCGCCCCCAAAAAACAAAGGTATATGAGGAAAGGGGAATGATTTCCCTAGCAACGCTCAACTGTGTTCAAAAAAAGCCGTAAAACCCCCTTTTTAAATTGCTGCTCTAAAAGTAAAACCCATTTTATGATTCAATCAATACCTTCATGTTTTAGAAAAAATACTGAGTAAGATTTTTGTTTACAAGGTTGAAAGTACTTATGGTAGAAGATTTGTGGCTTGGTAGGGTTGGCCTAAATTCAATTGTGACGTTTTCAAGGTTTTTATTTGGGGTAATAAATTTAAAACCAATTTCAACTAAATTTTTTTTTGTGTTTTCGATTTTGTTAAAGTCACAGCTTTAAACTGCCACCGGTAGGGTTTGAATTTTAAAAAATTATAAATTTAATGGTTCATAAAAAACAGGGTACCCCTTTAATCCCAAAAAGTCCTTAGTTTTTATTATGAATTAGATCTTATTTTTGGTGAAAAAAAATTTAAAATTTAAAAAAAAAATATTAAATATTAACTTATATAAAATAGGATTTTTTTTATTTTCCCATACATTAAAGATTATATCTTTCCAGCATTGATAAAAGATCAATATTTTTTTTGTACATAAATATGTTACAATTTGTCAGCTTTGAACACAATCAGTCGTGAGAATACATACAATCAGTTTTAGTATCTTTTTGAACGGGTTAGAACGTGTTTTTGGGTAACCAACATGGTAATCCGTTTAATTATTTTTTTTTTTTCCCCCCACCCCCCTCCAATTTAACCCCCTCCCGCAAACGCAGCAGGGGCAATAGATAAATGCAATAACAGAGAGAGACGAGGGAGTGGCCACGTGTTTATGTGTGGTCCGGTCCCTGTTCCCATGGGGATCGACTATCGATTCGGAGCGAAAGCCCAGACAATCCCCATAAATTTTACAATGTGGCTCACTCTATTTTATTGACAAACAACTATTAGCGACATGGTTCAAGGGCGTTAGGTCTTGTAAACTTGATAAAAATTCCTACCTAGTCAATTGATATTCCGAACGAGGAGTATTATGGAAGTATAAGGTCATCTAAGAAGGGGGAAAGGGGGAGGAGAGACATATGAGCCCCAGCCCCTGATTTCACTTTTAGAGGGAACCTCACAAAAAACGGCTATGTACACCCCTAGAGCATTTTTCCCTAACGTAACAGCGCCCCCAGCGACCCAAAGCTCGTTTGACCCCCCTTTGACACCCATTTTTGTCCCCAAGCCGTCTCAAACCGTACAGTTTTTTCCGTAACAAAACCGCGGAACCGAAGCGGTAAGGGATACCCCTCGCTTATTACGGAAAAGGACATCCTATGCTGTGCGTTGCGGGGAAATTGAAGCCAGCCCGCCCCCCCCAAGGAGAGACGGAAACCCAGCCCCGTCGCACGTTAGTAAACCAGCCCCCCGGGTTTTAAAATTTGGGGAAAATAGGGGAAAAGGGACCGTGCTCACTTGAATTGAATACCTACCCATTGAGAGTTTAGATGCTTTTTTGTAAGTAGGGCGAAAAAGTTTTAAAACTTTGCGCCTTTTATGTAAAAAAAAAATTAAAAAATTACTTTATTTTCGGATAGAACAAAACTGAAAATGCAAAAAAAAACCAAAAAAAACTAGATTGTTGTTTTCTAAATAATAAATACTTGAAATTAAAAGGTGTTCAATGTATAAAATTATTTTTTTGGTTTTTGTATTTTTTTTTTTTAAATTTTACTTCTTTACCGCGTTTGAAAAAAAAAATGAGAGTGAAATTTTAAAATGCGCGGCTCCCCTGTAAAACAAAAAAAAAAGGTTGAAGGGTAAACGTATTAAGTCTCGAAAAAAAAAAGAAGCAACAAAAAAAATAGAAATAGAACCTTGTTAGTCGCGCTGTTTGGGACGCTGTCGCCTCTTACTGTTTTCCATATATATGTCTAAAAATTTTTTTTTCGTAGTGATTTAAAATTTAAAATTTTATTAAATTATTTACTATTTTAAATATTAGTGAAAAAAATTGTGCTATGACTTTTTTCAAGTGCCCCCAATTTTAAATTTGGGGTTTAATTCCCGTATTTATTTTTTATTGATATAAATTAAAATTTATTATTTAAATAATTTAAAACTAAATTTTCTTTAATGAATTAATATTGCATGCAATTAAAAAATATTTTAAAAAGCCCCAAAAAAGTATAATTCCACGCGGGGTACATAAGTACAAAACCCATTTTTTTTTCATATAGCTTTGGGTTTTAACTTAACTAATTTTAGAAACGCGAGAATATTAACTGTTATGCACATAATAATTCCATTTTGGAGGAAATTGTAAAATACCTTGTATCTTTCTTTTTTCTTGTTTTTTAAAGTACCCAAAAAAAATATAGCTTTAAAGCAAATAACATTATATGTCTATATAATCAGGGATGTTTGCTTGAAAGGGCAAGCAGCCATGCTCGTCTAGGTGTTCACCCCCCTTTTTCCCCCCAAACTTTCCCCCGAAGTCAGGTCGCTTTGGGTTGCGCGTAAAAGGAGCCCCTCCAGTATTTTAATATACCCCAAGGTCTACCTTGGTTGTGGGGTTGCTTTTGCGCCCAAACTTAGGGGATTGAAGGTATTTGCGCGTATCTATACACCCCCTTAATTAAGAAGACAAAGGGGGGTAAGACGCTGGTGGCCATTAAAAAAATTTAAGCGATGACCCCAATTGGTTTTTTTTGTTTTTAATTTTCCCTTGATGGAAGAAAGAGATCAGGCAAAATTAAGATGAGACTAGCTCGGAGCGCTGTTAGGGAATTGTTCCCGGGTGCCTCGACCCGGCCCCGAGAGGGGCCCCTTTCTATTTCGGAATGGGGCCCTCCTAAAAAAGCGTTTGGGTGGATTTTGTTGCTGTTTGGGGGTAACAGTGGCTATTCTCTGGGTATGTAGTGGCCCCGCATCCCCAAAATGTTTTGGGGACTTTTTTTTTTTTAATCAATGCTGTCTGTGTGAACTGGGGAGTCTTTAAATTTTTAAAATTGTGAATGTATTACATGAAATTTAATTTTTAAATTTTTAAAAACAATATTGGTTCATTTTCCCCAAGAATACTGTGTTTTAATAGTTCTCTCCAAAAAGGTTTTTTATTTAAAACCACAATGGGAAACCCCAAGGATGCAGCTTGAAAACCGCAGAAAAACTAGGGAGGCTCAAATGACCTTCCCCAAATGTCTAGGGGTTGCAACACTCCTTTCCCCGTCAAACCGTAAAGGTGGGACAACTGCTCATACATAACATCAAGTGGGGTCGGTTTCTCTGTATGTCAGCCCTACAATATATGGGGGCGACATATTTCGTGAGGCTTTGAGCCCGTTGAAGGTGGAATTGAAAAGCCCTTTGGGTTTTTTTCTGGTTGTTGATGTTTTTAATTATGGGAAAATGCTTATTAAAAAGTGCGTACCCGAGTTTTCTTTGTGATGTAAGCCCAGGAGACTACGAGACCAGGAAATGAAATCAACCTTGGGAAAAATTTGGAAGAGTTTAAAATAAAAAATAGTTTTTTTTCATATTTACTTTATTTAGTCATGTATAATCAATTTTTTAAGGTGCAAAAGTAACATTTGAAATTAGGAGAAAAATCAAAATATTTTTGGGCCTATGACTTGTAATTTGTTTTTTTTCAGGTGGTTTTTTTTTTAAATTTCCACCCGTTAGGCCCCGAAAAGTATGCAAAAAAAAAAAAAAATATTTCCGAAAAAAAAGTTGTTGGGTTTTGTACGAAAAAAAAAAAAAAGATGAAATTTTATTTAGGGGGAATTTTCAAAGTATTTGTTTTTGTATTTTTGTAATTGGGTAATCCTTGGAGAAATTCTTTAATCTTAGTAGCTTTGGTTTAAAAACAATTACTTTGTAGCCCGTGGAAAAAAAATCTAATAAGAGACCCGCTTTGGTTAGTAAAACAACAAAGACTTAAATATTAACGTTTAGTAAAAATCACTCATTGTAAAAAATATTTGATCATTTTGTCAAATATTTTGAAAATCAAGAGTTAAAAAAAAAATGTTTTTTTTTAGTTGTATTCAGATGCCGATACAAATAATTTAAAAAAGTTCAATTAAAAAATATATTACCCTTTAAAAAAAAATTGAAAAGTCCCAAATAAAATAAAAAAAGCTGTCTCCCTCCGTTCCCCCCCCCAAACCCCCCCCCCCCCCCCCCCCCCACACAAAAACGAAATCTTATTAAATTTTTTTCGTATATGCATACTTTTTTTTTAGAAAAAACTGGAAGCTTAAAAAAAAAAAAAAAACGTTAAAGTAGAAAGGGTTTTTTTCAAATGTGAATAAAAAAGTACAAAACAGGAGGATACGTTTTGATACTTTTTTTCAATATTATTATTATCATGGTGATGAATCCTTGTGTCGGGTAAAATTTCCCAAAGGGACTAGCCCAAAAGGTGAATTTAAATAATCTTTGAAGTACTCTTGAATATGTTGCCCATCGGGGTGCATTTCCCCATTTGCAGCAATTTTGCAAGCAGAAGTCCCGAATAGTTTCCATTCATCAGGGGATTGTGTTCTTTGCAGACATGTTATGGAGGCAACAAGATGCCACCCCCTGTTTTCGACTTTCTGGTTGTACTTAAAAAAGGCCGTCAAAGACCTCCACCGGGAAGCTAGAATACCAAAAGCATTTTAAACGACCCTTCGACCCCGTGTCAAACGATATTTTTGTAGACCTTTTGTTTTTCGCCCCCTTTCCTAGGTGGTGCCCCTGCTGTATGGTCTAAGTAAATATGTTTTTGGGGGGAAAAGCCTCATCTCCGACTATTACATATGGAATGGAACAGAATTTTCAACCAAAGGTGAAATTATGTGGTGGAATGTTCAATGTCTTGGTCTTTGAGTTTTTTCCCAAGAAAAGATTTTAAAAACACATTACATATCACTGTCCTTAACCATATGCGCCTACATCTACAGCAATGAATCTATACTCAGCATCAACTAGTGCAAGAGAACTTGCTAATAAAAAAACCTTTTTGTAGTTAAAAGTTTTTTTGACCCTCCACCAATTGGGCACTGAATAGCGAGGGTTTTCCCCATCAATTGCTGCCAAAAAATTGGGAACTGCCAAAGATCCAGAATGTTTTACTGCGAAGTTTTCCAAACGTCTTCATTTGGTTTTGGGAAAGGGGACCCAATATTCTCCATATAGCTTTCACAAACACTTCTAACTATCTTTCCCTACTGTGCTGAATCCCAGGCTTCTAAACGAGTTTCCTGTGGCCAGGAACCGAAAATAAAATGATTGCATAAATATTTAAACTGTAAATAAACATAAGATATAATTTGAATAATTATAATTTTTTTCCCTTTATATTTATATTATATATTTTTTATTAAAAAACAATTTTTTTTTCAGCGGGCCCAGCGAAAGATACTGGGAAAATAACGGAGGTGTTTCATGAATGCACCGAATCGACGACGGAATAAAAGAGTGGAATGGAGCAACAAAAATGCCTCCATGGAAGTTCGAACAAGAAATGTCATTTCTTTTGACCTCTTTTATGGCACAAGAAAGACACAGAGCAATCTCTAGAAATGGATGAACCCACGAAGAGGTGGTTTATAGACCAGAACAAGCACTAATCACAAATCAGGAGATGATATGAATAATGAAGTTTCACCCAGTCAAGACACTCCTCAAACTTCACAGGAAGATCATATTGCATCTTCAAACGTTCCAAATGAAACGCATGTAAATTTACAAAATATTGCTAATAAGAAAAAAAAAAAGCTAGATGAAGGAGACAACGATATTCATCAAATGGTAAAAATTATGAGGGAAATTCAACTTTGAAAAGAATCAGACATGAAGAAAAGAAAAATATCAAGCTTGACTTAGATGAAACAGATTAGTTTTTTCTGAGTTTAGCAAAAATGCAAAGACACTTCCTTCTCTAGAACTGGCTAAAGTTAAATTACAGTAAGCCAGGCTGTCCTTCAAATGCAAATTGCAGTGGTGAGCAAGCACAGTATCGAAAATCATCTGCTTCCCCCGCATCCCACAATTCCACAGGCCAGTGAAACATCGTTTATCCTCTCCGCGCACCAATTTCTACTGCATCTGCAGCTTCATGCTCGTCAGGAACTGGAGTATTACTACGCATCTTGTAAATGGTCCAATCAACAGTGAGTATTTGGGACTCAAGTAAGCTCACCCCAATACATTTCAGGACTTCATCAATATTGATCATATTAAGTAGTTTTTATATTTGAAAGAGAAAATGTGCTACAAGAATACTCTGATCTTTGCTCATTTAATATTTACCTACTTGATCCTTTCTGTAAGACTTGAATAAACAAATTTAAAAAATCAGTATTTTGTCATTTCACTCACCTTAAACACACTGCAAGCTTTCCTCAGTAGTGACGGCTTCTCGCATCTGAGTTGTTTTTGTTTACTATGTTCTCCTTAATAAGATCATGTAAGAACTGAATTCTTCCTTTGTCATCCTAAAATACTTTCATATCGACTTGGTGTTCTTTAAGTTCCTTAACCAAATGATAAAACTCGCCCTTCTCCTTCCTTTTCAAATTTATTTGATGCACCCACACCCTTTTCCTAAGAGCCACTGTATTAGCCACTAATACTGCACAAGTATTTTCCAACTCTTCTTCAAACTCGGATGAACTGCTTGATCCACTTCTCTCCCGGTTAGTTCAAGAATGAAGAAACTTTAGATAAGAAACGTATTACTGAGAACGAAACGAGACTGAGACCGCCATGTTGAGTGATATGACGTGACTATAGTGTGAGTATGTACAGCACGTCACGTCATATCTTTACTGTGTGAGGTCACATGAGCTCACGTGACGTTACGGCAGGTGTTCCCACCTAAATAATTGGCCAATGAGCTCCACTTTTTACGCCCCAGGTCATGTTGTTTCATGTAAGCAAGCTAAGCATTTTGCCCAACTATTGAAAAAAGATTCAAGATCACAATGTTTATTTATTAAACTAATTTAGTATAGTTTTAAGTAAAATTAACATAAAAAATATATAAATAATATTTTGTATACGAACACGCTTAAATTATACACTAATTAATATATTTATTTATGTTTAGGTATTCTTCTAGTCACATGTGTTTATCATGTATTTGGCAAACACATTTAACCACTCTTTCAAATTTAGGCATTCAGCACTGAAAGAGTGGGGAAAGGGGAGGGGGGGTGGAAAAAAACAAGGCTACTTTAACGTAGTTGAACGTATTGCGCTTGTTTTTCTTTAGTAGAAAGGATCGTGGAGTTTTAATAGTGTTCTTTTAGTTTTTTGTTTTACATTAATAACTTATTAGTCATTGTGATTTTATATAATTTTAACATCAAAGAATCCCAAAAGTCAAGTGTGTGATTCACCATTTCAAGATGATATATAAGGAACAATAAAAAAAAAGATATTTTCACATAATTTACTTAATCAGTGGCACACCCAGCCATTGTCTTTGGGGGAGGCATTCAATCAAGGCTGTAGCAAGAATGATATTTTGATGGAGAGAGCAGGTTTGTGGTTGCACAGCCTCCTAAGCCCTGAAGGCCGAGAATATTTAATAAATATTAATGCTTTTAAAATAAATTTGGAGTAGTTTCATATTAATTAAGAAATTTAAATAATGCAAATGGTATTTATATGTTTTTTTCAATTGTTAATTTTGTGTGTAACGGCAAACCTTTGCATATTAAGTTTAAGTCTGAAGCCTGGTTTAAAATATAGCATATACATTCAAAACATCTTCAATGCTAAATATTTTAGTTATACTTAATATTATTTAAATTTCGACTAACAATATTTGTGGTGTTTGGGGAAGAGGGGTCAAATACCTGTTTGCCTTTCTCCCCTTGGGTTCACCAATGCTTACAGCAAAATATATGTGTAATATTCCTAGCAATAAACCAATGACATAGTGATAGAGTATTAATAGGAGATAATCTCCCTATGTTAGAGCATACGCATCTAAATAGCTTCTGGAGCATAAGTTCTCAAGTTGGAAGACTCGTTTGTTTCCAAGCAGCATTGTGAGAGATAAGTTAGGTTTTAAGAAATAGTTGTAATTCCAACGTGTGTTGGACACTCCACCTGATACCCTCCCACCAATCTTTGATGGATGCTCGATCTGTGTACCACTTTATTTAACTCTTATTCTGATTGTTTGCTTTGAGTATTCCTGTGCGCTTTTTATTTACACTAGGCTAATTGAACTCTCTTATACTTTCAGAAATGTGCCCATACACTTTTAGCAATTACATTAATATTTACTTTAATTTCTAACCATGTACACATCATTACAATTTGAGGACTACCTTTGTGGTCTAGTGGTCAAAGGTTCTGGCTACGGACCCAGAGGTCCCGGATTTGATTCCTGGCGCGTCCAGCTTATCTGGGAAGCATGGGTCTGGAGGGGGTTATATTCAGCCTAGAGTGGATAAATAAGAAAATACTCAAATAAAGTTGTAGTGGCTCCGGTATAGAAAGCCAAGCTTAATGACTGAGTCATCGTTGTGCTGACCACATGACACCCTCTATCCGCAAGAGTTGGCACTAAATTCAACAAACAGTTTGGTAGCCACTAGGTAGGTATAGCTTGAATGCGGGCTGACACTATGGAGTTACTTTTATAACATTTTGAGTGAATGGTAAGCATCGTTATGGATAAATAAAAGAAGAGAGAATATGGAAGTGGGGGGGGGGGGGGGGCCTCAAAATTTCCTAAGATAGCATACAGTTAAAGGGAAATAATAAATGTTCGAGAAACATGTTCAATATGAACACATCTTCAAATATATCCCTTGAAATAATCCTTGACGTTTGGACAACGGTGGTTGAGGGTCCTCGGCCCCCAAATCTCCATTGCAACTTTTAGAGTACAGCATACCTATTAGTTTTCTCAGAATACACCACTGTGCTACGCATAGATAATAAAGGTATAGAATGGTAACTGTAGTATGACTAGAACAGGAATTTGAGCGCTAGGTGGATGTTAGATGAACTAATGCTATCAGGGTTAGTAACAAAACTGTAATAAGTACTAAGTGCAAAACTGTACCAATTACATTTGTAAGTGGTTATATCTATACTAATATTATAAAGAGGAAAGATTTTTTTTTTGTTTGTAATGATAACTCAAAAACTACTGGACCGATTTTAAAAATTCTTTCACCAATATAAAGCTACATTATCAGCGAGTAACATAGGCTATATTTTATTTTGAAAATTTAATTTACTCCTCATAAAAATGTCGATAGTATATTATATAGTCGTTGGAAAAAAAAGTTGTTGAAGGGAAGTGTGGTTGATGAAGGGGGTGGGGGTGAGGAAAGAGAAATAGATGTAGTGATGAGGAACGAAAAAAAAAAGATTAAAATAAAATTTTGGGATACGAGGGGAGTAAATGAAAGTGGAGGAAGCTGAAAAATTAATCTGATTTTAACAATATTGTTTGATTGATGTATACACAATTCCTTTCTCGCCTAGAGCAAACAAAATTATAGAGGAATGAGATGAAATAGGAGGGAGGATAAAAAGAGGGAGGGGCTATACTGTGATGGTAGGGCTGTATTTGTTTTTAAATAAGTAAAAAAGTTTTGTTTTATATTGACATGATGGATGATTTGAAGCTTTGTTTTACAGGATTCTTTACAATATTTTTACTTGGAAGGGGCTAGTCTTGTATACATTATTACATTAGCTCTAACTTTAGATCTCGGAGCCTAGTGCTCAAGACCAAGAGAAAGAAACAGAATTGTGAGTGTATATTATACACTTCTTTGTGAAGTAAACGTAGGTTAATGTAGGTTAAGCCCCTGAACATTTTTTTTTTAAACACTGTTTCATACGGCTTGAGTAGATAATAAATTCACATTAACTAACAAGTCTAATACATATTTTAGTTGATATTCAAAAGAATGATTATAAATGATTGGTTGATGCCATTATTATGACTAATTTGTGTTAAGAACATCCCAAAGCCATGCAATTACGTTCAACGATAAATACAAATTTGCCAGCCAAAACTTAACCTAACTTATGCTTGTAGCGTTCTCCATTTGTGTGTGTTATGACATAAGCTATGGACAAATTTATAAACACACATTTTAAAAGCTCTCAAACTTAATATTAAATAAAACAAACTCATAAAAGTAATACTGGGCGTATTTAAATTTAAATTTTCACGGTTTTTAGAGCAAATTATAGAAAAAAATGGCGAATGCAAATGAATTGAGATTTTAAATATAAAAAATTAAAGAAAACAACATCGTATTTCTTCGAGAGTAGCGCTAATGCGTTTGGCAGAGAAGTTGACACTGTTTCCCCTTACCCCTATAGAGACCCCAGCCATGATGTTACGTGTCCCATACCCATTATAGAGCGAGGCGCAGTTTCGTTACGGCAAACGCTCTATCGTCTGTACATAGCTTAACTAGGATGGAAGCATATTAATTTTAACACATACCCTCCCCATATTTTCGGCCAGTGGGTTTGAATCTGTAATTTACAAAGTAAATGTCAGTTCATGATGTGCCGGTTTTGAACATTTAGCTACACAAATAATGTTTCATAACTGGTTAACTTCTTTGATGATAGTTTCTCTAGTGACATTATGGCTATTGTCAAATATCATAATAAATTACTATACACAGTTTTAGGTTTTAATTTCGTAAACAAAATTTAGTAACAAGGCGTGGAACTAGTTTTAAAATTGGTGAAAGTAAAATAAAAAAATCTTTGAAGTTTCAGAAATATAAATGGTATTTTATCAGAATTGACAAATAAAGTACAGTATATTGAAATAAGCCTGATGGTGTCTTAAGGTAATTCGACCATCAAAATTCTACTGTACAATTTTAACACGTGTATAATTATAAGCAAAAAATAGTGATTCAATGATTTCAAATCATTACGGTTGACAAGCTATAAGGAATTAAATTTGATGTTTTTTGTTTGCCACTGTTTTAACACCCTTTCACACAGGATTAAACCGACACATGCACCATCGTATTGAACACTTGTTTATCAAGTGCATGCAGTTTGTTCCGCGTGGCACACCATGCTTGAGTAGACTGGTTCATTGTTCCATGTTCCACACCGTGCTTGAGTAGACCGGTTCATTGTTCCACGTGCCACACCGTGCTTGAGTAGACTGGTTCATTGTTCCATGTTCCATGTTCCACACCGTGCTTGAGTAGACCGGTTCATTGTTCCATGTTCCACGTGCCACACCGTGCTTGAGTAGACTGGTTCATTGTTCCATGTTCCACGTGCCACACCGTGCTTGAGTAGACTGGTTCATTGTTCCATGTTCCATGTTCCACACCGTGCTTGAGTAGACCGGTTCATTGTTCCATGTTCCACGTGCCACACCGTGCTTGAGTAGACTGTTTCATTGTTCCATGTTCCACGTGCCACACCGTGCTTGAGTAGACTGGTTCATTGTTCCATGTTCCATGTTCCACACCGTGCTTGAGTAGACCGGTTCATTGTTCCATGTTCCACGTGCAGATAGCGTAGTTGTTGTTGAGTCGGTAATCTGTAGGGATCTTTCTTACCGTTCATTACACAATGAGGGATAACCAACACTTTAACTGCCTGTTGTAAGTATCGTTCAAAGATATCAGCAAATTTATGAATACACACGGAAACATTATTACACGATAGAGAGCTTTTTATAGTCCCAGCTCCATCACGCAATTAATAAATGATAGTATAAACATGTTTTCATGCTAATTAAGAAGATAAAAACATTATAAGCACCAAGAGTTGATACATTTTTTTTACAACTGGGTGAAAGGGCGTAGCCAGGCCGAAATTTTAGGGGGAGGGGTTTCGAGTTCGGGGGCCTCAACCTCAGCCTCTCAACTGCCCATGGAAAAGAAAAGTTTTTAATATTAAATGACTCTAAGAGTTATCGGGAGTTTAATACTATTGATTAAATACTTTAAGTGCAATAAGTTTGTTTAACATTTAGAAACTTATACAGCCTTTTCTCCTTTAAAGTTTGAAAATGTTTATTGAACACTCTTAAATAATGGCGTAAGTTGTGGCGTTGTGGCAAAGGTATAAGTGGTGGCAAAGGTATAAGTTGTAGCAAAGGTATAAGTGTGTGTGTGGGGGGGGGGGGGTCCCTGCCCCTATTAAAATAGTTCTTTCCCTTGGAGTGAATCACCCACCCAACTCCCTTATATATTTATTTCACTCTCTTCTTATATTTTCGAACAGAATACGTTAAAAAAACTTATAATAATTGATAAACACATCGAATAAAAAATACATCAGGCAGAGACTGTTCTAAATATGTTCCAGGTGAGGATTAGTTTAAAATTATCTGAGGTAATACACTCCAAATAGATTCTAGAGAAGTATGTTATCCAAAAATATTCCAGGCGCAGACCTCTCTTATAGCGGCATCCAATTGACAAACGTTTGCTGGAGGAAGGCCTCTGGAATTCGGGAGAAGACAGACAAGTCCCTCAAAACCTCTTTATGGCTAAACACGATATACCTCCATTCTCACCTCCCTTACATAAATAAGGTTTCGCCACCATTGACCCAACTTTGATGATTATAGAGACGATTTCTTATTTCTAAAATAAAGTTAGAGATTTAATAATTTGTTTTTGGATAAAAGGTTGAATTACCCCGTCCACATAGTCCAAAACTGTACACTATTCAAATAAAGATACTGCCATGACCAAATGTATTGAAGACTTTGACTGTTGTATCTTCTATAAGACACAGAGGAATTGAGAAAGATGACGAAGGAAGGAGGAGGGAAGAAGGGGTGTGGGGGTAGGTTAAGAAAGTTGGTGCCCAACTATTCCGACAACCCTCCCTACAGTCAGATTCAAGAGAAATACACTTTTTTGACTGTTACTATAGTAACTTAAAACACTTTTCACATAGGTATCCATACGTCAAATCATGTGACCTGCAGCATTCCCATTTAATATATGTTATTAATACCTATAAATAAACACTAATAATACAGTAAAATACTATAAATTCCTACCACATACAAATAAATATGTTTGTATTTTCTAAAGGGTTTTTCCTAATAAAATCGAAAGTATATATTAATGGTTTTTTTTTTACTGGAATTCATAGTGCTAACCTAAAAAGACAAATGTTAGCATCCAGGATCAGTAACAGTAAACCAGTTTAACCTTCACGATGACGAACTTAACTAACACTAGTCTACTCTATACTATACACAAACCTAAAAGCATCCATACATCCAAGTATTTATAACATTTTACCTATCTCCAGACAAGCTGTTCGAAAACTGCCACTATTTATATTTTCACAAACTGCAACCAATTGAGGGTTGATAGCTTGACCCCGCTTCCCCCATCTCCTTTCTACTTATCCTATCTCCACTCTCCGATCCTTGTTTCTTTATCGTCTCATGTTCTCGAATAGTTCCCAGTTGAAAGGTTTTGTTGTTCCTATTCTCAAAGACTTACCCACTCTCCCCACAATCACTAAGACCTCATATTTCCTTAGTTAATATGTTTTGTTAGTCTGATTAATGAACACAATCACTAATACCTCCTATTTCCTTAGTTAATATGTTTTGTTAGTCTGACTAATGAACAAAATCACTAAGACCTCATATTTCCTTAGTTATTATGTTTTGTTAGTCTGACTAATGAACAAAATCACTAAGACATCATATTTCCTTAGTTAATATGTTTTGTTAGTCTGATTAATGAACACAATCAGTAATACCTCCTATTTCCTTAGTTAATATGTTTTGTTAGTCTGATTAATGAACACAATCACTAATACCTCCTATTTCCTTAGTTAATATGTTTTGTTAGTCTTATTAATGAACACAATCACTAATACCTCCTATTTCCTTAGTTAATATGTTTTGTTAGTCTGACTAATGAACACAATCACTAATACTTCCTATTTCCTTAGGTAATATGTTTTGTTAGTCTGATTAATGAACACATCACTAAAACCTCATATTTCCTTGGTTAATATGTTTTGTTAGTCTGATTAGTGAACACAATCACTAATACCTTCTATTTCCTTAGTTAATATGTTTTGCTAGTCTGATTAATGAACACAATCACTAAGACCTCATATTTCCTTAGTTAATATGTTTTGTTAGTCTGATTAATGAACACAATCACTAATACCTCCTATTTCCTTAGTTAATATGTTTTGTTAGTCTTATTAATGAACACAATAACTAATACCTCCTATTTCCTTAGTTAATATGTTTTGTTAGTCTGACTAATGAACACAATCACTAATACTTCCTATTTCCTTAGGTAATATGTTTTGTTAGTCTGATTAATGAACACAATCACTAATACCTCATATTTCCTTAGTTAATATGTTTTGTTAGTCTGATTAGTGAACACAATCACTAATACCTTCTATTTCCTTAGTTAATATGTTTTGTTAGTCTGATTAATGAACACAATCACTAATACCTTCTATTTCCTTAGTTAATATGTTTTGTTAGTCTTATTAATGAACACAATCACTAATACCTCCTATTTCCTTAGTTAATATGTTTTGTTAGTCGGATTAGTGAACACAATCAGTAATACCTCATATTTCCTTAGTTAATATGTTTTGTTAGTCTGATTAGTGAACACAATCAGTAATACCTCTATTTCCTTAGTTAATATGTTTTGTTAGTCTTATTAAATGAACACAATCACTAATACCTTATATTTCCTTAGTTAATATGTTTTGTTAGTCTGATTAATGAACACAATCACTAAGACATCCTATTTCCTTAGTTAATATGTTTTGTTAGTCTGATTAGTGAAAACAATCACTAAGACATCCTATTTCCTTAGTTAATATGTTTTGTTAGTCTGATTAATGAACACAATCACTGAGACATCCTATTTCTTAGTTAATATGTTTTTTTTGTTAGTTATTAATGAACACAATCACTAAGACATCCTATTTCCTTAGTTAATATATTTTGTTAGTCTGATTGATGAACACAATCACTAAGACATCCTATTTCCTTAGTTAATATGTTTTGTTAGTCTGATTAATGAACACAATCACTAAGACATCCTATTTCCTTAGTTAATATGTTTTGTTAGTCTTATTAATGAACACAATCAGTAATACCTCCTATTTCCTTAGTTAATATGTTTTGTTAGTCTGATTAGTGAACACAATCAGTAATACCTCCTATTTCCTTAGTTAATATTTTTTTTAGTCTTATTAAATGAACACAATCACTAATACCTTATATTTCCTTAGTTAATATGTTTTGTTAGTTTGATTAATGAAACAATCACTAAGACATCCTATTTCCTTAGTTAATATGTTTTGTTAGTCTGATTAGTGAACACAATCAGTAATACCTCCTATTTCCTTAGTTAATATGTTTTGTTAGTCTTATTAAATGAGCACAATCACTAATACCTTATATTTCCTTAGTTAATATGTTTTGTTAGTCTGATTAGTGAACACAATCAGTAATACCTCCTATTTCCTTAGTTAATATGTTTTGTTAGTCTTATTAAATGAACACAATCACTAATACCTTATATTTCCTTAGTTAATATGTTTTGTTAGTCTGATTAATGAACACAATCACTAAGACATCCTATTTCCTTAGTTAATATGTTTTGTTAGTCTGATTAATGAACACAATCACTAAGACATCCTATTTCCTTAGTTTATATGTTTTGTTAGTCTGATTAATGAACACAATCACTAAGACATCCTATTTCCTTAGTTAATATGTTTTGTTAGTCTGATTAATGAACACAATCACTAAGACATCCTATTTCCTTAGTTAATATGTTTTGTTAGTCTGATTAGTGAACACAATCAGTAATACCTCCTATTTCCTTAGTTAATATGTTTTGTTAGTCTGACTAATGAACACAATCACTAATACTTCCTATTTCCTTAGTTAATATGTTTTGTTAGTCTGATTAATGAACATAATCAGTAATACTTCCTATTTCCTTAGTTAATATGTTTTGTTAGTCTGATTAATGAACACAATCACTAAGACATCCTATTTCCTTAGTTAATATGTTTTGTTAGTCTGATTAGTGAACACAATCAGTAATACCTCCTATTTCCTTAGTTAATATGTTTTGTTAGTCTGATTAAATGAACACAATCACTAATACCTTATATTTCCTTAGTTAATATGTTTTGTTAGTCTGATTAGTGAACACAATCAGTAATACCTCCTATTTCCTTAGTTAATATGTTTTGTTAGTCTGATTAAAGAACACAATCACTAAGACATCCTATTTCCTTAGTTAATATGTTTTGTTAGTCTGATTAGTGAACACAATCCGTAATACCTCCTATTTCCTTAGTTAATATGTTTTGTTAGTCTGATTAAATGAACACAATCACTAATACCTTATATTTCCTTAGTTAATATGTTTTGTTAGTCTGATTAGTGAACACAATCAGTAATACCTCCTATTTCCTTAGTTAATATGTTTTGTTAGTCTGATTAATGAACACAATCACTAAGACATCCTATTTCCTTAGTTAATATGTTTTGTTAGTCTGATTGATGAACACAATCACTAAGACATCCTATTTCCTTAGTTAATATGTTTTGTTAGTCTGATTAATGAACACAATCACTAAGACATCCTATTTCCTTAGTTTAATATGTTTTGTTAGTCTTATTAATGAACACAATCAGTAATACCTCCTATTTCCTTAGTTAATATGTTTTGTTAGTCTGATTAGTGAACACAATCAGTAATACCTCCTATTTCCTTAGTTAATATGTTTTGTTAGTCTTATTAAATGAACACAATCACTAATACCTTATATTTCCTTAGTTAATATGTTTTGTTAGTCTGATTAGTGAACACAATCAGTAATACCTCCTATTTCCTTAGTTAATATGTTTTGTTAGTCTTATTAAATGAACACAATCACTAATACCTCCTATTTCCTTAGTTAATATGTTTTTTGTAGTCTGATTAATGAACACAATCACTAAGACATCCTATTTCCTTAGTTAATATGTTTTGTTAGTCTGATTAGTGAACACAATCAGTAATACCTCCTATTTCCTTAGTTAATATGGTTTGTTAGTCTTATTAAATGAACACAATCACTAATACCTTCTATTTCCTTAGTTAATATGTTTTGTTAGTCTGACTAATGAACAAAATCACTAAGACCTCATATTTCCTTAGTTATTATGTTTTGTTAGTCTGACTAATGAACACAATCACTAAGACCTCATATTTCCTTAGTTAATATGTTTTGTTAGTCTGACTAATGAACACAATCACTAATACCTTCTATTTCCTTAATTAATATGTTTTGTTAGTCTGACTAATGAACACAATCACTAAGACATCCTATTTCCTTAGTTAATATGTTTTGTTAGTCTGATTAATGAACACAATCACTAAGACATCCTATTTCCTTAGTTAATATGTTTTGTTAGTCTGATTAGTGAGCACAATCACTAATACCTCCTATTTCCTTAGTTAATATGTTTTGTTAATCTGAACAATGAAAACAATCACTAAGACCTCCTATTTCCTTAGTTAATATGTTTTGTTAGTCTGATTAATGAACACAATCACTAATACCTCCTATTTCCTTAGTTAATATGTTTTGTTAGTCTTATTAATGAACACAATCACTAAGACCTCATATTTCCTTAGTTAATATGTTTTGTTAGTCTGACTAATGAACACAATCACTAATACCTTTTATTTCCTTAGTTAATATGTTTTGTTAGTCTGACTAATGAACACAATCACTAATACCTTCTATTTCCTTAGTTAATATGTTTTGTTAGTCTGACTAATGAACACAATCACTAATACTTCCTATTTCCTTAGTTAATATGTTTTGTTAGTCTGATTAATGAACATAATCAGTAATACTTCTATTTCCTTAGTTAATATGTTTTGTTAGTCTGACTAATGAACACAATCACAAATAATTTAGAAAAAAATGTACAGTACATAAGCATTAAAATTGGGGTGGCAAGCTATACACTTGTATTTTAATGTTTTATTTAAACCGTATATAAAGCAGTTTTAATGTCAAATTTCGTGAGGGGAAGGGGTTGAACCCCCAAAATAGCCCCTTGGCGAACTCCAAACGTCAGCTCTTCTTTCGCCTCCTGATAATTGCTATTGGCAGCAAATCCTCTTCGTCAAACGACTCCATTACGACTAAATTCTCCCTGTGCCATGTACCATTCTATCTGTAAGTTCGTGTTGCATGTCTCATTCTCCCTGTGCCATGTACCATTCTATCTGTAAGTTCATGTTGCATGTCTCATTCTCCTTGTGCCATGTACCATTCTATCTGTAAGTTCGTGTTGCATGTCTCATTCTCTCTGTGCCATGTACCATTCTATCTGTAAGTTCGTGTTGCATGTCTCATTCTCCCTGTGCCATGTACCATTCTATCTGTAAGTTCGTGTTGCATGTCTCATTCTCCCTGTGCCATGTACCATTCTATCTGTAAGTCCGTGTTGCATGTCTCATTCTCCCTGTGCCATGTACCATTCTATCTGTAAGTTCGTGTTGCATGTCTCATTCTCCCTGTGCCATGTACCATTCTATCTGTAAGTTCGTGTTGCATGTCTCATTCTCCCTGTGCCATGTACCATTCTATCTGTAAGTTCATGTTGCATGTCTCATTCTTCTTGTGCCATGTACCATTCTATCTGTAAGTTCATGTTGCATGTTTCATTCTTTATGTTTCAACAACAATGTACCGCTGATATCACTGTGAGAAGAAAATTAAGCTCTACGTTTCTACTGGAGAAATATTTGATTTATTTTGAGCACAGAAATAATCTTGCTATAAAACAGCAAAAATAATTCCATTTTCACGCGTCCCCTTCCATCCCATCTTAAGGTAAAGTAATTAATTTATTTAATAACATGAATAATATAATATTAGTATTAAAATATTTCAGTAAGCTATTTATATTATTGCTATTGTAAATATTTCATTTTATACACCTCAAATGAATGTCTAGTTAACTAAATTCCAGCCCCATACAGTAACTACTTTACCTTAACAATGGTAGGTACTTAAAACACATGAATATAATTTTTTAATTAATTAAAAACTAAATAAATATTAACGCCACGAGAAAGCTTTACTACATTTCCTACAGTTGTGCAATGCGGGTTATGGTAGCCCCTGTGCACGAACATGGGCTCCTGAAAGCCAAAATTTTAAAATTTAGATAAACTCTTTTTAGCCTTTTTAAAAAAATTTTTTTTATCCTTTTCACCCCTTTAATAAATTTAACAATTTTTACGATTTTCATACATTTCACCCTGTTTACCCTTTTCACCCTCTCTACTCTTTTCACCCTTTTGAATTATCTTACACCCCTATTTTCATACCCCTATTTTTAAAATTAGTTAGGATCTTATTTTTGTTCTTTATGTCCTTTCTGCATATTATACACCTTTTTAAACTTTTTACCCTTTTCAGCCTAAAATATTTCTCCGGGAGTAAGACGGTTAAATAATGTAAAAAGGGTTAGAACGGGCTAAAAATCTAAAAATGGTAAAATTGTTAAAAAGTAAAGCTAATCAAAACAGGAAATAAGACCAAAAGGGCAAAAATTGCAAGACTGTCCCAAAAAGTCAAAAAGAGCAAGAAGGGCACAATTGAGCAAATATGGTAAAAAAGGATAAAAATGTTTAAAATGATAAAAAGTAAATCTAATCAAAAAGGGAATAAGACCAAAAGGGAAAAAATAGCAAGACTGCCCAAAAAGGATCAAAATGTCAAAAAGTTAAAAGGAGCAGAAAGGGCATAGTTGAGCAAAAATGGAAAAAGGACAAATAGGGTAAAAAGGATTTTTAAAAAAGAGCATAAATAATAGAAACGTTAAAAAGAGCAAACAATAAATCATAAAAAATATTAATGGTTTAAAGGTTAAAAATGGTAAAATAAATAAAAATGGTAAAAAGATTAAAAGTTGCAAAAGAGCCTTAAAGGATATAAAGGAAAAACATGTAAAAATGGTTAACGGTATAAACAGCGTAAGTAGGTCAGAAAGAATAAAGAGCGTAAAAATGGTAAAAAGGGTAAATAGGCCAATAATGGGAAAAGGATAAAATGGTATTCAACCATGCTTAAATGGTTTAGGCATTTATTTAGTTAAATCACAGGGATCCTTATTGACCACCACTCAAGTTAAGTAAATATTCCCTATTTGATTATTTAAACAACTTGTATATAAGGCAGGGACCTCGCAAAAACAAAACAGGAGATAACAAGATACTAAGCCTTGGCCAGTTTATTTAACAATATAACAAGATGTAAAATATAAAAAAAAAAATATATATATGACATAATATTTAGAATTTAAGCTTGGCGCATTCTTACTCGCTCTGGTCATCAAAACATAGATACTCCTGATTAACTAGTCAAAACAATATACCATGACAACTACTTAAAGTACTATACTTAGTTCTCCTAAACTAGCATACCCTACGTTTGTTAACCCACAGAATTCAATATATAAACATATTGAAAGTTACTTGAAATAAATTTCTAATCAAAACAATGTAGCATAACAAATATTTAAATTACTAAACTTAGTTTCCCAAAACCTACTTTGTTTAACCTGCGGAATTAGATATATAAACATATTGAAAGTAAATTGTCCTAAATTTCTAATCATAACATTATAACATGACAAATATCTAAGCAACTAACTTTAGTTCTCCAAAGGCTATTTTGGTAAACCTGCGAAATTAGATATATAAACATATTGAAAGTAAATTGTCCTAAATTTCTAATCAAAACATTAAAGTACAACAAGTATCCAAAGTACTACATTTAGTACTGCTAAACTGTTCACATACTGGAGAATCAATTTATAACCTACAGTCTACCATTTAACGATGCAATACCTCTAACTAGCTCGTCATCATTATGTCAACTTACATTGTTGGGAGTATTAGTTCCTCTAACGGCTAGTGGCATCAAAGAGTGATTTTTCCCATGTCAAACACTCGCCTTTATTCATTTGAATTCAGAGGGGAAAAAAGGGGGTTGGAATGAATAGCCATAATTCGATATCATATTGTCCAATCGGCGACTAGAAGACCTCATCGGCGCCTGCGCAGAACGCCATGAAGTCTTGGTCTTGGATTACGGGGGGGGGGGGGGGGGGGGGGGGGGGTGACGAGTACACGACGATTGAGAGCTAGCCAAGTTTATCAGATCGCGCACGCGCTTTATTCACTGCCATCTATCTTGATGATGAAACAACAGGTTGTTCTTCCAGGACGTTAGATAGAGTTTGTTTTGTTGTGTGAGTGGATCGTACTGGTCGAAAAAGCTCGCCTTCGGCCTCGAATGTGTTCTCCGACAGGGCAGTAAAACAGGGTGAGTAGCCAGGCGAACTAAGTGGTGGCGGTGTAGTATGCGACCACGGTACAAATCCTCCGCCCCTACACGAGGCAGCCTCTTCCGCTCTCAGGAATTCGGGTGGTCCAAGCTTTTGACACAGCGATCCAAGAGACGTCTTCCTTGATCTCAGTATCAGCAGCTGGTCAACACCGCTCTCCGTCAATCTGGCAAGTGCTCCACGCCTTTCAGCCTGTCCTCGCCACCCCAGCAACTGCGCTGTACCAAACCGAAGGCATTTCGGGCTCTTCTGTTCTTTGGCTCGACGACAGGAATGAAGGAGGGATGAAGGATCCCACTGAACAAATAAACACAAAGCGAGTACCCAACGAACACCACCAGAATTGTATCTCCCCACTAGCCGTACACAACCTGATATAATATAAAGCATTACAATCGCAAACAAAAATCTAACCTAGCATTCAATGTCACAATTAAAAAAAAACAGTCATTATATAACCTGTAGTAAAGATTTCTCTAGTAATTTTACTTTGCCATAACACTGGAATTATACCAGATCATGATGTCTCCTGCGAGGGTATCATCCATTTATTGGAGTTAACATTGCTTCAACTAGGAGATTCCATCTTACAATCTTAAGTTTACAAAATCTGGTAATTATCTCTGTTGCTTAATCTGCGGGCTTTCCCGGAGATGATAAATAACTTACATACTAACACTTACACTTTTACAGCACGGACTCACACACATACTCATCCCTGGACCAGGGATGAGGACTCTTTGATGCCACAGGATTTAATTTGAGATACGTGGGCCCGCCTGGTGATTGAAGGGTCACCAACATCACTAATCAGTACAGTTACAGGGTGAGGAAGCGCTCCACTCGCCATGGACCATTCCACTTCGGACTGAGTTTTGCTGAGATTTTGTCAATTGCGGAGCTCTGTGGATAACTTTTATTGAGGACCAGGTCTCCAATAGCAACCGAAACAGGGGCACGTCCAAGGTTATACCTATCAGCCACCTTTTTATGGGCCCTTTTTAAAGCTTCGAAGGCCTTTTGGCACCTATCTTTATGCGAGAACTTCTCATCCCCGCCCAGCAAGGGTCCACATCCCATACCGTTAACAGAGGGTGGTTGAGTTCTCTACCCAGGAACACCGAAGCCGGAGAGGCATTGGTTGACTCATGAAACGCGGAATTAAATGCGACATTTAAGAACTCAATATCACGATCCCACTTAGCTTGATCAACCGAGTGGAAAATGGTTAAGGCCACCTTAAGATTCCTATTGAAACGCTCCACGTGGTTAGGGCAAGGATAGTGGGGGCTGGTGGTTATGTGTTTAATGCCCCATCCAAAGCTCAAGTCTTTGAAAGTGGCAGACCTAAAACAGGGCCCATTATCGCTCACTAAACTTCGGGGGGCACCAAATATCGCCCACACGCGTCTAGCAAGCGCGTTAGCAGTGGTCTTTGCTTTCATGTCCCTCAACGGTAAAATAATCACAAATTTAGAGAAAGCATCCAACAAAATGAGTATACAAGTATTTCCTAAGGAGGATCGGGGCAGGGGGCCAACATAGTCGACGAACACCTTTTCCCACGGAAGTTGAGCCACATCGGCCGAATGAAGCCCAACTTTCGTGTTCTGCGCCGGTTTTGCTTTTTTGGCAATCTTCACACTGCTTAACTTGCAGTTTCACATCTCTGTACATCCCTGGCCAAAAGAACTCCCTAGAAATTTTACGATAAGTTTTAAGTATACCCAGGTGACCACCAACAATAGAATGATGGAAATAACGCAACAACATTTTGCGTACCACAGTCGGGACAACAATCTTCCTTCCTTTCCCTTTCCCACTAGATATCACAAGAAGTCCTTTGTAAAGAGAATAAGGACCCACCTCCTCTCCCTTATTTATTTTATCTATTAGTTCCAAGCACCACGAGTCACTCCCTTGATGATCTCGAATCGAGATGAATGACTCCGGGATGGAATGAATTACATTAAAAGGCTGTACAATATTTTGGGTCTCAATCGGCTCCAGATCTTCCGCCATCCGAGATAGGGCATCAGCAGTCACGTTATCCCTTCCAGGAACGTGATGCGTGCTGAATTTGTATTTCGAAAGGCGTAGCACCCACCTCCCGATCTTTCCTAACTGCTTTGGGTGTCGCCACATCCATGACAACGCCATGTTGTCAGTGTATAGTTCGAATTCGCGCTGTTCTAGATAGTCAGAGAATTTCTCAACGCCCACAACACATGACAGACATTCTTTCTCGAAAGCACTATATTTCTGTTCTGCCTGAGACAAGGTTTTGCTCGCAAAGGCCACGGGACGAACACCGTCCGCAGTTCTCTGGGACAAAACCGCGCCAAGGGCGACAGAAGAAGCGTCGACATGAAGAAGGAATGGGCAAGTGAAATCGGGCATGTGCAAAACCTCGGGGCTGATCAGTTTGCTCTTGAGAGTTTTGAAAGCACGAGATTGTTCCTCTCCCCAGACAAATGAGACACCTTTTTTCTTTAAGTAATTTAAGGGGGCAGCAATTTCAGAGAAATGCGGGATAAAGCGTGCGTAGTAAGCGCACATGCCAACGAAACGCATCACACCCTTTATGTTTTTTGGTTGTGGGTAATCGACAATGGGTTTCACCCTTTCGGGGTCGACCAGCATATTCCCATTGGAAATAATATACCCAAGATACTTGATAGATTGCTTGGCCCACGTGACCTTGTCGGGGTTAACAGTCAAACCCGCCAGACGCAAACGGCTCAGTACAATGTCTAAATGTTCAAGATGTTCATCAAGAGAATTACTGTATACACAGAGGTCATCAAGGTAATTAAAGACGAACTTATATTTTAAGTCTGAGAAGATGTGATCCAGAACACGGCTTAATGCCTGGCCACCGATACTAGCGCCCAACGGTACACGATTAAATTCGTATAATTGCCAAGGGGTAACAAACGCCGTGAACTTCTTTGACCGCTCTGTGAGAGCGCATTGTAAAAAACTGGCATTCAAGTCAATGAGACTATACACTTTAGCGCCCCCTAGATGTTGGAACGCACTCTCCACACTAGGCATGGGGTAGGGATCAAACTGGATTTTTTTATTTACCTTCCTATAGTCTACAATCAACCTGTGTCCTTGTCCTTTTCTCGGAATAATAAATGCCGGACTAGCGTACGGGGATTTAGATGGCCTAATCACCCCCTTCTGTTCTAAGTCCTCTATCAACTCGCGAAATATTTTCATTTTGGGTGGGTTACATGAATAGGGACCCGACCTAACCGGAATCTCGTCCGTGACTACAATATCATAGGGGAGTATGTCACATTTTCCCCAGACGGGTGTTATGACATCCGAGTACTTCTTAATCAAGGTATTAACGCGATCTTCATCGCTTCCTAAGTGACTACACCACATGGGTCTAGAACATAGACACAATGGCACTTTAATCTGAGAATTAAACCCAAACCTTAAATGTCCCAAGCCTAAGTCTAAGATACCTCTAGTATCCCACAAAAAGTCCATTCCTAATATGACGTCGCATACTAGTTTGTTTACAACATATAACTTTCTTTTCCAAGAAAAAACGATTAATTTTGAGAGACGGATAAACAAATCTGTCAATAATAATGCTACTTCCATTCCCTAAAACAAATGTACGGGGAGCACACTTATTTATTTGAACGTCACATTTGAGTTTACTACCCCGGATGCTACTCAGAAACTCAGCATTAATGAACGATGCGTTAGCGCCCGTGTCGACTAAAGCGGCACCGTGATTTGACCCAATACAAAATTCGACCATGGGGATAGGGGTCTCGAGTGGTTTATTAATATTAGTAAAGCGTCGTGTAACTTTACCACTCCTCAGGTTACACGTCACACGTTCCCGCCGGACATTGGTACCGGAGGTGCCCTAATTGCTTACAACCAAAACATCTAACTCGAGATAGGTCGCGACTATTATTCCCTCCTCGATGTCCAGTAGGTTTGCTATTATAAGGTCTATTAATCACGGGGGGCGTCTGAGAATACGTAAGCTGACCAAAGCTGTTTTTTGACTTCTGGTAAAAAGGGGTTGATGAAGCGGAGGGTTTAGACACTGTAATAGGGTGCTTCTCAAAATATTCCCGTTCACCCCAAAAGTGATCCCTCAATTTTGGAAGCCAGAGAGTACAACTCTGAAAAGGAACACGGCAATTGGGAAAATACAAAATGTCTCCTAGTAAGAGGCGACACATTCTCTAGAATAATTTCTACGATTTGTCGCTCACTGAGTTTTTAAATTGAGGATGCTCGCTGCTTCTGAACAGAAAGAATAAAAATCCTAAGAGACTCGTGTGGAAGTTGGAAACGGTACACGAATTCTGAACATAAACGTTCCCTCTCTCTCCTAGAAACTAGAGAGTCAAATATGTTATCCATAACAGTAACCCAGGGGGTCCCCTGACTTATCCCCTCGGAGATAAGGTGTGTTAAGAACCCTGAAGTTTTCCCAGACATAACACTAATATTTCCGCGTCCTCAACCAGACGTAATTTATGGACTTTGTTTACTTCCAGCAGGAAAGCGAACAACGCGGAACTATTCTGTCCATCACACACAGGAATGCGATTCAACCAATCACTGACTACTTTGGACCGAGTCCTACTATCATGTGAACCGTCTGACTGAACAATAACATGGTTAGAGAGTGGGTTCTGCGAAGATAATGTGTTACCAACAGGATCTAATGGGGCCTGCCTCTCAACACTGGTCATAGGGACCTCTCTATTCCTACCGACCACCTGACGGGCACATCACTATTATCAACGTCAGAAAATAATGGATTTTTCTCACCCAACTCCCGAGACAGCATGGTCCTCAATTCACGAACAGTGGATTCGGGGTTAACGGCTATCCCTCGGCCACGAGCTCCGCAATTAACGCCTCTCGGTTTAGCTTGTATACTTGAGATTTACAGCCAAGTATTTCAGAAGTGTCCATCGGTGTCCGATCCATGGCGTAGAACGAGGATTGTAACAAACAAACAACAATATGAGTGCAATGATCAAAAAGATATAAATATAAATATAAATATAAATATAAAACCCTGTGAAGCAGAGTGGGGGCAGCTCAACCATGCTTAAATGGTTTTAGGCATTTATTTAGTTAAATCACAGGGATCCTTATTGACCACCACTCAAGTTAAGTAAATATTCCCTATTTGATTATTTAAACAACTTGTATATAAGGCAGGGACCTCGCAAAAACAAAACAGGAGATAACAAGATACTAAGCCTTGGCCAGTTTATTTAACAATATAACAGATGTAAAATATAAAAAAAAAATATATATATGACATAATATTTAGAATTTAAGCTTGGCGCATTCTTACTCGCTCTGGTCATCAAAAACATAGATACTCCTGATTAACTAGTCAAACAATATACCATGACAACTACTTAAAGTACTATACTTAGTTCTCCTAAACTAGCATACCCTACGTTTGTTAACCCACAGAATTCAATATATAAACATATTGAAAGTTACTTGAAAAAATTTCTAATCAAAACAATGTAGCATAACAAATATTTAAATTACTAAACTTAGTTTCCCAAAACTACTTTGTTTAACCTGCGGAATTAGATATATAAACATATTGAAAGTAAATTGTCCTAAATTTCTAATCATAACATTATAACATGACAAATATCTAAGCAACTAACTTTAGTTCTCCAAAGGCTATTTTGGTAAACCTGCGAAATTAGATATATAAAATATTAAAGTAAATTGTCTAAATTTCTAATCAAAACATTAAAGTACAACAAGTATCCAAAGTATACATTTAGTACTGCTAAACTGTTCACATACTGGAGAATCAATTTATAACCTACAGTCTACCATTTAACGATGCAATACCTCTAACTAGCTCGTCATCATTATGTCAACTTACATTGTTGGGAGTATTAGTTCCTCTAACGGCTAGTGGCATCAAAGAGTGATTTTCCCATGTCAAACACTCGCCTTTATTCATTTGAATTCAGAGGGGAAAAAAGGGGTTGGAATGAATAGCCATAATTCGATATCATATTGTCAATCGGCGACTAGAAGACCTCATCGGCGCCTGCGCAGAACGCCATGAAGTCTTGGTCTTGGATTACGGGGGGGGGGGGGGGGGGGGGGTGACGAGTACACGACGATTGAGAGCTAGCCAAGTTTATCAGATCGCGCACGCGCTTTATTCACTGCCATCTATCTTGATGATGAAACAACAGGTTGTTCTTCCAGGACGTTAGATAGAGTTTGTTTTGTTGTGTGAGTGGATCGTACTGGTCGAAAAAGCTCGCCTTCGGCCTCGAATGTGTTCTCCGACAGGGCAGTAAAACAGGGTGAGTAGCCAGGCGAACTAAGTGGTGGCGGTTGTAGTATGCGACCACGGTACAGTATTGCTTTAGGGTGAAGAGGGTAAAAAGGTTAATAAGTGCAAAAAGTCAAAGATGGGACAAATTGGTGAAAAAAGTTAAACAAGCTAAAAAGGTTTTATGGGGTTAATTCGGTAGAATAAAAAAGAATTGGTTGGATTTAATTATTACAACCCTTTAGCAACCAATTATTTATGTTGTGACCAAGGCCATAGCCAAAGGTGATTTTTGGGAGGTTTAAACCCTCCCCAAAATTGTATGAACAAAATATATATGGCTTTATTTATGGTTCAAACGATATCAAAATTAAGATACAAGTACAAATTAGGGGGCTGTGTAACATGAATAGCATTTAGAGAGCTTCTAGAGGGTTTAATATCTATAAAGTTTCCTAGCCTTCGACAGTTATGATGTTATGTTGCAAAAAACAACAACTTAAGGTAGCTTTTAGAGGTGTTTAATATTTAGAATTTTTCCTAGTCTTCAGCAGTTATAAGTAGATAGTATGGTCAGATAGTACAGCATCTGATTGGCCGATTAAATAGTCCTGGCCTGTGATTGACTCCCCCATCCGTCTCCCCTAACCCTCTTTCATCAAAATGTTATTCCGTATGTGTTTTATTTTCGTCCAAACTTGTTGGTTCCTATCCAATTAGTTTTTTTATGTGTGCGCATGGTTTTTTTATATGTTTTAATTTTGTCAACAAGAATTTGATTTGAAAATTGTCATTGCTCGTTGAGAATTGATTTTATATTAAATAAAGCTGCTTGAATGAAAAAGTTTTCAGCTGGGTTTAATTTCGTGAATTTGTGAAATAAGTTAGGAGCTTTCATATATTGGTCTATTAGTTTGGGTTGATGGTTTTTGTTTTTATATGGTTTGCAAATTTGATTTAAAATATAAGAGGACAAAATCCAAATTTTCAGACCATCTAAAGAACACAAACCATCAACCCAAACCAATAGACCAATGTATGAAACCCCTTCACTTATCTCACAAAGGCACGAAATTAAACACAGCTGAAAACTTTTTCATTCAAGCTGCTTTATTTCATAATAAATCAAATCTCAACGAACAATTACAATTTTCAAATCAAATTCTTGCCTACACATTTAAAGACTTACCCCAAAACATTAAAACCCTGTATCTTCGTTTATCCTGCTCTACCTTCCATTGTAAAAAATGAACGTTTGAGCTGGAGTTGAGAAGATTAGTTCCTTATTCTTCCTCGTCACATTAATTTACATAATTTTATCTATCTTTGATTACATATATTATTCAACATTCAACTGGTTTCAATAGTAGTTTCACAACCTATCATTTTTACACCGTGGTCTTGAACACTTTACCTCTTATAGCTTGCTTATCACAAGCCTTTTGTTTTTACCAACATTTTTTCTCACTGACCACACCTTAGTTAGCATCTTGCCGTCGTAATATAACATCGTGTTTTTCACAACCACTCAAGTAAGTTTGGTTGTTTAGTAATTTTATCTTTACGAATTCATAACTGTTTAACGGTAATTCACAAGACTTATTTTATAACTATAAGGCTTAAGTTATTTTCATGTTTCTTTAATTTCGTTTGCAGTTCGATGAGTACGGTACCATAGTACCGAAACATACCAGAATTAAGTAATCCAGCAATACAACAATAATAAAATTCATCATTTTTTTGGTCAAGATTGTTGAATGATACAATTACAACCAAAATTATATCTAGCTTAGAAATAATATGTAATAGACAAACACTGATTAAAAAATTACAAATAATAACGTTTTGTGTATCATTAAATGTCACGATGTGGGGAATCTAGGCCAGCGTGAGGTTTCTTTAATGTATGTTAGAACTATCATACTTCTTTTCCTTCCGGGTAGGGATTTGAAGCCCCTACATCGGTCACCAGCAGAGTTTGACATTTATTTTACGGTAGTGTGTGACCAGATGAAATGTGTACACCATTTGCTTGTGTTTGAAATGTGAAATAATAAAGCGTTATTGTATTTATAAAAGTATTTAGCGTTTGGCGAACTATCAACTCTAGTAGGGATTTGAACCACCTACCTCCTTACACTACATGTCGAGATGTGTACCCGCATTTGCGTGGTTGGAAAAAATAAACACAACCGCAGAGAGTGGATAGTGGTCCTTCACGCAATATTAGGCACCAGAGTCACCAGCGAGGTAACACGTCTACATTCACCTGACGTGTGAGCACGGCTGCGAAGTCGGTACATCCATTTGTTTTACATGAATCGGGCAATCACTGATGAGGAAACAATATTATTGACCAATAAGAAGCCTACACCTTTACATACGGCACACCCTATTGAAGTGACTATAAATATACCTATTACGTGGAGTGAGGGAGAGTAGAAAACCACCCTAGTTCACCTGAATGAGATTTGAAACCTGATCTCCCCATCATAGCTATATGAGCTACACGAACCCTTTATGTATAAACATCTATATATTAACTAAGATATTGGGGTAGGGATGATTAAGAAAATGTTCCAGCATTTTACGTGGTAGGGAGCAGTAAGGTAGAAATGTTCCAGAGTTTACATGAAGTGAGGGAGAGGGAAACCATTTAGTTAGAACTAGTGACAATACACCTCAGTGGAGATTGGAACCCACGACCTCCCCATCATAACAAGATGAGTTACACGCACCCTTTCTGGCTAAGCCTATATATTAAGATAATGTGGTAGGGATTATTAAGAAAATGTTTCAGCATTTTACCTGGAGGACAACTACCAACAGTATACCCGACAGAGATTTGATTCTAACGTCCCCCACCAGAATTAAATGAGCCTGACATTTAGACGGCGTACCCACAAGGATTCTAGCCTATATTTTTAGCACAGCTAATGTATTCAGTCCGTTGCGAGAATGAACCATTAGACCATGCAGCTACCGAAGCAGGTATTAATTACAGCTTCATTTATCTGATATCTACATATAGCGCGAACGTGTACTAGACGCACTGGAAAATGAACTAGGGAAAACTTCCCAAATATTGTATACGAAACTAAGAGTCTGTTAGTATCCTTCCAACATTAACGATACCTTCTTTTGAAATGCTCTCTAACGCTTTCGTGTTTTCTCAAACCCTCCCCACCTCGGAGCTGAGGTATCGCGTAGCTTCCCTGCATGAAACGAGTGGTGGGAGGGTACTATGTACCATAATTCGTGCATGATGTGTAAAATCGTTCGGGAACCCGCATTTTCTCGGAGGGAGAGTGGAAAACCAACCCCCCAGTTCATCTCGAACCTCGATCTCCCCAGGAATTAGGGATCCACGTTCGCTTGGAGGGAGAGTGGAACACCTCAGTTCACTCTGTCAAGATTCGAACCTTGATCTCCACGAATGTACAGTATAGAATTGAAAAGGGGGGAGTGAAATCCACATTTGAAGAGTGGGATAAACCGACCCGACCAAGATTTGAGCCTGGTTCTCCTCGTTTCAATTCTAAAGATTTTTTAGGTTTGAAATGGAGAAGAATAATGAGGATTGAAGTAAGATCATCAGCGTTTGAGAGAGAGAGAGAGAGAGGGATTGAAACCTGATCCTCAGGGTTCGAGGCTCACCGACACCACCCTCCACCTCAACATACAGAAGATATTTAACCTTAATTCCTAATCTTTTACCAGGAGTGAGGATTGAAGTCAGACCATCAGGATGTTTGGCAATCATCTTGAGCAGGACTAAGGATTGAAAAACATACAGAATATATTTAACCTTAATTACTAATCTTTTACCAGGAGTGAGGATTGAAGTCAGACCATCAGGGATGTTTGGTAATCATCTTGAGCAGGATTAAGGATTGAAAACATACAGAAGATATTTAACCTTAATTCCTAATCTTTTACAGGAGTGAGGATTGAAGTCAGACCATTAGGGTGTTTGGCAATCATCTTGAGCAGGACTAAGGATTGAAACATACAGAAGATATTTAACCTTAATTCCTAATCTTTCGCCAGGAGTGAGGATTGAAGTCGGACCATCTGCGTTTGAGGAGAGAGAGAGAGAGATGAGAGAGAATGAAACCTGATCCCACAGGGTTCGAGGCTCGCCACCACCAGTCCTTCACCTCAACATACAGAAGATATTTAACCTTAATTTCCTAATCTTTCACCAGGAGTGAGGATTGAAGTCAGTCCATCTGCGTTTGTGAGAGAGAGAGAGAGAGAGGGATTGAAACCTGATCCCTCAGGCCTGCTCAATAAGTTTCAATGAGAGACCTAACGGTTCCAGGTAAAGCCTAAGAAAACATACAGAAGATATTTAACCTTAATTCCTAATCTTTTGCCAGGCCCGAGGATTGAAGTCAGACCATCGGGGTTTGTTTTGGCAATCATCTTGAGAGAGAGAGAATAATACTTGTCAGGACTAAGGATTAAAAACAAACAGAAGATATTCAACCTTAATTCTAATCTTTTGCCAGGACCGAGGATTGAAGTCAGACCATCAGGGTGTTTTGCAATCATCTTGAGAGAGAGAGAATAATACTTGTCAGGACTAAGGATTGAAAAACATACAGAAGATATTTAACCTTAATTCCTAATCTTTTGCCAGGACTGAGGATTGAAGTCAGACCATCTGGTTTGTGAGAGAGAAAGGGATTGAAACCTGATTCCCTCAGGGTTCGAGGCTCGCCGTCAACACCTACTCAACATGCAGAAGATATTTATCCTTAATTCTAATCTTTCGCCAGGAGTGAGGATTGAAGTCAGATCATTTGAGAGAGAGCGAGAGAAAACCCTGCCTCTCACCTCTCTCTGTCACCCTTCTCAATCTTATGAGAGAGAGAGAGAGAGGGAGAACCCTGACTCCTCACCTCTCTCTGTCACCGCGACTCCGTACTATCCCAAGGACAAAGGGGTTTTCGAGGTCGTAGCTGCCCCCCCAAACCCTACTACGTCACGCCGATGAAAGAGAGAAAACACTCAATCCCCCTGTAACCCTCTCTTCACTGTTCCAGTATACACATGCCACCCTCTATCCTGAGAGAAAAAAACACCCAGGCCGTGGGAGAGACAACCCGTCCAGCACGCGCTCCAACCTTCTCATCTCACATCCCAGGAAACCTCAATTATGCAAATGAGTCCCGTATGCCGCCCCAAAAAAATAGTCTCCCTTCACTTCTCTCAGTCAGCCAGGTGCTCCAACCCCCCCCCCCCACCCCCCAACTCAATCACCCTATCTATCGCAGCATCCCCTCCATTATGATAATGTGTCCTCGTATCTGCAATCTCCATGTGTCCCCGTATTCTCGCTTTACCCTACTCTTTTCAACAAACATTTGGACCATCTGTATTCCTAAAAAATTAATTGAGGTAGTAATTGATAGTTGTCATCAGCAATATGGACACGTGGGAGTTAAAAAGTGTCAAAAGGTCTTACAAGAATATGTAATTTTCCACAAATGTACAAGTCAATTGCAAAAGAATTGCGTAGCTGTGATATATGCCAAAAAAGTAAAATTCCAAATGTCAAATATGAGGGTTTGATGAAAACTATATTGACAGACGAGCCACTAAAACTAGTATTTGTTGATCTATTCGGCCCATCCCTTCCAGTGTTAGGGGTGTGCAATTTATTTTCGTCGTTTTAGACATCTGTACCAAATATATAAAACTATATTCGATAAGAAGGGCTACTGCAACTATTATTACCAATAAAATAATCAAAAGCTATTTTAATGATGTAGGTAACCACAAACAATAGTATCAGATCATGGCTCACAGCTCGTAGGAAAAAAGTGGAGAAAAAGAAGGGATGTTGTAAAATAACCCTCTATATATCACCCTCAAAGTAATGGTGTGGGAAAGGCTAATAGAGATATTGGACGATTCTTAAGACTCTTCTGCCACCAGAACCATGCCTCATGGCGTCCTATGTTACAAGAATAGAAGATTGTTTAAATAGTGTAATCTCATGAAAAAATACCGGATATACCCACTAGAGCTAATTAAAGGGATTAGACCTAGTAGAAAAACTAGAAGAAATATTTAATTTTCACCTAGGACAGAACCGGATAGAGAAACAAAACTTTACTTGGCTATAGAAAATTTAAAAAGTGCAGCAGGAAGACGAACCAATATCATAAAAAAAAGATATCAAATATGAAATAGGGCAATAGTATTGGTAAATCACATAAACAATCGTCCAGCTGAATAAGAGATAAAGAAATTCTTTCTTTTATTCAAGGGACCTTTTGAGATTATAAAACAAATTGGTCATAATGTTTATTTAGTGCGAGACCCAGTTACGTTTACAAATAAAGGTAACTAAATTTGACTGAATTAGACCTTATTATTAAAAAATGAGCAAATCAATATTAATATATATTAATGTTGTCCAATGATTCCACAATCGCCTGGCAAAATTTCATTGTTATGTCAAAATGAAGAGAGTTTCATATCATATATTTTAATATGTAATAGGTGTTCAGAATCGAACCCGAGGTCTGTACACAAAAAAGAAATGCATTTACTTGTAACTAAATACTACGCAGGTTAGTAGTTACTAAAATATACGCCGAATATTTTCTAAGAAATATATTTTTAAAAAAAAAAAAAGATGGAGAATAACCCTTGTCCATCATATTCAATTCTCAGAGAAAAGGATTTCTTTGACAAAGAAATGTTTAAAGTAAACAACTATAATGGCCAATAAGGCAGGTAGCTTTTTTCTACATGAAAGTAACAAAATATTTTTTTTTCTCCCCTCTCTCACATATTTTTCTTGACTATATTGTATAGAAAATAGTGTTTTCTATGTACATGTCTTAAATTATGTCATAAATTTTAAAACTTAAGTAAATTTAATGAGAAAAGGATAAAAATAAATTAGTTCAAGGTTCTATGAATATTAAATTCTATGCATTCTGTATGTTTATTAAGCAAAGATGATTATATTGAATTATGTGTTGTATACCAATTTGTTAAGCAAGAAAGATTAAATGGAATTATTTGTGTTGTATTAATAATGTATTAACAAGGAAGCATTTCAATGTTACTATATTAAGTGTGTCATCTTTCTAGACAAGCTGTGTTTAGATAATAATATTAATTTATCAAGGGCTTATCATAGAAATGTAGTGTATGTAATTCATTAAAAGTGCCTTAAAAGTAATAATATTCAAAATATCGATTCATCAGTAACAGTCGGGAATTTTAAAGATAGAATTTAAAATGCAGTATCAAACAAGGGTCAAGGTATGAACCTATTACAAAACAATAAAAATGTTGAAGTTTGTAAGAAATTTTATAGGCCAAAAGAAATGAACGAGTATTTAAGAATCTTTGATACAAAGTAAAAAAAAATTTGGTAGATCTAAAATGATCGTATGAATTAAATATATTTGTTTACGAATCTAGTAATGATCGTTCATGGAAGTACCATCATAAATGCCGATGTCTAAAGAAAGGAGGGTATGTTTTAAATTCGTTGGTATGGATAGGTAGTTATGCAATGATATGAATTATAGTCGTAGTTTAATATTCTAGTCTTCGTGGAAGATACACCAGTTGAAGGTGAAGAATTCGTCGTTGATCCTAATTGCACAAAATAAGGTGAGCTCCGTCGTTGATCCAATATACATTAAGGTGAGTTAAGTCGTTATAAATAAAAATAATAGATTGGGAGGAATTGCCCCATAAAATCTATTTATGTGAGTCTGCGTCATTGAAGAAAGGTAAGAAATAGTCGACATAATTCATTTTGTTTAAACTATACAAGGGAAGGAATTAAAGTTGTCTAATGAGATTTTCTGGTGTTTTCGTAAACAAATTAAACAATATAATTAATAACAAAACTAGATAAAAGTATTCAACGGTGAAGTAAAAGGACAATGTCAAATATTTTGTCTTGGGCCTATAAAATAAAATAAAAAATAGCTGGAGCAAAGGCTGATTTAATTAAAGTGTATAAAAAAAGTTAATTAATTAAAATCAAATTGATTTGATTAAAACATTGTTAAAAATCAAGGGATAGTAGCCACGGGATTAAGGGGATCGATCAATGAATATTGAGATAGATAATTTAAAACATTGTGTAATAAAAAAATTTTTAAAAGGGTTTTATCTACATTGTATAACATATTATATTTAAATATGTCAAATAGATTGTATTAAGTAATAAAATGTAATTTTGGTTAAATATTTTAGAACTAAGATTTTCTGAATAATGCTATTGGAAAAAATAAAAATAAAGAAAACAAATTATTTTAGTGTGACACTGTTAAAAAAAAAGACTTTCTGTTTTGTTGTATGTAACAAAGGAATTTCAAGAGAGAAAGTATGGTTGAAGACAAACCTTAACTCAACAATTGTACTTAAAAATAATTTTGTTCTGTATATTCAATTTTAAGTGTATTTATAAGAAACATGTAATTATGTAATTGCTGTTATATCACACACGTTCAATCTTTCCAGCAATTAGGGGGTAACTGTAATGATATGAAATTATACATATCAATTGTTATTATTCAAACTATTTCAAAATTACGATATTTAATATTCGAGGTGGTAGTAGATTTATTTGTTAGAACTGTCGAGTTGTAAGGTGTGGTGAAATCCTTCTAGTCTCTATTTAAAAAGACAACGCACTTTCGTGGAAAGAGACGCACTGGATGACTCACCCCTTTTTTCTAGGAAGCTTCGAGAAGGAAATGTCGCTTGATATACCCTTGAAATGCGCACATCTCCTCATGCTGGTGATCCTTCCTTCTCGACAAGAAGACGTAAGCTAAGATTCATTTAACGCAATAGTCGGGCTTTTATCTAATATAAAATGCGTGTGATATCTAGCTAAAAGTAAATAGTCATTCATTTAAAATTAAAAAATAAAGACTATAAAAAGGAATACCAGAACTTTTAATTTTATAAAATAATACCATAAATTAGCAATTATATCACCCTTACGATGGCGTATAGACATTTCTTATCAGGCTAGCGTTTTAATTATTACAACTGTTACTTACTCTATGGAACTAAGAATTAGTAACGTGTTATAGAAAAATTGAAACAAGTGAACATCTTTGTCCCCCCATAGAGCAAAAGAATCAAATTCATTTCAAAAACCTTGAATTAAAAAGTATTATATTTTCTCTAGCTCAGTAACCATTGGTTTTGTAAAAGTTTTTATATTTATTGTATTAAAATTTACAATGAGAAGTTATTACGCCGGTATCTCAAATAGTTGCTGAGAAATATTGAAAATGGGAAAATTTCCGGAGTAAAGTGCCCCCAATATTATTCCATGAGAAAATGATGTTACCATTTGTTTAGAGCTATAAAAATGTTAAAGGTGATGGTGGTTAGGGGATAGGTGTAAGTCAGACTTCTGTGTGGCGGGGGGTTCAATCCTCGGTCCCCGGACAGATTATTCTGATTACCAAACCTTCTTCACCTCTGGGCAAGAAATCTTGTGAATGTGGGGAATGCCAGGCCTCCACCGTGGTTGGTACGTTAAAATGTAGGTCTTTTTTATCTATAAAAACCGCCCCTTTAAATTAGGTAGTGGTATAAACCCAAAGGGGTTAAGACGGGTGTAATAATAATTCTAAATAACAAAATTTAAAAAAAATCTTTTGGGAAATTTAGAAAATGTTTCTTCTTTTGCCTTCGTAAATACCCTTAAAAATTTGGGTTGTATTATTCCCCAAAAACCCCGGGGAATTATGGGGGAAAAACCCCAGATACCCAAATTTTTTTCCCAATTTTGGTTTTTAATTATTTTTGGGGGGTTTAAAGGAGGTACGAGGACGGAATTCGAAGACAGTTTTTTTTTTTTTTTTTTTTTAGGGTTATGAAAGTTTTTTTAACATTTTTAAAATTTATTAAAATTTTTGGTTCGTTTTTTACCCCCTCTTTTCCTTGGTGTTTAGGGAAAGTAAAGGGGAGGGTGGGTTTTGTAAAAAAGGAAGAATATTTTAGGGAGGGGGGGAAAAAACCCGTTTTGGGGGGGGGAATGTTTGCTGCTGATGACGCAAGCTCCTGAATTTTGGGGTTATCAATTTGCACAACGCAAAAACAAAAAAAAAATTATTGTGGTTTGTTTAATTTAAGAGGGAAAGCGGTTTTTCCCCTTTTTTAAAAAACCGTTTGACTTGTTTTTTTAATGGATATGTTTCGATAAATTTTTAACCCCCTTTAACCCCAAATTTAATTAAAACTTGGCACCTTTTTCTTTGTA